>VZTI01000339.1:57494-256991 GCA_013397865.1 Struthidea cinerea | reverse complement strand
GGGGGGGGTGGTTTACAATTAGATTATCTTTAAGGTCCCTTCCAATCCAGGCCATTTTATGATAACATACTAGGAAATGAAAAAGAAGAAATCCCCAGACTTGCGACTACCCTGTTCCCACTCAAGAATCTATTGTTTCTCTGGATGGGCTCATCAGAGAAACCATTAAAGGAATAATTGCTAGATTGTGATGACTTTTCACAAAAGACGTATCCCAGAACAAATGTTTTAATGCAAAATGTAATAAAATAAAATAAAGCTTGATATGGAGCTATTTGAGACCAGATCCAGCAAAGGACCTCTATGATGATTAAGGGACTGGAGTACCCCTCATATGAGAAGAGGTTGAGAGTGCTGCAGTTGTTTAGTCTGGAGGGAAGTCATATCAGGGTGAATTTTATCAGTGGATATAAATCCCTGAAGGAAGGATGTAAAGAAGAGGATGATGGGCCCTTTTCAGTGGTGCCCAGTGACAGGAAACGAGGCAACAGGTACAAAGAGGATGTGCTGTCTGAACATCAAGAAACACTTTTTTACTGTGACAGTGACTGAGCATTGAAACAGGATATGGAATCTGCCACCTCTGATGGATACAGTCAAATCCACCAAGACATTATGAAGGAAAACTGACTCTAGGTGACCCTTCTTTAGCACAGGAATTGGACCAGAGGACCTCAAAACGTCTCTTCCAACATCAACCCTTCTGTGATTCTGTAAAGGATTTCAAGTAAATGCTCTCAAATGGAAGTGGCAAAACAAAATTAACTAAAATGCCATTCAAAAAAACCCAAATGAAGTTCTTATTTCTGATATAGACACAACCTCTGCTGTAGCAATTGTACTTCAGAGTTCTTGCTGCTAGTGTCACACAGTCCCTTTTTTATGCTTCCTCAGGAAAGGAAGCCTAATTGTGTAAGAAAGGGAGTAGATAAATTAGAGATTTGACTGTCATTATTTCCCTCTTAGATCATCCGCCAAAATCTAGCTTATATCCAAAATATTTAAAAATCACTGTGATAGTGGTTCTTTGGCTATCTGTAATGAGTATGGCTTTAATAATAGTGCATTAATGCATGCTCCATCCTGCATCCTGCAGTGACATAACTTTATTAAGAAGTTCTAATTTTCCCCACAATTTAAATAAAAAGCAATCTCCATCCTTTAGTTTCCATGGTGTTTCAAATAAAAACAAGTTGTGGCACCACAACATTACCCTCTATCTAAGATGAATACAAACACAAGTAAGGCCAAAGTTGTATATGAGAAACAAAATACTGGCCAGTTATTGCCTTGGTTATGATTATATGCAAGGAGTAATAATAAATGGAGGATCCTCAAAATATCCTTTTAAAGTCTGAACAGGATCAAAAACATTTAAACTGCACTAGTGGAATCTTTAAAACAGGATGTTACACTTAAGGTATAATGTAATGTGTTTGTCTTTCGTGGAGCAATTAATCACTGGATGGAGGAGTTAAGACCCAATCAAAACGGAAAGGTGTTTATTGCTGCAGCTGGTCATTAAATTATTTCTATAAAGCTTAAACACTGGGTTTTATTGTTTTTATTACAGATCCGCTCCTATAAAAAATACATTTAAACTTCCCTTTTTAGATTTTGTGGTTAAGTTTCTTGTGCTTCTGTTAACCAAACAAAACCAAACCCATAGAAACAGTATATTATTCTGTTATCAGTGGAATTATCACTGATAATAGGAAACAGAAAGATAGAAAAACATGTCACGTTGAATGCCAATATGTGTACCTTTTATCTATGGGAAAAACCCCAAGAATGATGGCAGAAACAGAAAATAATCATCATGTGAGGTTATTTTTCCTTGGGTGGGAATTCCTTTCAGACAAGACAGGTAGTTGATTAAAAAAAAAAAATTCTTTATATATGGAGGTACTTAAGAAGATTCTCAAGTACCCTTAAGATACCTGTACATGCAGTCCTTTTAATGGGGCATTTGTCATTTTGGATAGACATCTTGGCTGGTAGTAAAGGAATGAAAGAAACTTCCCCGCTACATTTAATCCTTCAAATGACTGTACTAAATGAAACATCTGCAAGGAAATATCCAAGGGACAGCCATCCTCTTTACTGCATTATCAAAGGATTTGTTGTCTTGATTGTTTCAATGAGGTATTTTTAGCAGATGCAGGTGCTTTGTGGGATTATCTGTTTATACCAAGAGGACATGTGGAGGCTCACAATTTTGATCTGAAGCAAAACCTATGGACTTCCGCAAGAGAAAAATGGAATCCTAAATTTCATCACCTTTGGACTGATTACCATGATGAATGTCATAGAATTGTCACATGGGAAATGGAACCACAGAATGAGTTTGGGTGACATCCTAGGGAAGCAAACCTGTAGCTCGAATGTTTTCTGAAGAAAATGAATGGGCTACAAAGGGCATGCTGAACTAATACGAGACACTGACTACCAATTTTGAAAAAAACTTGCTGACTGCTTTAAATAGCAGAGCCAACACTTTTGTGGCATTTGGGGCTGACAAAATAATGTTTCTTGGAATGAGTCAAAAATATTGGGGCAAAATCTCGCACCCTTTCTCCTGGTGCTGGGGCAAAGAACAGAACTCTTGAGGTATGTGGACAGAGATGTTATGAGACAGAAAAATTACAGTTTAAATATATCTGGCTGCAAACAAATCAATAGCAGAATATGTACACATTCTCTTAAGAAGCAGCATCAACTACTTCCAAGATTTATACAAGACCTTTCTAATGTCCTACATGCTTCCACTTAGCACATCAATCAAGAGGAATTAATTCCTGATAAATTCATTTACAATTACTTCAGTGCTTTCCCTATGGTATTAAATCTTTCCTTGGTATCTGAATGTAATTTGTTCACAGTTGCAGCTAGAATTTAGAACAACTATCCTTGAATATTAACATTCTAGAAATTGCTTTGTTACTTTGATTCATAAACAGTTTTTAAGGGTAGCAAACATACACATAAATCCGAATTACAAACTAGTACAGTTCATGATTTGAGATTTTGAGGAAAAAATATTCTCAGGCCATCCAATTTCAGGGTGGAAATGGACAGTAATCCAACATTAGGAAAAGAGAAGTCAGCAAAGTCTCTTCCATATAACAAAAAGCATGATTTTAGCCTTTTGGAAACATTTTTTGGAGTATGAGGAGAAAGTTATGTATTGGACATCATATTGCTTATGGGAAAAATAGAGTGGATTAAGCCACACCTGGTTGAAAATGGAAAAACTGTATTTGAAATGTCTGCAGAGCTCATTAGTACCTTGATACCAAATGATTCAAAGCTATCTTTGGCTTTGACTCAAGATGCTGTCCTAAGCATGGCGACACAATAACAATCCAAAAGCTCCACAGATGTATACTAGAAAATGATAGTGCTTCATTAATTACCAAAGTAAAAACTTGCTAAATAGAGGCCCATTTTAGAAAATAAAAAAGAAACAGACTGTTAAAACCAGATGGGAAATAGACTATAGTGGCCATTCATTACCTTTACATTTGCAACCAAGAGTGAGTATTGCCAGAACAGTTTGTTCATTTGTATAAGGAATTCTATGCTCATATCACTGCATTCAGTTTTACTGAAAGTTTTTTATAATACATTGAGCATTTTTTATAAAAACCTGAGTCAATCATGCATAATCTTGGTGAAGACTTTGGTCAGCTTTATAGCAAGATAGCAGTGGATTGATAATTGATGCCTATGCGCAATACGTACAAAACTACACAGCTACTTGAACTTCTACTCACCGTAAAAGGTAATGCTAAAAGCTTTACAATGCTGATCAGCGGCACTGCTTTCTTTCTTATCTTCTGCTTGTAAGAATTATATTCAAAGTTTAAGCTTTACAAGTTCATAGTGCAATGGGTAGTGGGTGTGAGAGGGTGGGGGGGTGGTGTAGAAGTCCATTAGAAATATAACAGAAAAACACTTGACTGCCATAGACCTGGAAATTGAAAATTTTACCACACAATACTTTCCTTTATACCACAAAAATCTATGACATGAGGGACAGCTCTTTGTTTTCTCAACATGGCTACAGTAACAAGACAGACCAGAGGAATTACACCCTAATTATGTCTTTTAAATTGAATCACTAATAAATTACTTTCTAATAACCTCTTAATTACACTCTCTACCTTGAAAAGCCCAGACTACTTCAAAACCACTTTTTCTAGTTTTTTTAGTCACAGAGTGCATCTCTATTTTTAACAGACATCATTAAAAAATGAACTAAGTTGACCGAATGATTTTGGTAAACTACCTCTGGAACTGTATGTTGAGAGAGAGAATTGCTGTTAATTTCCCCTTGTAACATTAACTTTCTTTAGATTATTTCTATGCTTTCATTTATTTATTCCTATAAGTGGGAAGAAGAATAGACCTTGTACCTATTTAAGTCTACTGTGTGTCAAAGCTAAGGTATACAATATATTTATGAAAAGAAAATTGTCAAATCTCTAAGCCTGCAATCTCCTATATCTTTGAAGTTTTCCATATACACTTTTAGCCCATTTGGCTGCTCAGAATCATATTCTTCCCCATGAAAGACTTTTTACAGACAGAAAATACTGCCATGAACCTCAATACATGTAGTTCAATCATCTAACTCACGCCTGAAGAGATATTAGTTAATGTAAATCTAGCAACAGCTGCTACAGTTGGAAGAATATGTGGACTATTTGCACGAAGTAATCTGTTTGAGACACTAAAGAGGGCCTTGTCTTGGTTTGAAAGATAGGTGTCTGCCAAGGAAGGCGGGAATCTTCCTGAGATGGAAAATATGACCCCCTTCCCTCCAAATTATTATAACTTTGAGATTGTGGTGTTTTCAGGCAAAGATATAGAAAAATGAATAACAGTTCTTTACTAACATATATATATATATATAACAAGGCAAACAAACAACGACGGCAGCAACAACAAACCAAACCACAAACCCAAGAACAGCCTTCTCCCGGCTGTCGGGCGCTTTCCCCTTTGCTGTAGTTACGGCCACAGCCGGCAGGGGCGCTGGCGGCTCCCGGCCGGGCAGGGCGGGTGCGATGGTTCCCCCGCGCCTGCAGGGGGCGCTGTGGCGCGAGCTCAGCCGCCTCTGCACACGGTAATGGCGGCGCCGCCGGCACGAGAGATTGACAATGGGCTTCCTTTACAAACTCACGGGGGGCAGCCGGTCCCGGTGCCCCTCCAGATGGCGAAATGGGCTGTAGCAGGAACCTCGGAGCAGCGGGCTGGAACCGCAGAGGCGAGCACACCCCCCGGGGTGGCAAACAAAGTACAGCAGAAACTCTGCAGCCATAGCAGGAGCCAAGGGGTGTCCCGGCAGGCACAGAGTGTTGGGTTAAAGTATAGCAAAAAGCCCGAAGCAGTGGCAGAAAAACAGCAGGGCTGGACAGGGGTAGCCGGGCTCCCACAACCAGCCAGGAGACGCTCCCTCGGAGTGGGGGGGAGCGGGTTGGGATCCCAGGTTTTCCCTTGGAGCACCCGAGTAGATGGTGAGGGTCTGTTCCAGTGAGATCAGGTGTTGATAAAAAAAGGTCCCAGTTCAATGGGAGCTCTTATGAGCAAAGGCTCACCCATGGCAGGAGAAGCACTAAAGGGCTGGACTTTGCAGTAGCAGCAACTCGACTGTTCCCCTCTGGTCCCAAGAGCGAGAGAGAGCGAGCAGCTGAGCCCAGCCCCCTGAGCCCCCAGCCAAAATCTCGAAGTATCTCTGCACTTCCCAAGAGAAAGCCCCCCAGCTAGGAGGGTAGCCAACTGCGCCCTTCCCCCTCTTCCTCCTCCCAGCCACATCCTTTGTCTCTTAAGTATCGGTCATTCCCATCTCTTAGGCAACAAATGGGAAAAAATTCCGAGAAAGAAAAAACAAAAAAAGGAAAAATCCTAACCTCTAACAGGCCTTGACTTGTTGTTCTTGTTGTATCAATTTCCATACAACATTGTCATTAATACATCACTCTCAGATTTTGCTGTTGGAATCTGTGTTCCAGTTTTGGGAGTGACAGGGCCTAACAAAGAAAATAGTTTGATTCCCTCAATATAAGACCTAAAACCTGTAACTCTATCTGTAGATTTTCTTCTTTTTGGAAAAGAGAGTTTCATGGGAAAATGCAAACTTCTATATTTCTTCAGTCCAATATACGCAGTTGCACAATTTTCGTTTTTTCACTATGAAAAAATGAGTTACACAATACTAAGACATTTCATCCAGATTTACTCCTGGGAAGCTACATATATAACAAAGATAGCAAGTTAGCCAAGCTAAGGTCTTGTGTAATGCTAAACAGACTTAATTAACCAATTTCTGCCAAATCAATTTTTGCATGCTTTCTTCTCTACCTCATTGTGGTTTATTCTTATAGACTCTGCCCATTCTCGTGGATCTAGCCAGAGCTACCATACCAATCCAAATATAAGGTGACTTCAGCTATAAGGCCACCCTCATTTTTCAAAGGCTACATAGAAAAATCAGCAAAATTTATTAATAAAAAATAAATTCTCTCCTGGAACTTCTTAGACCATCTTCTCCAGCCTCAGCTTCCAAAGACCTTCCTCCTCATGGTCAGCTTGCCAGGCATGCTGATGGCTGTCTGCACATCCATTAATTTAGTTCTTCACATGCAGGGCCTGGACCAACCGCACCAGTTGTGCATATCCACAGCTGGATCTGGACTCTGGCAGAGCAAACAGATGAGGAAGGTGAACAGATGGACTAATTCCAAGCCCTCCAAGCAACATAGCAGACTACCAATATCTACCTTTCTTCAAAACCTTGAACTGAGTGGGCCTGGGCTGCTGCCTGCACTGCCCCTGCCTGTGTGAGGCTGGGAAATTCGGAAGGCTCATCATATAAATGGAGTTTTAAAGGAGGCCAGACAGTGAACTCGCAGAATCACAGAATATTCTGAGTTGAAAGGACTCACAAGTCCAACTCTTAAGTGACTGGCCAATAGAGGGATGGAACCCACATCACACAACCTTGGTGTGATAAGCACCATGCTCCAACCAGCTGGGCAAATCTCACTCAACTCATGCCTTATCAATACAGAAGTCATGGGACTTTTTACCTTTAGTTTTGCTTTTCAACCAAGCTTCATAGAAATGTAATGGAGTAGTACTAAAAGTAGCACTTCTACATTTTGCCAAGCATGGGAAATATGTTTCCTTCTTTTACTCCCCACCCTGCCCCCCCAGAAGTATATCTAAGCAAGCATGGTATTGTATCACTCCATGAATCTGTCACTTACAAATTCAAGCTTTTAATCTTTGAGTTAAGTCCATGATAATTCTTTCATTAGTTACTCATTTGTTGTTTCCTTCATTTCACTTCAGAGCTATGACTGTTTAAATTTTCATAAATGCCATGGTCATATCCTAGCTGAGGGAATATGAGAACAATTCTGCACTTACTACCCATGTAATAACTATCGAGGTGAACTGACTTACAAAGAGTAAGAACCTTGCAAAAATTAAATCCTTAAACTTTGGAAATAACAGAAGCCAGTTCACAGACAGGCATATATTTACCAAAACATATAAAAACCTCCTTGTACAGCACTATTTACCTCCTTATTACCAGTGCCAACTAAACTGTGAAGATAAATTCAAGACATTGGATATGATCCTCCATATTCTCAGAATTCACTGAGTATCTGTCAGGTATTCTGGTTATTGTGCCCGGCTTCTTTAGGATAATTGACTGAAAATAGTAAAGTATACACGTACTATTTCCCAAAGTAAACGTAATATCGTTTCTTGTGATCAGAATTTTCTGAGAAATACATGATCAGAAGTGAGAAAATTTCACCTGTGGAATATAAAAATCAGCTGATCTCTGAGCGAAATCTGTGATTCTGAGGAAGCAATTAATTTTTTAGATAATGCTATTTGCATATGAAGGGGAAACTTCCACAAAGAAGGGACAAAGACTGCTTATTCATGACCTTCCATAAAGATCCTGATCATGCCAAAGCCATTTCCCTTTACAGACAGGTGGGCTGACGCCTGGTGAACAGCAGGGAGGGAGGGAAGCATTTTAGTTTTGGTATATGAACAATGTCAGTGATTTCTCAGATAGTATCTCAGAAATTTAATGACTACAGTGTGGCCCGGAAATGAGCTGTAATGAACAGCATTGAATCAATTCATCTTTAAATGCAGCAAGAACAAAGCCTAATAATTATCCACAGCAGCTTAAATTGAGAAAACCACAAATGGATTTGCCTTTTGAAAGTCAGGGAAAAGGCTACAAAATGTTGCAGCCAGAGGCTAAAAGAGTTAACTTAGGTCTCTGAATGTCAGACTCCTGCTTTATAAGCACTGGCTCAGAGGTTTCTGATTCAAGTCGATGGCCAGCATGCTTTTATCAGACGTTAGTGTTTATAGAAGCAATACAAAACAGGATTTTGTTAAATGTATATATTATGCCAGATCAAACTATAAATTGAAACATCTGTGTCCAAGTTAATCTCAGATATAGCAAGGAGATTATTTGAATTGTGTGTTTCCTTTTGTGACCTTTTTAGATGCGGCTTTGTTTGAAAGGGGGAAGGGATAGTTTTCTTAACTTTTTATTCCTAAGTAACAATGCCAATAGTCCAGTATAACAGCAATATCTTTTAAAATCACCCAGCTGAATAGCAAAAATCCTTTAGTAATTTCCCAGTATTGTTATACAGGGAGCTCTAAAAAATAAACTATAGTCATATAAATAGAGGCATGTAGTTTTAAGCATGCTACAAGCCATTCATGACATAAGTATTCAATTAAAACTGCTTTTATGAGCAATAATCACATTCTGAAAAGGCAAACATGAACAGTTTGCGGATATAGCCATAATGCCTGCAAAATTAACTTTTAAAAAAAGCAGGTAAACAAAGTTCCGTCTCTCTGCTACTTAACTAAAAGATTTTTAAATTATTTTGCTCCTGCCTCCAGGACACAAGGAACAGGAAGGAATTTTTTTTTTTATTACTTTAAAAATAAGGTAATTATTTACCTTTATGCATTAATATTATCAAAAAACAATCTCAGTTTAACTGAAACTATGATTACAATAAACAAATTTCAGTTATGGAAGTAATAGAACAGAACAGCTGTAGTTTCCAACAGTAGAAATCTGGTTAACTGGCAACAGTAAAACACTTTAAAGAAGTAAGACAGAAACTTTTAGCTTTAGAGGTCACTTCATATTTACTCTTGAGTTGCAAGTAATTTAGGACAAAATTTCACGGTATCTACCTCTCCTCTAGAAGTACATGTTGGTTTAAGACCCACTCTTAAATCCATAGAAGCCATTTTTATTACACCGACATATTACAAAATAGCCAACAAAGTTTGCAAGGAACACGTCTTCCCCCGTTCTCCTGACTCTCTCCTTTAATCTCTTTGTTTTGAATGCTATTTCATTCTCATCTCCTAACCCACCACCTGTTATGCCAACTCTGATTAACTACTGTAATTTATCAAAAATAGAATGAAGTCAAGGCTGAAAAGGGCTTACGTAAAATAGAGATGATGATCACTATTTTATGAGACTAATTTGGAGGAGTGATATAGGGAATTTCAGAAAAAAAAAATTCTGGACCACAATATAAACATATTTTACAATATCTACAAGATATTTAAAGTATACAATATAAACCAGAAGCAAGTCCTCTAAAATCAAGTTGCTTAAGATGAGCATGAAGGGCCAACCCCTTATCTGTTAAAAGGCATTTTCTAGTTTTTAATATCATACATAGCATGAGCTGTGGTATCACACCTGCCAGCAAAGCTACACTTGATATTGCTGTGCCATTAAATAAAGTTACTTCAGGCCACTGTTAGCACTCCGTCCCTTAGCTAATAGAGGTGAATAAAATGTTGATTAGATTTTCTTTTATCCCTAAATTTATTTCATAAATTCTTCACTCTTCAGAGGGCAACGGATATAGAAACATAGTTTAAGGCACAAAAAAGCATAAATAGATCAACTGAATCTTTAACATTGACTTGAATGAAGTGGGACACAATAATATCCCATCTCCTTTCACTGATGTTGGCTTGTATAGCAGGGTGATATACAGATTTATCACGACTATCTGAAGGAATGCTTTGCTTATCACACCTGAGGGAGTGGATCATTAGAATCTATAATCTCTGATAGATGACTTTTTAGATGTCAGATTTTGGGGGAAGTTTTTTAATTTCCAAGCTCCAAAATTTACTGGGAAAGAGTGCAGGGGAACTTACATACTTCTGGCTGAAGTTTCTCATATCAAAGATGTTTTCCATTTGAAAAATTTAAAAATTATCAAAAAATATAGTTTTCACTGACAAAAATTGTTTCAGTCAAAACTGAAACCAAATTAAAAGCAGGCTCTATCTGAATGAGATCCAACTTTACCTTTTCAAAACGACAGCCTGAAATCTATTGGTTTCAGTTCCTGTACCTCAAAGATGTTAACTTATGTTAAATGAAGCTCCATATCCATAGATACTTGGAAAATATACATTTTTTAGGAAAAGTTTTGCTATTGCTTAGCTTTGCCCTCCTGTTTTATGTTGAAGAAAATAACACCTTCATGTCACAGGAACATGTTGGGGGAAAGGTCTGATCATCCCCATTTTCTGTACAAATCCACCACTGAAAGTAATCCATTTAGAATCCTATACGAGCACTGAACTAAAAAGATTCTGGCAATAGCCAGCAGGGCTATTCAGTAGGGAATTCAGGGGAAACAAAGAGCTCCATGATCCACTCCCAGTTTGCAAAGAGACCTCTTATACAATAGTTATGCACCCCTCCTGGGAAATGAACATGCTCAAACACCTCTCAGAAGAGCCTGTGTACCAGTGCACACAGTATGGGAAACAAACGGGAAGATTTGGAGATCTGTGTGCAGCCACAGGGCTTCATCTCGTCACATTTACAGAGACATGGTGGGACAGCTTGCGTGATTGTAATGTTGTCATGAAAGGCTACATGATTTTAGGAAAGACAGGCCAGAAAGACATGGTGGTGGAGCTTCCCTTTCCATAAAGGAAATCCTGGAATGCATGGAGCTTCACGTTGGGGAGGATAATGAACTACTCAAGAGTTTCTGAATTAGCATGAAAGTGCAGACTATTGAGGGTGACACAGTGGGTGTTACAAGCCACCTGAGCAGGAAGTGGATAAGGCCTTTTACAGAGAGCTGGAAGCAGCCTCACAGACACAGACCCCGGTTCTTATGGGGGACTTCAACTACCCTGGCATCTGCTGGAGAAGCCACACAGCAAAGTACAAACACTCCAGGAGAATCCTGGAAAGCACTCCTAATAGCTTTCTGATACAGGTGGTAGAAGAACCAACAAGGAATGATGTGCAGCTCAAATGAAAAAGGAGGGCCTGGTTGGAGAAGTGAAGTGAGGGGGCAGCCTTGGCTGCAGTCACCATGAGGTCATGGTGTCCAGCAGCCGGCAAGGAGGAAGCAGGGTAATGAGTACAAGCGCAACCCCAGGCTACAGGAGAACCAACTTTTTCCTCTTTGGGGACCTTCTTGGAAGAATCACATGGCAATTGTTACGTAAAGCTTGCTGAAAAAACTGCATTGGCATTTAGAGACGCAGACCCACCTCCAAGCAACTGGATTTTAAGTCAGCTCCACAACTATATCTATATCTACTATATCACACATCTAAATGAGATTTTGAACTATATTTATGCCAGTTCTTCTCACTTGGATCTGTAACACAAAAGCCATGGGTTTCCACTGCTCTAGATTGTCCCAAGATCTACACCAAGATCTACAAATTCCTTGCATTGAAGTAGCATTCTGCACTATTTGACCTTAAACTAAAAGGGACAGAAGACACAAAGAATTAGAGTTACAACCTGAAGTTTTCAAGAGTGTCAGTTGATAGAAGCTAGTCACCCTGCAGAACTCAACACTTTTCACCACTTTCTAATGCATGTGAAACAAAATTCTTTGTCCTTCCTGTCCCAAGATACAGGTAAAGTAAAATAAACACATTCAAAATCAAAAATTATTCTTAAGGAATCAATCTCTTCCTCAACAGAAGATAAAGGATGAAAAACTTGTGAAGTATGCTAATCACTTTGCTTAATGTTGAACTGGAAGGTTCTCAGTTAAGAAAAAAGAAGGTAGAAGATTTTGCATACAGTAATAAAAAAATAAAATCCTGGGAGGATAGTATAGAGTCTGGCAACCCATAAAGTAAGACCTGATATTAGCATTCTTCAAAGCCATTGCCAAAGTGTGAAAAAAAAACCTCTTACATTTAAAGAAATATTCATAGCACGTTTTTTGTCACTTGCTTGCTTTTCCTCTGAATTCAAGAAAAATAAAATGGCTAATGGACTGATAAAATGTTTCAGTTCCAAGTCTGTAGTCAGCTATTGTGAGAACTATATAACCAATCTATCAGGATTTTCAGTTTTTACCTAGAAGCCTTGGGGCTTTAACAAAAGCTTATTATTTATGTGCACAGAGTTTAGACAGTAAAGCTGGAGCTTTTCTGAGTCCTTGGATCACTTTTAAATGTGGCTTTTTTTGTCATCTGTTCAACAGTGATCGCCTATATCCATCAATCCATCTTTCCTAAGCAATTTTAAAACCACAAAGTGAAAATTAATTGGTCTCTTGATATATCACAGGTCCTTCCACATACAGACAAGAACACTAAATTAGTGGAAATTAGTACAAGAATTAGGTATTCTTTCCTTAAATATATAATCAAGCACAAAGAAGATAAAATTACAGGAGATATCATTTTCCTTTACTCTTGAAATGAAGGAAACATCAATTCAACCTGACAGCATATCATATGTTTCACACTTACCAGTCCTGTTGTTTTCCCGCCTTACACCTCACCTCTACTATTTCAGCAATTAAGACTAAACACACTTTTGTGACATGTAAGTGACTTCACTGACATAGCTGGAGCCTTCACCCAACCCACGTGGTCAGTACCAGTTAGTAGTGCTAACGAAACCCAAGTCAAGCCCATAGGTGGCAAAACCTTCTGAGGTCAAATCTATGCTATGACATAGAAATAAGAAATGAAAATTTCTCCTGAACAAAGATGGAGCATGGGATGCTATCAAAGATTTAGGGCTTGAGAAATAAGGTCAGCAAGTGGCAAAATACCCAAAAGCAGTTACTGACCAGTAGCTCCCTCTGCTTACTTCAAAGAGTACATTTTTATATTGTTCCACTTAGTCCCTTTGAAAGGAAAACCACAAAATGGCTGCCTTTGAGAATAACAGCATCCACATTGCATGCTTGAATGAAACACTTATGAAGTTTTACTGTCACTTCTTTTGCCAATGGCTTTTTTGTCAGAAAAAAAAAGAAATTCCAAAATTTTTAACTCAAAGCAATTTTAGTCTCTAGCAGGATTTGTAACTGTACATGTAATTAACCTCAAGAGGCTCAGAATACTCTGCGGTCCACAGTGGCTAAAAGCAGAAGAGATGCCACAATTAAGCTACAAATATATTCTAGAAGAACAAGCCGTGAAAGCACAGGCAGTGCTGGCTGAAGAAGAAACACAGCAAAGCATCGAAAACACACTGCCCTTGGGTAGTATCTGTTGGGAGATAGAAAGGGTGGGAAGGATGAAGGCTGCGTTTGCCTACACAATGTGTGAGGGAATGCAGTAGCATGTATTTGACCTATCCTCCCTCTATTGCAGGACAGTTTGTATTCCCCTGCTGCCATAATTTGTTCCAACTCCAAACTGTGTTTCCAATGAACTAGAGTCCTGAAAGGAAGAAAAAAAGAAAGAAAAATTCTCAGTCAAACCTTAATTTGAACTGTTTCTGAAACTTCAAAAAATGTAATCATTACCCCTTCAAAATTAGATGCATTTCCTGCTTCTAAATAAAACAAGGATCATTCCCAGAATACTATAAGAATGGTTGTTACAGCACAATCAGAAAGAAGAAAAGGTCAGATGCTTTACAAGAAAGTATGTTATGAAATTTCCAGTATGATTTTACAAACTTTGTAGAATCCAAACATTTTGTAACATAATCCAAACTTTTAATAATAATAAAATAACAATACTTAACCCCCCTTTGGAGGTTGAATAAGTACACTAGGGTATTCCAGAGAATATTAAAGATGGAAGCTGGTGATTCCCAGTTCTGATCTTGAGTCTGAATCAGATAAAATTAATTTTTACATTTTTAAGGGGTGTTTCTGGGTTTCTTCAGGTGAATCTATAGATAAACAGTTTAGAGATTACTTGGCAAAGTATCAATTATTTTGCATGTGCCCAGTTTTGTGATCTTATTTTAGTTGAACACTGTTTTGTGTGTATTGCTTTGCAGATTTAATGTCATTTCAGCATTTTTCAGGTTTTGGATGTCTACATTAAAAAACTACACTGCACACGGGAGTGGAAGACAAAACAAACCACAAAACTTCCAGTTTTTCTTGTCGATATTTAACGTCAACATCCTGTACAGTGATCTATGTTTGATTTCTCTCAGCCCTGGCTCTGTAATCTGCAAACTCCTGTCATTGTTACAATCCCAGTATCAGGACCAGGCTGTTGGGTGTGAGTCTGTGACCCAACTACCTTTACTCCATACAGTCAAAAAAAACCCACTTGCTCTCCTTTGCTGCCTTCAAAGCATCACAGGAGGGTGGAGAGCACACTACCACCTTGGAGATAACCTTGTGTTTTCCACAAGATAGTAGCTTTTTGCCTTGTCAGACTGGTTTGACAGAAATGCGCAGATCTCTGAGGTTTATTGGGGTTGCACAGCTTGAAAGAGCCATCTGACGTGTATAACAAACACTGAAAAGACAGAGGCAAGGCAACAGGTTACCATGTTGCAGGAAGAGAGGAGGATTACATGGTATTCATATGGAGGAGGGAACAGGGTGGGGAAATCATGTTTCATTACAAGTATGTTGTCCAAATTAGCCAAACCACCTTCTTCATTCAACCAATTCCTTGTTGAACACTGGCTCATAAAATAAAGCACTGCTCCTTTATATTTCTCTATTTATGATACAAATGAGGATAGTTGGAGAGTTGGGGGGGGGAGGAAAGAAATCTTAACCAAAATGTGACCTTAGCAGATGCAATTCAATCTGATTTCCACTACGTTAGCCTACAGATGCTTATGCAACTGCATAGCACAGCAACTGAGAGACAAAACAATGGAAGTTTAAAAGCTTTATTTATTGCTCATTCCCAAAACATTCAATCGCCATCATACTTCAACTGCCAAATCTAAATTAGAGAGTTTAAAAAAAAAAAAAAAGTACTCTTCGGGGGAACATTAGAGCTCTATAGAGAGGTGCAAGCTCAAGGAGATGGAGTATCTGGCTAGAGACCAACTCGCCTATAAGTCCAGACCAAGTAGACCCATATGGATAGCTTTTAGAAAATTGTAAGTGGTAACAAGTAGAAAAATTCTCTCCCTTCCATGTTCAGCCTCCTTTTTTGGCATTAGTAATTAAAATGTACTTACTGCTATTAGCAGATTACAGAAACTTCCACCAGAATCTAAACAATTTTCATATAATCTAATCACTTCCTTATTTATTCATGTTTACCCACAATTTCCCTCCTTTTTCAGTTGGATTGCTATGTAATATTACAAAGCGTAACAAAAGCTGATTTGCTACTAATTAAGTGCACCAGGGCAGTATATTAAGCTCCTCTTCCAAAAACACAAGGAAAATACATCAAATCTCAGTCTAAAGGTTTAAAGCAATTAGTAAAGTAAAAGGTCAAAAAGATTACCACTGAAGTTTTTTTAAGTGCTACATCTACAAATTGCTAGAAACATTAAATAATTAGCACTTTTGATAAAATAATTATTCTATACAATGTTTGGCAACTGAGTTATAAATCTGTGCTAGTGATCAATAATACATTTAAACTCACATAAAAAAACTGCACAAGCCACACATTTGTAATTTGTGCAGCTTTCTTTCCCTCTATTTTCTTACTTAGTATGCAACTGTGCACTGCTTCCTTTCTTTTCTATTATCCAACTAGTGAACACATGCAAGACATTGTTCAAACTGTTAATACCAAAATCTCATCAAGTACCTTCCAAAAGCCAGGATTTATCACAGATATCCATTGTAGAGGAAATTGCTCATTTACTTTGGTTATAAATTTTCTTTTTTCCCATCAGTACTTTGCAGAGGAAATAAATTTGGGAATCAAATTATGTAAGACCATTACGTGCTCTCTGATCTGCTTTTGCATAAAAAGAAAAGTAATCCTTTTCATACTTCCTAAAAATGTGTTTACTTCATTAAAATGAAAAAAAATTATAAGGAGAATGAGACAAATATATCTATTCCTGAAAAAAAAAAAACACCCAAAAAAAACCCAAACAAAACAAGCCACACAAACTAATCCCATTTCTAGTGAATTTGAGAGGCCCTCAAATCAAGAAAGTAGTATCTTCTTCTCTGACACAAATTTTATATAATACTATAGTATTATATACACATATGAATAAATATGTAAGTATAAATTCTAAAAACATGACATAAACATGAAGTACTGTATCTATTTTCCAAACAGAAAACTGTATTTCACAGAAGTTGTTCATCACAAAGAGTAATGTTACTGTATTCCAGTTGCTCATAATGTTAGTTAACACATGGAAAAAACACAGTGAAGACTAAGAATCTTCTACCTGGGGTACATGGTTAATGATATGAGCCAACCCTAGAATCATGCCTAGCGTTTATTTTACATTTCCTCCCATCACAAGACAAAAATTTCTAAACTGACACACCTTCAATTAGCATCTCATCATAAATTAACTTCAATATGTTCTTTCTTATGTTAACGAACACACCTTTTTACCTTTTGGGATGTACTATTAAGTGAATTTCCTAATGCCAAACAGTACATCACCCTCAAAACCGAACTGGAACCCATAATATACCTGGACAGATTTATGCTTAATCCCTCAGATACCACAGTCCCCTACACAGCATGCAGTAAAGATCTGTCTGCATGGTTAAGCTGGAAAATAAACCCCTGAAGAAAGGAAAAAAATAAGATAGCCGGGAGAAGAAAAGGGAGCAGGATGCAAACCCAGTGGAAGCTGGACTATGATTCAAAATGAGGTACATTTTCCTCTCCTCCTCCCAAAAGAGTGTTACTGATAAAAACATTGCACAGACATATGTATTAGGGTGAAGTCCCGGTTATCATTTATGCATTTAAAATTATTAAACCATGCAGGCAAAAGGAGCAAAACAAAAATAGAACAAACAGGGCAACCCCCATGACACATCCTGATCGCGATGGATGAACAATGAACTGAATACTTCCAGCTGGATAGGAGCGTCATCTCCGCACTGTGTGATGTATTAGCGAAAAGCCAAGCAGAGGTTTCTCATTTCAGTCCGGAGTTAGACAGTCAACTCCACTGTTTGAGAAAGTGGTTTTCATAGGAAAGTAGATTTGAAAGTCTAAATTCAAATACAGTAAAAGAATAAAACAAAATGTAAAAAAACAGTTCAAAATCAATCACTGCTTGACAGAGTTATCACAACACACTCTCTCTTCATTTCCTTAATGACATGAACTGAGAACACAATTCTCTGCTGAATAGTTTTGATTCACTTGCATACTGCTTGCATTTTCTTTATCCAACAGAAAGGTATACTATAAAGTTGAGTGAGGCTTGGGTATTTTTATTCCCCAATCATTCTTTCTGCCAATTTTTTTATGCTCTCTTGTTTTACTTCAAGCTTCAGATGCAAGAAAACTTAAAAATAAATGGTAAACCCCAATTTGAAATCACTATGTTTTACTACATTAACAATCAATCAGTGATACTTGGCACAATTCTAGTTCACAGCAGTTTAACCTTGCTGGTTTAAATACTGGTGACATTGTAGAAAAAAACCAAACACACCACAAACCACAACCAAACAAAAACAAAAAACCAACACCAGCAAAGAAAATTTTGAAATATCCTGTTATCTTCCCAGTATCCTTAAACTGCAGAAAAAATTAAATAATATTTTCCTATAACACAAGAGATATCATTTCTTATTCTGACTACCATACAACTGATGTAAAGCCAGTTCATTCAGTGCTCCAGTGCTTCCATTTCCTGTTACATAGGGATACTGACACTTATTTATCTCTTCAGCAAAAAAACCTTTGAGATGCACATACAAGAAATGCTAGAGAGTGGATAAATTATAGTTGGTTATTTCATTTTGAAGTATATACTTATATCAAACATAGGCATAAAAACAGTCAAGTGGGAAACTGTGAGAAACATTTGATCACTAGTAAAATTAGTACACTGTGTACTTTCAACTTTGTCCTTGAAATTGTCAACAGTAACTGACCATATTTTTGGTTATTTAGCAACACTGTATGACTTCTTGATATGACTTCATCTTGGAAGCTTTAAAAATTTTGTTTCTGAGTTCACACCCGTGACCAAGTAAAAGGTGTTCTTAAATTTAAGGTAGACACAATTGCAGTATAAAGTAATCTTTCCTTCTTTTTGTGACTTTCGTACATACCATTCTAGATACAAGAAAACAATCAGTGTCAAACTCCTCAGAGGGGAAAGTGAGGCGCTGAGTACAAACACCTGTTCTGCTCTCACCACCAGCTGGGATAGCTGCACTTCCCATGTGGTAAGTGTTATCCAATGGCACTGATCAACATCAGAAATTCGTTTGTCTTTTGATGCTCTTTAATAATTGCAATCTGCATATCAACTAGGCAAAGTAAATTGAAATATTGCTTACTGTCTGCATGTCAAAAGCAGAAAAATTGTGGAGGGAGCTGCATCTTTTTGGAACTACGGATAAAACATGTCCTATTACAAGAGTAATATACTTTGCTATAAGCTTTTCTCTCTTTTCGAATTTTTTGTTGCCAATAACGAGGATCTTAAGGGCAACATGTTGCCCACAGGGAGCCTTTGCCCCAAAACATCTGTTCTCTGAATGTGTCTCTCTTTTAATCTCCAACACTGTGGTCTAATTTTGAGAAACAGAATGTTGTCAGCTCCTACTGACTTTAGCAGGGACTGCCAACGTATTTTCCTCAAACTAATTTTATTAGTTCATCTAATAAAACCATCACCTTTCCCTCTAAAGCTCATCTCTGAAAGCAAATTACTCAGCGTCTTTCAGTTGCCTTTGAACTACCTTAACCAAGTGGATATTTAGATGAAGACTGCAAAACTTTTTGCTCTTCCACAGACTACCTACCACCTGAATCTTCTAAACTTCAGGGACAAATATATATGAAGAGGTATTTCTACCAAGCACTTAGGACTGATAACAGTTCACATTTCCTCCAGTATACCTGAACTTTTTATTGATCCTTCTCTCCAGTTTGTCCAGAGACAGATAGAATAACCTTGGACAGATACCCAAATGAGACACTAGCAGCAATGTTCAGCTGTGTAGGAAAACATGTAAGGCTTCTACATCAAGTCTTACTCTTTCTGGAAAGATGACGCAATAGCAATTTATTTTTTAAAAACTTATTATGGCTTCATTAACACATTGTACATTCTTATACTCAGCAGCAAAGGAAAAAAATTCTGCTATAGCGCCTATCAACAATAGGTCCTAATAACAAAAGGCAAATAGAGAAATCTACTTTTATTTTTTTATATATATATACACACAGATATGTAGATGTATACATACACATATATATGTACACATAATATATATAAAAAGTAAGCAGGAGTAATTGCTATTCCCAGGATGAACATGGGGGAAAAAAATGAACTAGAAGAAGAAATAACAACTTCCACACAAAGATGCCTTTCTATGGCTTTCACATTACCTAGATCCATCTGTCAAAGTGTATTCTGCAATAGGTTGTGTAACTGACACTTCAGAAATTATGGCTCTGATTCAGGAAAGACTTAGTCCATCCCTCTCCAGTTAAATATTTAAGTATTTTAAGTACATGCTGAAAGTCCTGTTGAAGTTACGGACTTGCCCAAGCAGTTTTCTTAAACAGAAAATGTTGACTTGAGTGAAGCTTATAGGAACACATTTATTTTTGTGAATTAATGTTCTCCCTCATCTGAAAACAAGACCATGAATAACACACAAGACTAAGGATCAATGATGACAATACAGCAAGTGTCAGAGGAAAAGGGAGAGATTTATCTTGATAATCTGCAGGAAAACCTGCATAACTCTAACCAGTGCCAAAAGTGACAGATGCAGGACTTTACATAAATGCAACAGAAATTAGAGAATGTTTAAGGTACCGATGACTTCAGCCTCCAAAATGTGACACAGGGAGTGCATGTCCACAGTGAAGCTCCCAGTGCAGCTAAACATATCTTATCTTTAACTATCTCAGGCAAAAATAGTACCTGGTCAGGGTGTATGGTGCCTCTACAATTCGTTTGATTTAAGATAGGAACTGACATACATTAAAATTGCTTCCTCAAAGCTGAAACCCAAGTATTAAGGAGTGGGTAAACATTGAGTTGACAGCTGTGGGACTGTATTATATATGCCACCAATGTAAGGACCTATTATCAGAGCACTACACTGCAGCAATGAAGATTCACAAGTAACAAGTTCAATGTGAAAAATGCTTGAGTTGCCCTTCAGGCAAAATATAATATGTGTGAAAGAAAGAGAAAAGGCCACAGCAAAACAAGGCCCATTACATGTCTTGGAATCTGTGCCACAAAACTCTGTTTGAGATGGGGAGTCACTGCCTAAGCAGTGGACCCTAAATTTTTTTTCTATTGCAGCCTTGGACCTGTCCATTCTGAGGATGCCAGATTCAGCGTGCCATTAAATCTCCAATAAAAAGCTCACAAGAGAGGAGAAAATGGCAAAAATCCACAGTTATACCTGAAAAATTGATCTCTTCTTGAAAACCATAATTTAATCTTAGTTAGCTTGTATTTCTTAAAAAAAAAAAAAAAAAGAAAAAAAAGGAAAAAAAAGGAAAAAAGAAAAGCACAGGTTTGTCCCCGACTCTTTATTCCAACGACAAAAAAAAACAAAAAAACAAAAAAAACAAACAAACAACAGTGTATGAAAATAATAAATTAAACTATAAGTAAATCCAGTTCATGGATTTACTTTTAGTCAAATACGAAGCAGCTTCAGTGCTTGTGAAAGAAAGGAAACTTCCTTTATTCAAAAACTTCCAAAATTCTGTGAATGAATTGTTAGCATTCATAAGTATGAATTCTTATCTTTGAAATATACTATTAAGATAGTTCGCAGTTAGCAATTAGCAAGATCATATGTAGTGGTCTATACAAATAAAAGAACAAAGAAATGACCAAGATTGATGTAACAACACAGACATTACCAAGCCTAGAAGAAAATCATGGAGCGCTGTGTCCTTTCGTAGGCATTTTGTCATCCCAGTCTGTATGTACAACTGTAGTTTATATGCTGCTTATGGCAGCATCAGAAAAGGAATATTTTCAAACAGTCAGCTTCGAACAGGCTACCTCAGAAGCAAATTTAGGGGAGAAAGCTGAGGCAGAATGCTTCACTAAAAAAGTTGTAGTTTACATTCTGCTTCACACCTGGTCTACTCAAAATATGCTCAAGGCAGGACCAAGCACTGCTTTCTCACTTGGTTTTTATCTTGTGCATTATAGAGCATCAAGCATGACAAAGTTAGCCAACACCAGAGAAAGCAGAAATAATATCCAGGCCCCAGCTCCAATGTCCCTCAGGAACCTAACAATGAGGAATGCAGAATAGGGCTCTCCTTTGCTGCTCTGCCATTGGAAGGCTCCAGGCACAGAAGTGGGAAGGTTGCAAGAAGGCAAAGGAAAAACAGGACTTAATTTCTGCCAGTCAATATATCTTCCTATGGCAATTCTTCTAAGAGGGAAGTAGGTAAGGTATCAACAGAAAGACTCTTGGTGCCCTCATGATTCAATGGGATAAAACAGCTCCTACCAAGTATGGTTCTCTATACTTCAATTTACCAGTGCCATACTCTACATGACCAGTACACAGAGACCTAAGGCTGGTCTCTGTGTACTGGAACAGCGTGCTGCAAGGGGTGGGAGCTGCAATTCTGCCATTATGAATTCTGAGTAAGGGCTATACTAAAGGAGCAACACCGCTACAAGAAATTTGACTGTAGCTCTTTCATGCCAGTTACTTGATGCAAACGTACATTTTGAACTTTGCTGCCTTGGGAAGTGGGGGGGAAATTAATTTGTAAACGGCTTCATTTTGCAATTCATCTACCAACCACCTTGTTCTCCAAGGCTGGGTCTGTTACGGCAGTCATCATGTTACACTCACTGGGAGTATGCCTAAGCATACCCATGCACATGCATGTTTGAATGCATATACACACACTGAAGTTATAATACATGTGTAAATTTCATTCTTATTTACTCATTTGCTGTAAGCACCATTGCTAATGGAAAATAGACCATGTCTCCTTCTTAAGGGAATGATTAGAACCACATGTTTCACTGACTCTTATGTTGAAGCCCTTGCCGATATTTTTGAAACCAAATTACTAACAGCAAACTAAACTTATTTCCCTGGTGAAAACCTGGCTACTAACTTAGTGAATATGAATACATTTGTCCCTAAACATGCAAGTAATCATCGTATAACACCAGAGGCCTGAAATGAATAGGTATGGGGCAGATGAGAGCAAGGTTCATATGCAATAGTAACATACTCTATAACCAAATGACTTTGTTTATCTGAGAAACTCAGTATTACATCACTTTTCCTAAAGAGAATATAAACAGGACATTTTTGAAGAAACAGTTACTTAATGTGCAACTTGTCACCACTATCAGCTTTAACATAATAAAATACATGTGGAAAATCCCTTGAAGCAAACCTTCTGCAAAGCAGATTCTTCCCTAGTCTGGGTCAGAGGGTGTGTATGTCTATGAAGGAAATGCTATCTCTCTCTCTTTCACACACCCACTCACTGTAGGTCACATAGCAGAGCTCACTGTTGTGATGTTTCTGCTGTGTGCATGGCATCAGCTCCTTGAGGTAAAGAAATTACCATTGTTTCTTGGGGACCATCTGTGCCTTGTAAAGAAAACCAACAAATCACACTTCAACATATTAAATAGCAGTACTCATTGAGATTTCAGCCAAAGACCTCTAAAGTGCTTGGCAGACAGTGAATAAAGCATGTTTCAGCAAGGTAAATATTACTCTCCATATTTTGTAAGTATGGAAAACACAGCACTGCCTAGCTGAATAACTGAACCGAGGTCACTCTGAAAAAACACAGAACTGACAAACATTATGATCAACCTCCAGGCTCTACTTTTGGAACCACCAGACTTCAATCATTATGTTTAGATGGAAGTTTGTACAATCTGATCTGGCAAGATATGAAGCATTTCTGGGGGATAAAGCTCCTCATTTCTCTTTGACTCGATGAGCAATATTGGTACTAATATGCCAGGAGTGGGCAAGCCAGAGCAATTTGCTCCAGATTCCATATTAAGAGGTTAAAAGAATTCTTCCAGTAAATGTATCATAACACTCCTTCAGCTCCAGAGTAATTGCTGTTTAGAACACCGAAGAACCATCATGTGCTAGTCACATTTTCTATAGCTAAGCAAACTTCAGCCTAGCCTGACAAACACCTCCTAGCACAGCTCTGTCAAGGTTTTGACAGCACCACTTTTATGCAATACCTTTGTCCTGTGAGCAGAGATTGATAATCTTTTTCCAATTCTGAGATGCAGAAGTACCAAAAATGAATGAGCAGGAAACCATTATACTCCGATTTATTTTAACTTTGTAGCCTTAAAATCAGAGCTCTGAATGAAGAATACTATCTTTAAGCCACTCTAGTATTTTATCCCTTTCGGTATCACAAATCTTGAAACTGTTTAAATTATTCTGAGCCACTCTAATTGTTCTCAAAGGTTGTGACAGAAATAGAATAATCTGTTCCATTTCTTTAATCAAAAAAATTATATAGCTGAATAATAAAAGCAATAGAGAAAAGAGATGAGGTATACGGAGATGTAAATTTTTCGTTTACATACAGGAAATAAGTAATTTAATGCAATTACAAAACTACTGTTGCAGTCAGAGTTTACATTTATTATACAATAGAAAGTCTCACAACATCACAGGCAAAAGAGAACGATAGGTGAGCAGCAGCAATGGGTTAATAAAAGATGGTATGCTATTAGATAAAGCTTTTACAGGTTTGCATCTGAAAGTCATAACATAACCTTTTATTTCATGTGTCACTGTGACAGAAGGTTTTCAAGGCACAGTACTTGAAACTGCAAGATGTTAAACAGATGTACTGTACAGCCTTCCAGATTTAAATCATGAGAACTGCATTTGCAGCCTGTGTGTTGTATCTCCATTTTTTTCCCTTATCAGCTCTGGATGCTTTAAATAAAACCGTCTGGTTTATGCACCATTTTTTTTCCCTTTAACTTTTTTCCCCTAATACAGTGGACCCTAAAATCACTTCCTCCCTCCTTTTTTTTTTTCCTTCAGACTTAAAAAAAAAAAAAAAAAAAAAGTTATTCAGAAATATATCTCTTGGGCAGGGAAATCTCTTTCTCCTTATTCTGCAGGTGCTGGCAAACTGATCCAATTTCTTAGTGTAAAAAAATCATCCACTGCAGAAAAAGGCAGAAGTGATACCAGTAAAAAGAAAAAAGTAAAAGCAGGCCTGCTGAAATTTTGCTCTAAAATACTGAAATATTGACAGTCCTCTACCTCCTCCATTTTAACTGTTGCTTGCACTCTAACAATCCTCTATTAAGAAACATTTGCATAGTCATACAATTTAGCTTTCATGCCTACTCAGAGGCCACTGCTTGTGTCTTTGAAACAGTGAATGCAATCATACTTTAAATACATCATTAGTAGATCATTGCAGAGCTCTGATAGTCTTCTGGTCCAAATTTCCTGTAAAGCAGAGGCTGTTTTCAGGGTCTTGTTCAGGCACGTATTGACTGTCTCTAAGGATGAGGATTGCACAGCACGTCTGATCTAAAACTAACTAAAACCACGGCAAAGCTTTTCTTCCTTATATCTAATCAGAATTTTCTTTGCTGCAGCTTATGCCCATTGCCTGTTATCATGTCAACGTGCACTTCTGGTGCTATGATTTACTTATTTAGTGCAACATGGAATTAGTATTTCCCACAAGGACACACTGCTGACTCTTGTTCAGCCTGCTGTCCATGACGATCTTTGGGTCTCTATGTGTAAATCTGCATTCTATCCAGTCAATCTTTAAGCTGTAATGCTGCTTGAGGCTTTTTAGTCTCAGGTGCAGGACCCCATGTTTGCTTTTCTTGGACTTCATGACGTTCCTGCTAGACCGCTTGTGCAGCCTGTGAAAGTCCCTCTGAACAGCAGCTACACTCCAACATATCAACTTCTCTTCCCAGTTTGGTGTCACTTGCAAACATACTGAGGTTCACTCTGTCCCCCGTCCAAGTCATTAATGAGGAGTTTAAACAATATTGGCCCCAGTAGGGACCCCAGGGAAACAGACAGTATTTGACATACCATTGGGTATACAAAGGCTGAACTCACAAATTACATTGTATGATCCATGCAACACTGCATGAAATAAAAGAAGTTTCCAATTAATAAAAATATGTAAATTCACTAAATTGGACAAATAATTTTGTGCTAGTCAACATAGTACAATGGCTAGAATTTTCACTATATTATAATGGCATTTACGCATTTTTGCATTGATGCATATCCTTTAATTAACATTGCTGGTATTGTTCCTAGGTATTCAGTGCTACAGAGAAATGTGGCATGTAAATGAATGGTGGAAGCACACTCCTTGATCCAAAGAATTTTTAAAATCTCAATAAAATACACTAGAAAAAAATGGCAGTGTATCAGCCATCACATCAGAGAATTAAATGAGCACATCTAGATATTAAAATTGCAATTTTGTGAAATAAATAGGCAGTATATATACTTATAGACACACGCATATATATAAAAAGGCCCAATGAATTTGCATTGCAAAGAGCAGCAAGAGGAACAGACAGTATTTCCAGCAGAGGGAAAGAGACTAGGCATACAGAGATGAATATCATAGCAAACAATTCCAAAATAAAGGCAACCCAGCAACACCACCTAGCTTTTCATCCATGCAGAACACAGGCAAACCATTTGAAGCAGGGAGTCACAACAGAAACAAAAATATTAAAGGAAAATCTTTTACGGGGGAAGAATATATGAAATTCAATAATGAAATGGAAACTATTAAACATTGTAAAGTGTAGACTAGTAAAATGTAAAAAAAAAAAGCATGAATAATCACACTGTTGTGAATGCAACATTGCATGAGAAGCATGCTGGTTGATGGATTGGGGTCAAAAATGCTCAGCACCTTTCAGATGCAACTCCCTGGAGCTGTTTGAGTTTAGGAAAAGGCCAAAGTAAGTGCAAGCAGGTGAAGATTCCAACTGAAAAATGCATATATAAATTGTTTCTATTGTAGCTATCTCTTTCTTGGTATTTATCTACCTAACAACAACAAAATATATTCCAAAGCCCTGCTATGCCAAACTGCTCATAGAACACTCCTTGCAGAAATATCTGGTTCTCAGGTGTTTAAAAGCAAGAAAATGCACAAATCAACACTCAACTGTTGCTACTGTGTGTAAAGCTGTGAAGTTAGCCACATTTTAAAGCTGGAGCTTTAAGTCATCAACTTACTGGAGACAACCAATTTCACCTAATCTATTAAGAAGTTTCTGCCTAAAAATGAATATAAATTAAATAAAAATTTTCCTATTCTTCCTTCTGCTGTTACTCATCATTATGTTTGTCTTGATTTAAGACAGTATAAAACAGTACCAATTAAAAAAAAAATAGAGAAGTGTTTTCAAATGCGTAACACATTTAACTGAGTTTAAGTCAGCAGTAAAAAAAAAAATTCAGCTGTTCCAAAAGCATGTATTACTTACACAACACAAAAAGGGGACTATGAAGTTAGGTTTTCCAGCCAAAAGTCAAATTTTCCTTACAAATTTGTGTTTTGAAAGTAACATTTTACCAAAAATCTAGAATTTAGCGTAAACCTTCTGGAATATGGAAAGTCAGAATGCTCATAAATATATTTGGGGCAGTAAGTGAGCATGATTTTATTAAAAAGATGAACTTTATATTTGGCATGAAGTTACTTTTAAAGTTTCTAAATACCAGAGTCAGGTGAATAATTGATAACCAACCTCAGATCTCCTCAGTATGAAGAAAACATCTAGTTTCTGTAAGATGCATGAGATGTTTTAATTGAACTAAACACAACCATTTATATATCTCTTCTGTGAACTACTTCCAGACTCCTTTGACAGACCCTCTTCCTGCTACACTTGTGCAAAGGAGCTGCTGGGGATCTTGCAGTTTTCAGCTGCTGGGTAGGCAGCTCACTGGATCAGAAAAATAGAAGACTTGAATTAATTTAACCTCAGTACTGACATCATCCCTCTTTAAGGAAAAAAATATTCCCATCTTAATAGTACCACAGTCATAATAGAGTATTATAACATTTATGCTACTGAGAATCCTTCTGAGTGAAGAGAAACATTTCTTCAGATCTCACTTTTGATGCAGGATACAGTATATTAAAAAAAAAAAAAAAAAAAAAAAAAAAACCCAAAAAAAACCCAGCTTGATTGTCCCCTTGCTACTTCATTCAGATTTAAACTTTTGACAATATTTAAAATTATTTCATTAATTTGATGTAAATTACAAATAATTTTATCTCTTCCAGAACCATACCTCTAGTGATTAATTCACTAAAAAACTTAGTTTCATTCTATTTAGTATAATTGTTGTCTGAAGAAGCAAAAGCCTAAGACAGAGAATATAAAAGAAAAAAAAAAAAGGGCCAGGGGAGCCCAACAACCTGCTTTTAAGCTCTGTTTTCCTAACAGGAGCAAGAGTCAGGCCATAACATCAGTTTTTCAAGAAAGCAGTAAAGAAATGTTTACCTGTCAAATACTTCTCTGCTAGGAAAAGTACATATCAGCACGAGGCTACACACATTTGGAAATATCCTTTGCTTTGGTAACAGAAAACATTCTTAGGTCAGCAAATATGCTTAGTCTTTTATTCTCCTGAGAACAGCTGCAGTGACTCCAATACAGAGGACTGAGAAGGGAAAACTTCACTGTTTAATTCAACCAACTAAAATATGCAGGCACTAAACAGAGAAAACATGATGGATTTTATCAGCTACTGCAATCTCCCTACACACTTTATTACTTTCTGTAACCTTTCTGAAGACTTTGAGCAAATCCTATAATTAAACATGAAACAGGAATTAGGGGCACAGTACCTTTGAGGAGATCACAACTTACTTCATAAGCAAAAATAAGAAGATGGAGGTTTTCTAAGAACAAATCTCACATTATCCCCTTTCATCATTTCTAATCCAGCTAAATCAAGCTGCAATGTATTTTACATGCAATTTTTGACTCAAAACTTCAGGCAAATGTGATGTCTTATTAAGTAACCACACAGAGCAGCAGGCAAGATTCCTCTGCAGCAAGACTATGTTCTCTTATTCTATAATTGTTAAAATAATTCTTAATTACACTATGTACATCTAAATTTCAAGCCTTTAATTGCTATGTATAGATTTTATACTTTGGTATAACATCTAGTTCTTCTCATTTAATTGGAAAATGTGTACAAAAAGCAGTAAAAAACATTCCTGACACAAATCTAGAAAAAATACCTTTATTACAAAAACCTAAAATCTGTCTAAGAATACTGTTACTTCTCTTGTGACCTGCTGAGAAGTCAGGACTGAGTAATTAACACTAAATTCTCCACATGCCCTCTAGTAAAATAGTAGCCTCTATAAATGAATTTGTAATTTAATGTTAAATACTCATGTTGAGGTTTCTTTGCAACCACCCAAATGCTGGTCTACCTACTGGCACTTTCATCAGAAATAAAGGAAACAGTGAATGAACAAACCAAACTCACCGTCTATCCAATGTAATTTGTTGTCTTTTTAACACCCACATGGCTAGCATATTAATTTTCAGCTAAGGACACAGCCAAATACAACCCATAGTCATACTTCAGTAAACACTTTTTTTCAGTTTCACCCATCACCCCACCGAGTCCTGAGGTTATTTAGATGGTCAGTTAGACAGCTACGTCAATTAAGATTGAAGCACTGGCTTTTGCTCCTTTGATTTGACAAAGGCCAAACTGATGCAAAGGCAATAATCTCAAAGAGAGTACAACTACAGTGCGAGGAGTGCATGTGTCTTTCCTTTTGAAGCAGCAGAAGGCTAGTATCCACAGAATTTGGTGTGTTCAAAACAAAAATTCACTTAAAACCACCAAGAAGTTTGGAAAAAGTGTTTTGTGTTGTGAAATCGCAGTGACAGTTCTTACTACACCCTCTCTTAGATGACTTGTGAAGATATAAACTGTCTCTATATGCTTTCATTTCATGCTTATTTTTCCATCACTCATCTAAAAAGTGAAGGAAAACATACACAGTGAGAATTAACTCATTTGCATTTTGCTCTAACATAGGAAATATGCATGGATTGAAAAGTCTTGTAGAAGAGCAAACATGTAACAAGAACATATAATTTGCTTTTATTTTTATAAACCTGCTTCCGATAAAGGATAAAGTCGGATATCTACTGGATTAGCAATTGCCCTAGTCTTGCTGTGCCTTTAATTTTAATTACAATAGCTGTTTGGCTGAGAATAATCTTCATTTTTTAGATTCTGAAAGGGCATATTCAGACGATAAAGACGTGAAAGCATGTTATTGAAATTTCCAAATATTTTGAAATTTCACTGTGGAGACACTAAAAGTCACCTGCTTTTATTCACACATATTCATAACTGACACTAGTTCTGGCACTGTATTTACTGAAGTTAGGCCTTAAGACAAAGAAAAGGAAATTAAAGAAATATCAGTCTATATCAAGGATATATATTGTGTTTCAAATCCTTAGAAATCCTCAAGTATGCGCTCCTATTAAGTGCATATTCTTACACCCTAAAAATAAGAATGTGTAACCCTGAAAAATCCAACAGGTTCTTACAACCGATAGGGCTTACCATGCAAAGTATAACTCTTTTCAAATATAACAGTTTATGGTGGAGAGTAAGCAATACAGAATACTGTATCAACAGAACTTAAGTTTCGTCTAGAATATACCATGCAATAGGGTAAGTTGGGTAAAAATGCTACATCCAGAAAATACATATTATACAGACACAAGTTTCAGATTTAGTATTAAGTTCACAAGGGAAATGTTAAAAACAAAGAGTCAATAGTTAGAAAAATGCCTAAAGATGAAAAGCAATGCCATGAAAGTAGTACGAAAGTGTCTGTATTCTGTTAACGTGTCTTGGTATCAGGATATACAGAAGAATCAAAAATGGGCAGTGCAATTTGCTACTGCAGTTTTCAACATGAAAGAAATCACATATCCAAAACCAGTTCAGTAAAGTCATGGAAAGATGAGGGATTCCTAAGTCCTTTAAATCTAAGGGACCATAACAACATAGGAATTGTGGGGGAGAAAAGGGAGGTAATGTTTGCAGAATCAAATTGTCAGTAAATATTCTTCTCACTTCACAATTTTTCAGGGGAATCAGGAAAAAGAGGGAGATTTTCACAAAATCTGTTAATACATAACTGATTTAAAGAGTTTCTCAAACTCAAAGCCTATATCTTGATGACTGGCACAGAGAACAACTGTTTTAGAGAAATAGGTGTAGTGAGCATCACAGGAAGCAGTAGAGAAATCCTAACTTCTCTTTCTCATTTGTGAACCTGTGCAAATACAGTATCCGGAAGAACAAGATGTGCAGATAGAAAATGGCATTTCTGCTCATGTCTGCTTTGGGTGTGACTTGAGGACTGCAGGAAAATTCGTTACAATTTCCTGTTCGATGCCAAGAGAGCATCAGACTACATTTAAGAGAAGCTTCTCTCCAAAACCCAGCTCATGGAAACACACAGCAACCCCTCAAAACGGCCCTCACAGGTTGTCAGCCTGACTCTCGAAACTCTGATCATCAATCCATACAGTTCATCACAGATGCATACAGTGTTTGCATCATTGGTAGAAAAACACAGGAGAGGAACTTAGCAATTTTTGTTTGTTTTTAAAGAGGATTTTTTTACTTACTTTCTTCTTCTTAGAAACTAACCTGGGATCCATACTGTAAATACCATCTGCTTGGCATCTCAATTTATTCTTTTGTCTTTCTCTTATCATTAGTAAACTTGGCTTCAAATTCCTGATTTCTGTCTTTCTCTTCTCTCACATGTGAATCAGGATCTCATATTGAATACTACCGTTAATCACCTTTAATACACTACCTTCACATTGCAGTGACCTTTCATGTAATTTCATCTTAATGTTCTTATTCTGTGAGCTATGAGGAGTTTCAGGTGTCTTCATAAACAATTAAAATTCGGCTGGATCATCCCAAAGTTCTGTCTGTAAATCTGATCAAGATCTGGCTTTTTGTTGTTTGGGGTTTTTCAATTAACAGTAAACCTGGATTGTTTTTCAGGACTTAAAAAAAGTTTTGAAGATCATCATCCCAGATCAACAACATTAATCAAGATTTATATGTAATTAACAGAAGCTTTACCCTTAAAACATATACTACAAAATTACACCATTTTTTATTTAAATTGTTATAATTAAATGCTATGGCTGCTAACTAGCCAAATAAAATAGTGTGAAGAAAATTTCAGCATGTGGCTGGCTGCTCTGAGTGTTGACATCTGAATGCTATAATCAGTTTTAAACTTAGAATGAATTCTTTAAAACAATGGTTATTTTCCTGGCCATGCACAGTGAGGAAACACTTCCTGCTTCCTCATAAACTGTCTACTTGAATCATACTAGAAACCTACATGGAACCACCCAGATGAGAGAGAAAATGGCAGTGACAGAGAAAGCTTACCTGACTAATTAATGCCTTTTTGTGGTGGTTGGAAATCTGAATCTTCAAATACTCACTCCTACTCAGCCTACATACTTGTCTTCTCATGGCTCAGATATTTCTCCTTGTTAGTAAGAGGCATAAAACTAAACAGTACATTTTCTTTAAATGTTATTGCATAACTACAATGTAAAATACACGTCAGCATCTCATCTGAAAATATCACCTTTTTTTTCAGCAATGAGTGGGACTCCAAGATGAACTTAGGTTAACGAGTGAGGGAAATCTTGTAATTTCAGGATGACAGACCAGGGTCATAGCTTGAGCTAAGATTTTTAAATCCAGTTGAGCAGTCAGGTAAAGCAACTGAAGACCAAATGATAAGTAAAGACTGATTTGCACAGTTTCTGCAGTTTCAGCACAGTTTTTGTTGTTGTCATTGGCTTTTCCATTTTCTTTTCTTCCTTGCTGGAACACATGTATCATCATCTGTAGCTACTACCATTTGAGAGATTCTGGAATATGTGTTCTCCAGAATATCATTAGTATATTCATGCCTACAAAACTTAACTCACACTACAAAGCTTCACCATGCTACTTATAAATAGATTAGTTTTTAAACAATATAAGTAATAAAGACCAAGGATAAAATCTAGCCCTTATGGTCTCTGAGAGAAACAAAAAAAAAATCTCCAGGCTATGTTCAAATGAACTCCAAGAAAACTTGGTGGCATTTATTTTGAAAAAATAAAAATATCGTAAGAAACGTTAAAAGCAACCCTTTGTTCCAGGAAGTTATACTGAAGCATGTCTAAAATTTAGTCTGAAATCCCAGTGTTTATTATTGATTCTACTAAAAATTTGCTTAGTAAATGAAGTCACATCTACTTAAGAAAAATTTTTTAAAACAAACAATGATGTTTTCTTACTTGATTTGATATATTTATTTGATTTGAGTTAGGCAACCAATAGTCATAGATAGTCTCACAATTTCCATACTGTGGGGAAAGCAAAGAGCACCTGTTTAAACTCACTGTTATTTTGTGATGATGATTCAGTGAATGCTCAATTAAAAAAAAAGTAAAATCAACTTTTAAAGAATCAATTACTTCAGCATATAAGTTCACTTTCCCATACATGTAACAGTCTTAGCGCTCATCAAACTTTATATAAATGCAAAAACTGGGTTAATTAAAAACTCTCTTTCGACCCCACAGTTACACAGTTTACACAAACAGAAATGAGGGCTGGGCTTACATGCTGTAGGGGACTTCTTAGAACTTATACATCATCTAGCTCAGTATATCAAAGTTTGATGGCCTTATCCTGAGCATACTCTGGCAGTGTGAGACACCAAATACAAATTCTTTGAAACCAAATGATGCCACTTTGCTGAGATGCAAGATTAGGGAACCAATGTGTAACTCCTGCAAGTACAGAAACTAATCCAAGAGTTTGAGGCACAAGGGACATGTATTATAGACTCCTAACACTGAGGTCTAACAAAGACTGCGAGGTTTCAAAAATAGGCTCTTTGCTTCATACCCAAGCATGGCTTTTTGACATGTGTCCTTCTAGAAGGAAATGCCCAGAAAGGCTAGGTGACTCTTCATGTCCTTGAACAGCCATGACTGCAATGTAATTTTTAAACACAACTGAGTATTTTATGAGAATTAATCTCTTTTTTGAGAACTTAATATTCTCCATAACAAACAAATACATAGATCACGCTTTTCTTAGTGAAAACAGTATTAGCTAAAGACATACCATTCACACTTAAAAGGGCACTGTAAAAGCATTGCTCCTAAGCATCACTTGCTTGCTTGCACAGAGAAAATGCAGTGCAATCTAATTGCATGCTCAACTTATTTCCTGTCAGGCTCCTCCATCATTCAGTAAAGATGTTCAAAAGTGGTTTTATTTCTCAGAAGGCCTTGTTTTAATATACATCAGTTAAATCACATGATAAAAAATTAAATTTGCCAACTTCTCTGGTGCTCTCACATGAGAAGTTATACTTTCCAGAAGTGTAACTACTGCATCTTAACAACACTGCTTCTCAGAGTTCCAACTTCACGGCTAAGAAGCCAAAATATAGAAAATTAAGGATAAGCCCACTATGTTAGGCTTTTCAGCTGTTTTAACAATATGACATTTTTCAGGTGCTCAAATAATACTTTAAACAGTTTCATTTACATCCATGAGGACTCAGCACTGCTACGTATTTTGCATATGGCATCACAAGGTAGGTACTCCAAACATGAGGCACACACATGAAATGACCTTTTAATATTTTGATTGAAGTGACTTATCCAAAACCCAAAACATGTGGGAACTGTGTGGCAGATGCAGGAAGAGATTCCTGTCTGGCACTCAACTTCTATAAAAAGGAAGCTATATTTCTGCAACTTCTTACCTCTTTCACTTCTTTTTATACTCTGAATCAAATGAATTAAGAAATTGACAGACAACAGCCTGGTTCAGAAGGCAAATTAAATGCCCTCCTAATCAGTCAATGGTCAGCCAAGTCCATCCTGCATGCTTCAGGAAGACAGTACAGCAGAAAGACATTACCTGTTTTAAAAATACCATATTGTGTATGAATTGGAGGTTCTACTATAAAGTTGGTGGTGAGTTCTCATGTTGTGTTATTTATTGTAGCATTTCTAGAAATTCAAAATTCAAGCATGGAAAAACCCTAAACATTTGATCTATTGTAGTTACACAATTTCTTATCTAGGTCTCAAGCAAAACTGGCACCTTTGGGCTCAAGAAATGCATAAAGGACATGTGGAACATGTGGCAGCAGGTGAAAGCACGCACTGTGTGGGACTCCAGTCCTCTATACTAATAGCCAGCTTCTTTCCACTAATCTTAAAAACACGGACCACAAAAGGGCATGTCTATGAAACTGCCATCAACTTTCTGCTCAAGTTTCTTGGAGAAAGAACTAATTCGCTAAAATGGAGCAGAAGAGCTCCCAGGCAAAAGCTGTCGGAATATGTTGATAATAGTTAAAAACCCCATATTTCTGGAAACTTGTTATCCCCCATGAGTGGGTCATTTTACCAGAAATGTTTCCAATGTACTTGAGATTTAAGCAGACAACCAGCACTGGAAATTCTGTAAAGCTAAAGGCAAGCAAAAACAAAACCTCATAATAGAAATTGTTGAGCTACTGCTTTGTAGAGGGAGATAAGATGGAATTGAGCTACAGGCTGTGGGATGCACCTGCAGAACACCATGGCAGCACAGAGAAGCTTGTCTCCGCCTGACCTTGGGGGGAAAAAAATGCCACACAGCAGACACCCTACGGAGAGGAGCCTGCCGGAGGAGCGAACAGAGCGTGATCACCCCCATACAAGCACATTAAAGCGTGTTGCTGACGTGGCAACGCGTGATAGGTCGCTTAGTGAAAAATACCATATAAGGAAAGAAATACCGTGTCTTGAAAAAGTGTATAAAAATAGTTTGCTTTTCTCAATAAACATATCAGTATCTTCACCAACCTGAGTCTGTGCAATCAGTCGCCACACCCCTTCACTATTATTTTTCTTATCTAGACAGTAGTTGTATATTAAATATGTGTACAGACAAAATCTTGTCATTAACATAAACATACAGGTTTTGTTCAAGATTTCTCCACTATAAGCTCTCCATGAGTCATTGTAACAGAGGCAGGCCATGCACAAACATGGCACAGTCATGAACCAGATTTCACTACAGCCAAAATTTAAAACACATTTCCTATTCCTCATACCAAAATACAGGTGCTGTTTCATTTTGAGACTTTCCTATAACATCAGAATATAGAACTCTCTCATACTACAAATATACTGCATAATTGTGTATACATGAAAATCACATACTACAAACAGTATTGGAACTGGATTTTCCATTAAACTTCTTCAAAATACATTGTATTTCTTAATCCATTCCCCTTTAGAACAGAATCTGCTTTTATAAAATACCCACAGGCCAAGAGCTTGGAAACGTTTGTAATTTAGTATAAAAGAGTTACTCTTGACAAAATTAAAGGGTTGGGTATGGCTGGTGGTGTGGTGTTTTTTCATTGCACGGAATTCAAAAATTGAAGTAAAAATTTGTCTTCAAACACCAAAGCCAGGCATTGCACGTTTTCAACTTAGCAAGAGAGGCATGAATACAGCTGAATTTCTGATTCAAAGTACAGTTTAATTTTAGTGTTCATCCGGACTTTTCACTTTCAATGAATTGGCATTTTTAAATGTAAAAACATTCCATCGTAAGATTTCCAACCAGTTTTAGTACTTATTTAATAGACACATGCAAAATTTAATTCCTCTCTCGTCTGTTAGGAATTACTTCCAGACGTACCATATTACCTCAGGCCTTCAATCAGCTGCTTTTCAGTTGCAGAAACCTCCACACGTAAAAAACTTCCCTATAGTATTATGGACATGAATATAATTTCATTTGTCTTGGGACAGCTCTCAATATGCCACAAAAGTCTATTTGAACAAAGCATAACAAGTAAAATATGGTCATATTAAAAAAAAAAACAAACCCAAAAGCAAACAAAAATAACCCCCAACCATAATCAAACCCAAACCAGCACCAAAATCCCCAAAATTTAAAAAAAAAAAACAAAACACAACAAAAAAACACCACCAAAACAAAAACACCCTATACATTTTGTAACTTTTGCTGTTTTATATGTTCATAATACCGAATGTAGAAGCTTTTCCCAGATGCTAGGAAATTTTTGCCAGGATACAGATGAAATGACTTCCAAAATAAGAGACAACTTGAACGTTACTGAAAAAAAAAAACAAACTACCACCTTCATAAGTTTCCGCAAATAATAAACTTAAAACATCAAATAATTGCCAGCTATAAGATATTTCGATACTCAATTTATTGTGACTTTTTTTTCTGAGGCATATTCAGAGAAATGGCTAAAGGAACTATAATGGCCTTCTGGGACAGGAAGACTAAGGTTTCTGTAAAAAATGTTAAATTAATTTTTATAGTGATGCAAAGTCAGGGAAGGGTTGTTAAGGGATGGCCTCTTGCCACAGGGTGGAGTTTTGTTATGGTATCCTTTTAGAGTCTGCAGGTGTTTGGCAGGAGCTGAAATCAGGGCCAGCTGTGATATTTCAGCTCTGATATTTCCCTCCCCATATTTCTCAGAAGTGATGCATCAGGATGATGTCTTACACCTGATGTACTCAACTTGTGTGGTATGACTGTAACTGTTGGGGGGGCATGGGGGGAGTGCCACTGCATGGTTTTCATTTTATTTGCAGCTGACAACATTCATATAGTAAAACTCATCAACATGAATGAATTTAATATAGTAAAACACCAGATTACAATTTATTAAATTGCCCATTTTTTCGGGGTTGTTTTGTTGCTTCCGGTATATACCAGCCATTTAATTAAAGTAAGAACACAGTATAAAAGAATGTTAAAAGAAATTACAGTGCAAAAAAAGGGAGGGCAATTTTCTAAAGAAAAAGAAAAAAACAACAACCTTCAGTCACCTCACTTAATCAGCAAAGATCTTTTTTCTTGCATACTTAGCTGCAGTACAGTGCGTACCTGTTTTTGTTTTGTTTTATCTTTTGGGAGAATTTGAATCGTTTCTATTAAAAATTGTATTCTCTTTTAAGTTTGTTTTGTTTGGAAAGCTTCAAACCACATTGTATTTCATACACATATTCCCTGGGGTATATCAAATGGGACCATACTGAGGTCACTCATAAGATTTTTAAATGTTTTAAGAATTCTTTTAATGTTTGTACTATCTTGGCCTGGTTAAAAGAGCACATTTTTTTTTAAATAGTTTTTTAAAGTTTCACTATATAAATTCTAATGAAAATAGTCTATACTGTACTATTAAGCATTTGTAAGAACTTTCACAAACATTCCTTTCTCCCTCACATTTTTAAGAAATTTGTTCCCTTAACTAGTCAATCTCCTTTTTCTCTCAGCCGTTTTATCCATATATGCACAAGTACACGCATATGTCTATCCACAGACTGATTGACTTAGCAGTACAAATGCCTGTGGTATTCATTTTAACTTCACAAATGAATAAAAGATTATAATCAGTGGGAAAAGTGGACGTTTCACTGCATTCATGGAAAAACAGTATCACCTGGCACTCCAACTTAGTAAGAAATTTCCTGTTTTTTGGCAGCTCACAGAGTACAATTGAAGCTGTTAATGATATTAACAAAATGTCCTGGGATAAAAAAATATGTTGTTTTATCTCAGTTTATAGAAGGAGTTATATAAGCCACTCTCCACCTTCAGTGCTCTGTGGTTCTCTCAGTTAAAATAAAATTTGAAAACACAACCCACCTGTAGCCAATTCAGTTCCATTAGACCATTTCAGTCATCTCCTGTAGTTGTCTTTCCCCCTACTTCCTCACATGTGCTTCTAGCCATCCCTTGCATTATTCCAGCCCCCTTCTGGGATTTCTGTCTTCATCTGGTACCAGCCTAGAGCACCCTTTAGAGCATTACTGACAGCTGAGCTGACATCCATGCAGTTCATCTTGGTCACTAACGGTGCAAGACTACACTTACAATGGAAGGTGTTTGCATTATGGATATAAAAATCCAAAGATCAAAGAGGAAGATAATGACAATAAATGAAGTAAATAAAATGTTTAGATCCAATCCTAATGGTAACACACAAAACGGAAGATGTTAGCAAAGCCTCTGTGTTATCTATTAGAATTAGATAAGAGTTGGGCTAAATTGAAGTATCACTGGGTTTGATGTTTTTCTGGAGTCTTCATAACAGTTGAAAGCAAATGGCGATGAGAAGCAGATTACTGTGTTATGATAAACTCTTTAATTTTACATAACACTGTTTGAACATGTTGTTATACAGTACCAGTATGCATGGTTATCAAATGTAAGCAGAATGACATCTTTCTTAGAATTGTATTTTCTGATCTGAGTCTGAGAAAACCATATAATGGGAGCACTGGGAAGAATTGTTATGAAGTTTTCATACGTGATGCCTGGGTTCAGGTTTACACATAAGAAAATGGGTGGATTGGTGAATAGGTGGATGAAGAATTGATTGGATAGTTACATCCAGAAGGTATGGGCCAATGTCTCAGTGAGACATGATATTGTTGACAAGTGGTATCCCTCAGGGGCATTTACTGGGACCAGTGCTACTTAACGTCTTCATCAATGACAGACTCAAGTGCACCCTCAGCAAGTTTGCAGATGATGCCAAGCTGAGTGGTCCAGTTGACACACCTGAAAGATGGGATGCCATCCAGAGGGACTCGCACAAGCTCGAGAAGTGGGCCCACAGGAACATCATGAAGTTCAACAAAGCCAAGTCCAAAGCTACACCCGGATTACGGCAACCCTCAGGATTAATACAGGCTGGGGCATGAGAAGATTGAGAGCAGCCCTGCCCTGCTAAGAACAAATACAGGGATTTGGTGGGTGAGAGGCTGGATATGAGCCAGAAATGTGTGATTGCATTCCAGAAAACGAACCGTGTCCTAGGCTGCATCAAAGGAAGTGTGCCCAGCCTGTCAAGAGAGAGATCCTCCCCTACTCTGCTATCATAAGACCCCACCTGGAGTATTGTGTCCAGCTCTGGGGTCCACAGTATAGGAAGGAGTGAGTTGGAGGAGTCCAGAGGAGTTCTGTGAAGATGATCAGAGGGCTGGATGGAGCACCTCTCCAACGAGGAAAGGCTGAGAGAATTAGGAATGCTCATCCTGGAAAAGAGAAGGCTCTGTGGATTCCCTGTTGTGGCCTTTCAGTACTTAAAATGGGACTATGGGAATTTTTAGCAGGACCTGTTGTTATACTACAAGGGTTAATGATTCTAAGCTGAAAAAAGGTGAATTTAGATTAGTTATAGTAAAGTTTTTTACAATGAGGCTCAGAAAACACTGGAACAGGTTGCCCAGATAGGTGGTAGATGCCCCATCCCTGAAAATATTCAAAATCAAGCTGCTTGGGGCTCCTGAGCAACCTGATCTTGTTGAAGATACACCTGCAGATTGCAGGGTTGTTGTAGTAGCTGACCTTGGAAAGGTCCTTTTCAACTCAAAATATTCTATGATTCTATGAAAAATCTTGCTGTGATTAGAGTATGTTCTTGTTGGTGGGTGCTGGTTTTTCCCGTATTATAACTGGGATTTCATAGTGCAGAGGATACCTAGATTACAGTCTCTCAGGTGATAAACTTCTTCCCCAGTCAGACAGTCTCAGTCTTTTTTTTTTTTTTCCCCCTGCTTCCTTTGAACTGAAAATACCTGTGAGAAAATGCTTCTTTCAGAAATGAAATAAATGTATAACATGCAGCTGCGCACAAATATTGGCATACAATTTCCAGTAGCAATGTCCAGGTGCCATGTATTTCAGAGAAAGGTGTGGAAAAGATAAAGCTTTTCAAGCAGTTTCATGAGGAAGAGATTAGCGTGCCCCTTTACAGGAAAATATTTCGTAAAACATGCCATATCTAACTGCATGGCACCATGATACCTTTTATAGATAGGCTAACTATGTCGAGTAATAACCTGACACATATCTATAATTATAATAAAATAGATCTGGAAATATTATTTAGGTGAATTCTAACAAGAGCAAGGTAGCCAAGATAACCTCTTTTCAATTTGGGAGGTAGTAGCCCATGACATATAATGTTTAAAAACAGTCTCTTTCAGAGTAGACTCAACTTCTTAAAATTCACAGCTTCAAAAAAAAAGCACAGAATATTTTTCCAATGTTGCCCCAAGTAGAGCCAAGTCTGAGTAAAATACTCTTGCTGTATGTTCTTCAAAGCCCAACCTTAATCCCTGTGAAAGTTATGAAGTGAAAAATTTGGCCCATGCATACTTTATGGCATGATACTACATCATTTTAAGGAGAAAGGGCATATTTATTTAATAAAAAAGACTCTTTCCCTGCAGTCACCTTACAAATATTATTTTATGCCTCTGAAATATAATAATATTTATAACAAACATATTTATTATAAACATAATCTTTTATGACAGGGATTGCTTTGCCTGCTCTTATTTTCCCAACACTACAATCACGGCCATGACAAACACTTCAGACAGCAGACATGGACATGTACAAAATTGGAAGAAAAAACAAAAATAGTCAATCATTTTTTCTTGTGATTCTCTCTAGTAAAAATCAACTTAGAGGAGATTCATCACACATTAGAATAGCCATAAAATACTCAGTCACAGTACTCAAGACAGTGTAATTCAGTTTATCTTGGGCCTTTTAACCCATCCTAAGCCAGAGGGTAAAAAGCAGGGGAGGCATCAGGGAAGATGCAAATAATACAACTCTACAGATACTAAAAGCCAAAAATTTTGTATATAATTAAGCAAAGGTGTGATTCAGTGTAATATTTAACATTTAAAATAGATACATAGATGAACTGTTTTCAGCCAGTGAAACTGCCAGGCCAAGAAAAGGTTAAGATTCTTTCTTTATATTAATATTTTGCTTCATTTTTCTTTTTCCAGTCAAAATGTTGTCCATTTTTTCAAACAGAAATGATTTTGGTTATCCATATTCCATACAGAACATTAGTTCTTTTGGGGCACCAAAAAGGTACTTTTCTGCATATTTATGAGATAAAATGCAGTTACGTACTATGTTATGGTTTCTTTCTGTCTTTTACCAGCCAGTTTTGAAATATAGGCCTCTACATGAGACATGGAATACCTATGGTTTAATTTGTTATGACAAAATCTGAGTTCCTAAGCATATAATTCATTTAAGGATCTGTATTTCTTAATATGACATACTATTGGTTTAAACTCAATCTATCATAAACCTGTCAAATCCCATTTTAAAGTAGCCAAAATCAGGTCTGAGTGGCATGAAAAGTGATCATTACTCAACATTCATAAAACACATGTAATAATGTACAGAAGAGACTTGGTGAGGACCAACCTGAGGATCCGAGAACACTTGCTGCATGTTGTTGATTGGGCCGTATGGAACCCCACTCCCTTCAAAGAGCTGCAACCATTCAGTCGTCGCTTTTTCTGAAAACCTAAGAGCAAATAAGAATGGATGTGGTTTCAATGCTGTACTTTCAGATTCTAAGAAATGTATAGCAGGTCTCCTCCCTCTCTCACTGCTTCCATACTCCTCTCCACTGACTTCTACCCAGTCAGTGAATAAAATAACAAAAATGTACTACCTATGTTCTTCAGAAATGCAAAACCCAAAGACATTGGGGATAGAACACCTCTGAACTGACTTCTATTTCTATCTGATCATCTGAAGTGTTGCAGTGAGCCATGATCAGCAGAACCAAGAGGACCGGAAAGTCCTCTGGTTTGAGGCTCCTGCAGCTCAGAACCCCTGAAATTACAGGGAACACCCCAAAAGCTGTTCCATGCCTTACCATTGGCTTCAGTTCCCCCCACCTACCCCTTACCCCATGTGCTGTAATTCCTTCTCCCCGCCTTTGTAACACCCCCTGGTTAATGTTCTATTGGTTACCGTATGTTTTCCACACCTGTGTTGTCAGGGTACAAAACGGCCCCCACACCACGTGGCTGGTGGATTGCTCTGTGGTTTTTACCATGCTCCAATAAACCCTTTCCACCACGGAGAGCCCCTACACCTTTCTCCTGCCTCCTTTGCGCACTGTAGCCATCGGCAGTCGAGGCAAACCCGATCAGTGATTCGCTCATCCTCCCGCACCAAGATCAGTCTCCATCCAGCCTCCGCCCAGGGCAGGCAGAGAATGCTAGGTGCCAGGACACCGAGCTAGCCCAAACAGCACCTGAAGCACTGAAGCAATCCAGGAATGATGTACTGAATATATCATAAATTTATCATCAGTTTCAAACAAGGATCAATGGGTTTCCTCCATTTCTTAATTACACTAATGTGTTTCACGTTTGTTTTCCATTATGTATGTATTTAACAACAAAAAGATACAGTGCAAGTACAAGTACCATACAATACTGCTCATTAAAAGCTGATCTAAAGCACCATCAAAAACATACATCAGGATTAAAAACCACATTTTTAGGTCAGATAACGAGACTGATTACATATTTATTTTTTGTATGGTTGTAAAACCTATCCTAAGGACATCCAGTTCAGCATATATACACAGTGCCTATATGCTAGTGAATACATTGCTCCAGGTCTTTGTATCACATGCAAAAAGCTCATCTTATTTCTTTCTAAGCATTCAGTTACTGGTAACATCACTCTATTTCCCCTGTGTTTCTAGATAGTTTTTCTTTCCTAATCTGACTAGTAGAGTTGCATACATGAAGAAAACACACTGCTGAAACAATATCAGTCACTAAGAGATGGTATTTTCTGCAGTCATCTGGGATCCCAAATCAAAGGTGAACTTTCTTGGAGATAGTATTTGAAATTTCAGGTAGATAAATACCACAGAGGTCTACCAGCTTATTAGAAATGAAAGATTGACTTCATGATACACCCAACACCAAAAGAAATTAGATGTGATTTAAAGACCTGATGGAAATGAAACTAATAGAAATCTTTAAAAGGGCCACTCACTTACTGGTATTCAATAGCTACCAGCTTGCTGTTCCGTAAGTGTAATTTGGAACAATGTCAGTAACATTCAGCTTTACTTCTAGCACAAGTTATAGATGGCCCTTTCTCAGAGTTAGAAGCTTTATTCCTGAAGTAAAAAAATAATTTTAGAAGAAATGGAAGGAGCAATAAAAAAGAAAAATCAAAATAAAAGGCCTTAGAAGTGCAAAATGTATTACAAAATGAAGAATGACTCATGAAGAAATGAAGCGTAATGCAGTATAGCTTTTAAAGAAAACAGATACAAGAATATTGCAGTCTAATTACATGTAATGTACTTCTCTGAATATTAAAATGGTTTCATTGTGAAGATGTAGCCAGCCATAAAGATAGTGCTGCTGTTGGACACCTTTAGGGTTCATCCAATTTACCTAGAACCAGGCACATTGCAGGAAACTGGGGAAAAAGGTAACTCTAGAGAGGCAGATAACCTTCCTTCCTCAGTGACTGCAGCTATTAAGAAACCATTATTTTAGTCTAAAATACAGTTTGTATTTCCCTTCAGTACTCTCCATTTGACAACAATTCTCATAATCTGTATGTTCTTGTTATTCGTAGCCTTCTATTATTAAGGTTTGGGGCTCAAACTACTGCATAATGTAAATGAGATTCACATGAAAAACTGTTTCCCTTCAGTTACAGACGCTGTTTATATAAAACTATGCTGTTCCCTGCTAGCAACGGAGATGCTTCATATTTCATGGCCCACTAACTGCCTTGTTATAAATGGAAAGCTTTTTTCGGCTACTACTTTTTGACACCTCAAATTCTACTATCTCATTTCTAACAAGACAGGACAGCTACAAGAGGAATCTTGGATTCAACTTCCTAACCATGTGCTGAAGACTATCACTAAGAAATTATTGTAATTCTTAATGTATGTATCAGCATTCAATTGATCTGTTACTAATGAATAAGTCTTGCTATATTATGTCCCTGCACTTCTTTTTAAGAAAGAGTTTATAAATACATTCTTCTTCAGTTACACCATTGTGAGTGACTCAATATACAGTGGAGTCGTATATGTTGGTTGCAGAACATATGTATATGTTAAGCAAAATTTCTGTGATTCTATATTAATTTCTACAATTTCAGCTTGTGCTTAGGTTTTCCTTCCTGTGTAACAGAAAAAAAAAGCCACAATTTTGTAAAAAACAAGAGATTGTCTGGTTTTGAAAGGACCCCTTTTGAATGGATCTAACATTTGCCTTACTCTTACTCATTAATTTATTTGTTGATGGCTGGCGGTAATTCCTAAAAGCTTTCAACCCAAAGAGGTAAAATCCCACATTCTATTATCCTCAAGGAACATACATAGCATTTCCTCTTGAAATTGAAACTCTTTATCTAACTCTGATGTAGAATGGCTTCCTTTATTTGTGTTAAAGGGAGGCTGTTGAGAGCATATTGTTAAGTAAACTGTTTAAAACCAAAACAGAACATCACCACTGCCAATAAAGGTCTAGTATTCAGATTTTGAGAGCAACAGCATGCAACTATTTTGCTAATTCAACTATGTTTTATATATTGGAGCATCTGCTGTACATCATTAAGGGAGAAATACTGTTTCAAAATCTGATAAAAGATAAGGCCTGGATAAAAAAATGTTAATTTTTACCTCTGATGTCAGCTGTTGATTTTTTTTATTTTTTTTTACCAACCTGTATGTATTATTCCCCCAACTAAATACAATTTTTGATAATACTCACACAAATAAATACCATAACCTTTAATTACAGTGAAGGGCTGATGTTTAGGTTGCTAAGTATCCATTAATAACATGCTCAGCACTCCAAAATAACAAGAGAAGACCCTCAACAAAAATTTCCAAGAAGTAGAAGACTGACATTCTCTCCTGAAAATGAAAGCTCTGTCAGCAGGAATTTAGAAGGTCTGGGCAATCCTTTTTCTCTTAACACATTTTAAAATGTATTTCTATGCTTTTTCATTGTTTTTTAACCAATACCCTACTTTGTATATTTTTCAGTTAAGAAAAAGAAATTGACTTTCTTTTTATATACACATACACAAATAAAATCACTGATGGAAACACATACAAGGCTAAACAATGGTCCCTCTTCCAAACCTGAGCTAGGAATCCAAGACTGTAGAGCATCCAAACTCTGAAACATGACACTTGCAAGAGAATCTTTATCTTGCTTTTACTCAGTGACTGCAGGAGAGCTCAACACTGTAATTCATGCTGCAGCCTCATATATTTTCAGATGAGTCCCTTTTCCTATAAAATGTTCTCTCTGCTATATATATATATATATAATATCACGTAAATGCCATCTAAATTACCTATGATTTATTTGTAGAAATGTTTTAAGCCTGTAGCTTAGCTTTCTGCAATTATTACCAGTATTTTAAAAGTTCAAAACGATTTGCTTTTTACTGTATTACTTTGTGGTATGAAGCTCAAATGCTGGCTCTTTCTGAAAACACCTCTGAGAAAGGAAGGATATGCACCCCAATGAAGAACAAACCCATTGCTAGGACATTTGCTGCAAAGCCTGAACTGAGGCTTACTTCCTGAAGAAGTCAAAGTCTCCATGATGTCTTATTTGCATTTTAAGCAGTACTCTAAGCCTCCTCTGTGCTGAACTACACAGCACTCATGAAGATACTGAAGTTGCAGTATTGAAATGAGGCATCCAATTCCAGAACATTTAACATTAAATACATCTCATGCTTTAAAATATTTTAAGAATAGAAAGTGTGGCATAAGCTGAACTAATTGAAATTGGAAGAAATCCAACTAAATATATTTTTCTTCAATTAGTAAATCTAGCAGGCATCATTAAATGAAAACATCTAAATTTAAACTATACACTCAGCAAATTCATCGAAAAACATTATAGCACAATATAAGACAAAACCTCCAAAAGGCAAAAAATTAAATATAAAATAAAAAAAGTTTTACACCTTGCTGTCTTACACAAACTACAAGAGTAGTTTTGCTTCTTAAAAAGCAGGATCTACATTCCCTTCTGCTTTCTAACAAATTCTAATTTAAAAAAGAAAAAAAGGAAGAAATGAATGGATCTTTACATGAAAAACAGAAAAAGAATGTCTGCTTGACTTGTGCAAGTTAGATGAAATGGCTTTAATCAATTAGTAAATTTTAACAGCACTTGGGTGTGTTTCTAAGTTTCTCATCCTGATAATTATTAACGTAAAATTTGTTTCTTTTTTTTAGCAATATTTTATCTTTCAATGAAACAAAGACTTCAAAAGCATGAATGAATCCACTTTGTGTGTATTCCATTTTCTATGTTTCCTAGGAAACCTTCAATCCTTGCTACATCCTATGTGGAAGGGCAACCGTGTTTCTCTAATGAATAAAACCATCCAATTCCACACAAAGTAAGTTTAGAAGAACTACTGAAGCAAAATACTGCTCTTTTCTATAGGAAACTTATGGCAATTAATTTAAAGAAGTAATTTGGACAGCTACCAAATACAGATGGAACAGCAACATCTAGGATTAGTAAGAGCTTTTTACATGCGGTCAGTCACAAGAAGCTCCTCTGTTCTTGCTAAAGTCCGCAATAGCATTCCTGTGTTTTCTAGTACAACCCAAATCTGCATTATGGTTTTTGTTTCATTTTGTTCTATCAACAGTCTCTTCACTCCCAAATATCTACAATATTTTCTCTTTTCACTGCCGAACACCTCTTTAATGGTAGTTAAATGACTAAGACAGTTTGTACAGTTTCTTACAGTAGTATCTATGGAAGACGCTATACAGAATAAAAGTCCTAGAAAATATTTGTTTGGAAAATTCAAAGAATGGATCATTATCCTTTAGTGTACAATGAATATAGAATTAGTGTTTTCAAAGTGAATACTACAGTATTTACTCAATAGTCTGTAAATATCTCTGTTAGTTGTCTAGTCTCCTCTTACTGATGAATCACTGGGAAACCCAAAACAGACAAAATATTAAAATATTTGGGATCAACATGATTGTACTGACAAGTTTTGCTGACAGGTATTTCGACTACTTTAAAAGATGCCACATATAGTAGATTTTAAGTGGTAGCTACATAAAATACTATCCAGAGATTTGTAGGTACTACAAATCCACCCTGAAAATTCTTCTATGTTTCTGCATACTATAAATATTGTTACCAATTTAACAGAACTATTAATAAACCTTCACCTTTTTGCACAAAATTTCTGCTAGAGATTAATGGACTTTCTCATTCCTCTATGAAGAGTTGCATGCTGCTTTAAAACCATACATGATTTTTAAGGAATGGCATACCAGAGAGAGGGAAACACATCTGTCTTGTAAAATGTATTTCTTATGGCTACTGAGTAGTTAATCCCGCATGTAACAGAACTAGTTCTTTTTGTAGTCAGATAATAAGCTATGCACATTAGGAATACACTACTTTTTCCCAACCTTCCTCTGCTTTACTCAAGTATAAAACAGGACTGTAACTTTTATAGTTATGACAAAAGAAGTGCAAATAAACTGAAAATCATCTAGGTAAACACATATCAGTAAAAGCACATTGAGAATGATGAGAAGTTGCATTGATTTTGTTGCTGTTTTTCTTTTAACTCAAGGGGATTAAAGAGCTAACAAGGGTCAGGTCAAAAAGTTCATTTAAAATCAATAAAAAGACCAGCCTTTTGATTTCAGCAGCCTGAAGTTAGAAATGTATGTCATCAGAAAAAAGATGTCAAGTTCCTTTTCAGAAAGGATCTTGAACTTCACACGGGTATGAAAATCTTAGAAGTTAATTAAATGGTGAGAAAAGAACACAGAAAATACACATTAGCTTACCCAGTCCAAAAATCAGATGCTTGAGACATTTTGGATCTCTCTCATTTGTATGCAAAGAAGTCAGCATAAAACTAATAACAATTTAAAACTAAGCATTTTAAAGCAAACAGTGGCAATTTGGTAGCTGATGTCCATACAGCTCAACCCTCGATGTACTGATGGTGAGGTAGATGACTAGGGAAAGTAAACCTTACCAGCAGTGCCACACAGAAGTCAACTGTCTTTCAAACTTCAGACACCTGTCTTGCTGAAGCTGTAAACAACCAGACGCTCATTCCTGTAATGTTATCAACAGTGACTTCAGTCAGCAAGGCTGTTGGTTTAGAACAGGAAATGGTGGGGATAGGGAAGGAGATTTACAGAGACTGGGTGTGTCTCAACAAGTGTGAATTTAACAATGCTCCTCATCAGGCAAATTAAACATCTTACAATACTCTTTCCCTGTTAGGTGCCCTCCTCTTCTGTTACTAGGTGGAAACAATTTAGCAACGACTTTATTAACTAAGGATCAAGTTCCTCTGTGTTTCCTTCCTGCTCATTCCTTTTCCCCTCACACTTACATACGCAGCATGCAGCTGTAGTGTACGGTCAAGAATAAGGGGTTTAAAATGTAAGCGCTAGGAATAGAAGTTCCACTCTGAATCATTTCCAGCCCTAACACTTCTGAGTCTACAATACTTTAGTTAGAGCTGGAGGAGCACTAATCATGCTGAATTTATGTGTTCTTCTTTATGTGAAACTGCTTCAATTTAAAGGCTGAGGGCCTTCCCCCTACACTCATACATCCCCACACACTGTTCCATTTACAGGTTAATTTCCCAAACCTTGGAGCACACATTTAGCTGCCCTGTCTTAAAATGCGTCTACATTACTGAGGTGCATGGTAGGATTAATGATCAAATTCTGGAGTAATTTGAAGTAGGTCAAGAGATTCTCTTTCTCAAAGCAGCTTCTTTTAAAACAGGTATTATACTAGCTTTTGCACAGATGCATCTCAAATTTCATGGGCACACTATATGTGTGTGTCTTGACATATGCATGCATATATACACACATACAAAATAATCTGCATTGTGTGTGATACTATTGTGTTCTAGTGGAAGCAGAAGTAAAAGTGGAAGGGAGGTAGAGGGGAAACAGAGCAACAATTAAAACTTGGTTCTCCTGTTTGTGAGTTAGATGTACATTTAACTCACAAACCAGAGGTTTCCACTGGAAACTTTAAAAACAGAGTGCTCTGTAGTCTGTCAGTTCTCACATGAGCTGTGAGTCTCAGGGGCCTCAGTGGTAGCCATTGAACCTGACCTCCACCCAGGCAGGGTCATTTTAAATTGACTCTTGGCACATACACAAGAAAGGAAGGCAGAGGTAATTTGCTTTTGTCAGAGTCCTGCTTTCTTGTCATTTGGGGAAAATGTAACCGAAATAGAGAGGAAGATACAGAAGGCACCAAAACTTTTTTTTTTTTAAGCAAAGAGTAGATGTGTAAATGTTACCAGTGGGAGGAGAAAGAGGAAATAAGATGAAGAGGGGGAAGGGGGCCCGTGGGAAGTGAAGGAAGATGATGGGGATATGAAAAAAACCAGCATAGAAAGAAGAGGACTAGAGATGGGAAAGGGACACCACCACCAGTAGCAAAGCAAGTACAAAATACCGCACAGGCTTATATTCTTCTTCACTGTGAATATCCCATGAACCAGTGGTCCCGGTAGCATTTTATTCATTTCCCCATAGACTATGGAACTGAAAAACACTCCATGTCTCAAGATGGAACTCTTTTCTGTAATTCCCTCCTCTTGATTCAGTATGAGAGCAGGCTGTCCCAGAAGCAGCACACCACTCCACACCACTTCCAGTCACTTTTATTGAGATCCGTCAATCTCTGCAGATATGTGAACTGCCTTACTTGCTCTCCCTCTCTACCTTTCATTTGTGCCCTACAGAGGGAATTAAGATGTACAGAGAGCAAGCTGGATTGAAGAGGTAAGGACAGGCGTGCTTCACTCTTCATTTCTGTCAAAGAAAGAGGATGAGAAAATTCTTCCTGAAATGAATGCAGCAATTCACACCTTTCAGAGTTTTTGTTTCAAGTTACATACGAGGCTGAAGCCATATTCATCCCCATCTTGTATTCTCACTCAGTTCAGTACATCTGACTTGGATGAATACATCATTTCACACCTTTCTGAAAAGTCTTCTGTTTAAAGGTCAATTTCTTCTAAGTGCTACATAATCCCCATGGTTACCTAACTGCCTTGAAATCTGGCATGATTACCACAGGTGGTGAGTAGAATTATTGATCTAAATTAGAGGTCACTTGAGTCAAGAATTCCCAAGACAGAGCCTTTTTTTAAAAAAAAAAACAGAATTCCTTAACATTGACAAATTGTCCCAATGTTTCCTTTGTTCACACATCTAGAATAAAACTGTGACCAAAGAGTCTCAGTTGCTCAATTTTTTACTCTAGCAAAAGAAAGCCATCAAGTGTCTCCTTGGTATTCAGAGTTCAGACGCTTTCAAAAATTTCAGCTCCACACATGAAGCAAATTAAATGCTCAAGACTTCAGGGAGTTATTGACCCTTTGAGCAGGTCTGAACACCTCCTTCTATTCCTATACAAAGCCTAGCAAACCGTTTTTCTTAAGAGGAGGAAGTAAAAAATCCTTATTTTTGCACTTAGTAAATGCTCAGAAGTTAGGTAGTTTTAAAAATTAAGAAAAAATGGAAAACAAAAGGTGAAACATAGCTCCAGAAACAGTTCAAAAGGGATAAGAGCAAGGGGACAGGGTCGATAGGTCAATGGAAATCTGCTGTAGGCTCTGGTGGAACCTCAGTTTATTAGGATTATAACAGCATCAAAGGCTTGAAAAAAAATGTATGCATATATCTGCTGTGAAACAGCAGTGCTATATGCAAGTGACTGCAGAGTACCAAGCATCTGCCACACAGCATCTGCTTAAAATACCAATGACTTAGTGGAAGAGGAAGGATGTATAAACTGAAAATGGCAGCAGAAGAGTTTGGGGGAAAAAGGAGTGGCTCATCGTAACAAAAGTACTGTACTTGACACAACTATACTTCATATGCTAGACTGAGAAAAGCTATGTCTAAGAATATGTCTTCTAAGCTGCTCCAGCTCATATCTCCACAAATTCATTTTAAGGTGGACAGCAGTACACATACAGTGTGTGAATGGAAGGGTCTGCAGGTGTTTTTTTCCAAGTAATGCACCTTAGGTTTATATTTTCCATGTGCTGGAAGCTGTAATACTATCAAGCAATCAGTGATTAAATTAAGATATTTTTCAGTGAAATTCTGTCATTACTATTTTGTCATTTCCCTTCATTTCTCAAGGGTTGACATTTTTCAGCACTGAGAAACTATTAATTTAACTCTCTAAGTAACTTCAAAAATAAACCACATATAATTTTGCAAAAAACTGTGCATTAGTGAATAAAAGCAAAGTTACCATGGAATGTGTGTGGAAACATATTCAGCTTCCATTAGAATACTGAAGGTGTTTGTTAAATCTGTGTTTTATAACTGATTGCCAGATGAACTCACTATAATATGACATAACAGAATATTTTAGAAATGTCTACTCCAAAAGTGTGTACAAATTTACATACTTGCACATAATATGCAGAAATTCAGCCAAAATTATAACAATAAAACAGAACACAAACTCAGAAGAAAAAAGAAGACATAAAGCAGTAACTAGAAGAGCAGTAATGTAATCTGATTAACTAATAGCTACAGATATAAAAACAAATTGTCATTCTGGCAATCCAAAGAACAGCTGTTCCTTGAACTTTATCTTCTTGTTCAGAAACTGCCCATAGGAAAAAAAAAATACTACATCCAAAATTAACCAGAAGCAATGAGCTATTAAGTAACTGATCTATGGATGGCAAAACAGCCTTCTCACAAGGTACCAGAGTACATCAGATAAACGCCATCCTAAATGAAGTCCAAGTAATAAGTCAACATGACCCAACTTCGAAACTAAGACTGTGCATCAAGAATGTAACAGCTCAAAAGTAGGTCAAAAGATAAGTTATGGCCTTTCAGGGGCTCAAAACATACAGCAAGAATGGCCTCGTCTGTGCTATCACAATCCATTTGTTATAGGAAGGTAAAAGAAGAGTTCCAAATGTTAATCAAGGACAGTTGCACCATAATTATTCAAAAATGCAAAGTCACCTGGTAGTTCTGTTTTTCGCCAGGGGCAGGACATCTGAAAATAGACAGGTAAGACAGAGACAAAAGTACAAGTGCAACTGGAAGAGGCAAAATAACTCTCTCTACTCTCTTTAATGACTCATGATTCTGGTTCTCAATATCCAAAAAATGTGGGGGGTTGAGAGTGGGGGGTGTGGATGTGCTACTGAAACTCTTTTTCTTGGATGGAATGAAAAGGGGAGACAACTGACTTAATGCTTCTAAACCCCCCTGTTAAAATTGCCTGATTTGTTACACATTTGTTGACAAAGACTAATACTGGCCAAGTGTCAACCTGACAGTATGACTTTTCTTGAATCATTGACAACAGTAAATACACCATTCTTCTGCTCATCCCCCAAAGTATGAGGTGCTGCTGAAGCCACCTTTGGGAAAGTTTACACAGATTCGTTTTTTGTCCATTACACAAATTTATCATCCTCTCCATTAAATAGAAGAGCACTCCACAGATATAAGGCCTTCTCAAACAGAATGAGGAAGATAACTAAGATATTTTAATCTCTCAAATAAAAGATTTTTGAGCTTTCTCTTAAAAAAAAAGTTTAATTAAGTATTTAATAGGATTATTCCAAAACAGAAAACTAAACACATATCCTTTTGATTTCAAAAGGAATGGCCCAGGGAGAATTTGTGGCACCAAGTACTACAATACAGAACCAGCAGTAAGGGAGTAGTAGCAAATGGAACTTCCTTGGATACAGAAACACTCAGAGAAAACTTTTAAATCCCACAGCAAAAGCAAATGGTGATTCAAGCATTTTTTTCCAGGTGCTACATTCATCCAGGAAAGCAGAAAGCACTGGTTTCACTAAAATTCAAGTTAATGTTAAAAAGAAGTTAAAACAGTTTCTGAAAACTTAAATCTGTGGTCTGGCTTTTTTAGTCCACACAACAGTCTGTGTGCAAAAGGCAGAATATTTAACATCAATAAGCTTTTGTGATACCTATTTTAAAAACTAGAGTATCTCAAAAGAGTAAAATAGAATTTTCCCATGATGAGAGCTTGCTATACATTACTATTTGCATTAACAGATTAAATGTAGATTCTTCCCTTTTAATTAACTTACCGGGTTGACAATATGTCAATGAGCTCTTTTCTGTTGTGGACTCTGAGTGTATTAGTTTTGTATCTGGAATCTTTACTAACTTCAGGCAAATTCAGGATCTAAGTAAAATTAAAGATAAGTAAGAAATGTGCTTGACAGGAGATAGATATATAGCTAACAAAGTAATTACTGATTTTAAAAAATCACTGATTTCCAGTAATCACTACTTATCATCAATCATTTAATATAGATAAATGAAAAATTAATTATTACTTCTTTTTTTAAAAAGCCTTCTGGTTAATGTTACGTAACAAGTAAAGGAAAAAGAGAGAAATCCATATGATGATCCGTATCTTAGCTGACAACTCTCAGGACTAGCCAGGTGAAATTCTTCGTGTAGAACACTAAAAAAGTAAGTTATTACCATGGGGTTGAATAGATCTGTGGGATTATCCTGCACTAACTTATATGCCACAGAATAAGAAGTACGTCTGTACTTCATATGCTAGAATGAGAAAAGATGTGTCTAAGATTATTTCTTTCCACTTCAGTAATCTCTGTCAAAAAGAAAAAAAATAGAAAAGAAAAAAAAAAGCAGTTTTCTATTGAAACGTCATTGGTTTTCTTTACTATTTTTTTCCAAAAGAATTAGTAAAGAAAAGTGGTGGTATAACCTCTAAGAAAGGAAAAATATAACTTTGATGTGTAACTCCCACCTGCCACATTAGAAATTTAAACAACATGTGAAGACAATGTGTATTACACTATAAAGGAAATTAAATATGCAGAATGAGTCTTAGAATTTTGTAGAGGCATTCATTAGAAAAAGCAGCTGTGTGGAAAATCAATATAATTTACCTATTTGTGCCACAATGACTTTCTGTAGAACATAAATAAACATAATTGTGATTTCTAAAAATACCCCAATTACATCAGCTACAGAGAAAGGCAGCATAGAATCTTATAAAAAAAGAGGCTGTCACATATTCTTTATGTATTTTTACTCAGTAACGCACACTAAAGATCAACTTTTCTTATGATGAGTCTTATAATCATTCTAAACATGCTACATTTTTAATAGGGCAATTTCTAAGATGGCTTACAAAAAAACCACAGTGCTTCAAACCTGAAGTTCCTATCACCCATCATTCTATCTCTGCCTGTTGTCTAAGTGCTGATGCTTAGGCAGAGTTTAAGAACAGGGCCAGTACATACAACACTTCCTTGATCTTCATCCAAACTCCAGTTCTCTTTTGATTAGGACATTTCTGAGGTGAAGGTATTTTCTATATATTTAGCAATCATCAGTGGATTTATGTTTTATTAACATGTTCAATCATTCCTTGAATCCATATGCCTATGTACTACCATACGTTAGTGGTACATAAATTGGTGTCAATCTCTCTGATATTTGCTTCAAGCATAACATTCTACTAATTCCTCTGACGCTGGTTTAGACTAAGGCCACAATCATTTAATGACTCCTGACTTTGCTGGAGTGAATAAGGATACAGCTTCCTTTCCAAGTGAATAGCTGCTGATGACATAAAACCATTAGCAAAACAGATATTCTTTCAACAGCTATTTAGAGATACTCGAAACAGATAGTCATCATTGACATAATTTTCACCTAGAGTCACAAAACTACACCTTGGAAACAAGGTATCTGCAAGTTATGCTAGAACAATGGTGATATTACATAACCCTTCTGCAGATTTTTATCTGCAAGGTAACATAAAACATCAATCTAGCATCTTCCATCAATACTTAATTCACAGCGTATTTTCTTTTCCTTCTGCATTTATATAATCTAGTTTATGGAAATCACAACATATCATAATTTAGTGTTAGATAGCTAAATTTTCTTACCTGGAAGTTTATCAATACTATTGGTACCCCTTAAAATTAGTTCCTTTTTTTAATACTGCTATTTTGGAATTACAAATCGCTGCTTTAGAAAAAAAATCCTGTAGGGTTGTTCTAAGCAAATGGTAGTGAATACTTATGTGAGCTTAAAAAACCAAGAAATTAATCAGAAAACTATGGTTCCATTTGATGAGTTATATGAAAAATGATCATATGGAGTTGCTCGCTCTACTGTTTTAATTAATGTTACTGATTTCAGCTTTAACTTAATGTCCATCTGTTGTAAAGCTGCATGTCTATATATGTCCTCAATTTTTTTGTGAGTAACAAATGCACACTTGAGAAGTTATTCATTAATGTACCATTCATCTTTCTGCATCACGTTGCCAATGTTATTTTCTTTATTTTACTGTGAACATTTGGAATGAAAATGGTGTTCTCTGTTTGAGGCCTTGTTCAAGCTCTAAGATGCACACTCAGAGCTTCTGCTGTCTGTGTTTTGTCCTGCAACACTAGCAAATCTGTTTGTACTCTCCTTTGCTATACAAAAAACTTCAGTCTTCTGAAGACTCTCGCTCAGTCTTCCTAATCAGACCAAATCAGCCATAGGTCAGCATGTGCTGTTGTAACACTTGACCACAATGAAATGCATTTCAGCCAGCAACGTTACAAAGTTTTTCTGCAATTATCCAAGTCCTCAAACAAGCTACAGTTAGTTGTCATTGATTTTGAAAATACCACAGTGAATTATTCCAGATTTTTCTTTCTGCTTGCCCAAAAAGATACAGTTGAAGCAGAATGTTTGCAATTGTTTACAGCTTGAGCCAGCTGTTACATCTCTAGAGTATGTGTCTTCAGGGCAACAGCTTCCATGCAGCCTGTATTTTCAGCACCAACTCAGCTCAGAAAGATTCTCTAATAGCAATTCCAATGTTTGAATTAGCTGTCTCTCTATTTACTAAAGTTCACCAGGGTGTTGCAGGCCTTCCTGTAATAAAGTTCTTTTCCTTTATTGGCTTTCCCTCTTCACAGTGTTTTAAATTCCAAATCACCTTTGACTTAGCACAGACCATATCTCTAATGGGTATTCATTCCAGCATTCCACTGACTTCCTCATCATTTCATTTCTGGGCAATTTAATAGTCCAAATCCATACCAACATTACCTTCATAAGGGTAAAAAGCATTCTTTTTAGAAACAAATAAGATAACTGGTGTATAGAAAAATCTAACAACTACTCAAAACTTGAACTATTTTTTCTGCTTTTTTAATCCCTTTGAAATGTAAGCAATCATCATTTTTCCATGCTCTGTACCTTTTATTTTCAATTGTAGGAACACCAGAACACATTTATAAGGATTAAACAAAAAACCATCAGCCTGAAGACCAGGGCTAATATTCGTCTCACTTAATTTTTTCCTATACATTCTGGGGTAACACAAACCATTAAAATCTTGCTTCATCTTCTGGGGTTCCATTCACCCCTTAATGATTACAGAGGGAATATGTAGCAACAAGGCACACCATAATTCTCTCAGCTGCACCCTAAAGTCAGGTAAAGTGCATGGTCTAAAGTTTTAGTGCCCACTAGCTCATATCAAGATGTCAGAACCTACTGAGATGGATCTTCAGCTCTGTCTTACTCAAGGATGGCAGGATGACAAGCACTTGCTACATAATTCTTCACTTTAGGTGACAAAGCACCAAGAAGACAGCTATGTCCTGGGACACTCTGGAAAGATTTCCTTTACGAGATAATGAGTCTTTGATAAAATTGAGCTGTGGCAAGTAGACACTTATTCAGCAATTAGTCTTCATTCATGTTAAGATAATGACCACTGTAGTGGGCAGACACCTTTATGAAGAAAACCCACTGAGCAAATTCTGAAGAGGTTAAGAGCCAATTCAAGTAAGTGAAAGCAGAACCCCTCCAGATAGTGAGGTTGGGATACATACCCCAAACTGTACTAAAAGAGAATCAAAACAGCACTGTTCTCTTACTATGTATTCCAGTTATTAGTGTTGAACTTCCACAGAAATGTGAAATGTCTGACATGAACAAATGGGGGAAAATAATGCTCAATTTCCTGAATGTCATTAATTTATGTTAAATATCCAAGTTCCTAGAGGAAAAAAACAATGGCCAAAAAAGGTAGACCTGTAATTTTTAAAAATGTTGTCTAATGCTATATGCAAAAATTCTCTTGTCCCAGTTGACACGTTACTGGGGTCATTTGCTTGGAATGTTGATATATTTTATGTAGAACATTTTTTTTAAAAAAAAGACTGTTCTTCAACATCATATCTCTGCACCATTCCAAAATCAGTCCACAGTCCTGTAACATTTCTTTTCTAAGAAGTCCACAAGTTTCTCAGTGAGCACAGATCAGCACATGGTAGTGCTCGAAAGAGCAATGCGCTTGGGTGCTGATTCAAGTAGAACAAGAACAACCCATCCTCTAATGTTGCCTTGTTAATACTTTATCATGTATTTTATGGACAAACAGTGTCACATTTCGTCCTGAAAAAGACACCAGTGTGACTTATATGACATTCACCCTTCCAAAATCAGAAGGTTGTTAGGTTGTTCATTTTTTTTTTAGTTAATCAGATGTACGCAGGGGAAAAAGGGCAGAGTACCTTCAAGTTTCAGAACGGGTGTGTTCTGAATTCAGGGCCAAAACACAGACCCCATATCAGTCCCCTAGACGATCAGCCAGAGCTGCAAGATTAGAATTTATACTTACTACTTATTTCCACACCAAAAAAGAAAAAAAAAAAAGGAGAATAAAGAAGCAATCAGCATCTTAATTTTCCTAGTGAGAACAGAAACTATTGCACATTTCCATACTCTCGCCTAACACACCTTGCACACAGTGACAAATTGATGATCATTTCCAGCTCCCACCACGATGTAGCCATCCTTGGTCTTAAACGCCTGGAAGAACAAAGACAGGTAATAAGCTGTAACTAAATTATAAAATATTAGCACATCTTTGAAGTGAAACTTCGTAAATAACATTCAAATGATGTCCTTAAACATTTCCATTCAGATCCAATCTCTAGTTGTATAAAAGTGGCTCAAAGTCATCCATCCACAAAGATGGATGAGGCACTTTAGATTTTTTTTCTAGAGCTGAAAAGTTATCTTGGTTAATAGTTTCTTTATTGAAAGTGTGCCATGAGCCACCCTGAAACTCAATGTGTCCCACATTCACAGGACTGAGGATTACCATGATAATGTTTACTTGCTAGGAGGTATTTATTCAGCTTCACTCTTAGCCTGACTCAGAGCAGACAGCTGCACTGATATGTCACAGATCCTGACCAAATTCACAAAAAAAATTGCCAAATAGCAACTACAAATTAGGAACTCCCATGGGAATGAAAGGGATAGACTGCATCTTTACAGCTCTGCTGCTGGACATTAAGCTATCTCCTTGGTCAGTGGTCTCAAGACAGATCTCCTGGAGGAAATGGGACTTCTTCTCCAGCTTTAAAGATTTATTTTTTACTTTTGACTTCATTACAGTGGCCTTCGTGGCACATTTCATGGTGAACACAACATCGGACTGAGTAGGACATAACAGCTTTCATTTCAGTCTAAACCATCTCACTTAGATTTTCACTGGAAAAAAGAAAATCTGTAATTGGCAACAATTTTTACCATTGTGTTGGGGCATCTTCTAAAACTGGATAATGCGAACAGATTCCTCTTTTCTCCACACCTCTCTCTCATACAAAGGTGTATAAGTGCAGTTTCAGTCATACATATTACCAGCCCAATTTTTGCAAACATTTGGGAAAAAATTCTTTCACTATGAATTTGACTTCAGTGTAAGAAGCCAGCATAGGCTGGTGCACTAATGGTGGCAAGGTCTTGCAACACTTTCTTGACGAGAGCAAAACTCATCTTCCATTCCTAGAAACCCCTTTTTTTTTTTTTTTTTAATAAGCTATCATGTCCTGATTTAAAGGTGTGAATTCGCACAATAAATTTTGGTAAACTTACACACAAATATGTGTCCTGGAATGGAAACGCTTTAATAATTAAAATTCTTCTCATGCCATAGGGGCTTATTCTTCTTCATGGAGAGCAATAAGTTGAGAGTAGCATCTCAACTTCCAATCTTTCATACAGACACAAATATGTTCACTAAGACTCTTTTACCATCTGGTATAGTCAAAATTGTATGTGGACAATCATGTCCACTGAAGTGTAAGTAACCATACATCATAGTTATAATATCATCCATTTGCTCTTTCTATGTTTCATTTCATGGTAAATAGTATTGGCCAGTTATAAAGTTTAGCAATTTATTTTTCACCCATTTAATTAAGTACTTCAGTCTCAGATTCTTAGCAAGCAAAGATAAAATTCAGCAAACAATTAGTCCCAAGCATGCAAAAAAGTACCACTGACTTGGCCCTAATACAGTGAAAGTTTAGTAACATACATAATGTAAGGTACTACATACTCAGGCTGAGAAGAGCAGTAAGTACAGAAAAAAAATGGAGAAAAGAATACAAAAAAAGATTTGTATGTGAACATATAAACATTTCTTATATAAATCTGTTCACAAAGACCTCTGTCTAAAAAAATAATGGCAGACCCTAGTAAAAGAGTATGTAAGATTTTTCCTCCCAGTAAATGGCTTTTAGTGGGAATAGTTATGAATTAAAACTGTCAGTATAAACTTACTACCTTTAGTTACAGGCAAAATCTGTTTTCTGAACACCCTGCCCAAATCCTGATTTATCTTTGCTGATGTTCAGAGTTCTAAAACCAGCCTCATGAACATCACACAAATTATGGGTCAAACACTGTATGTATCAGGGTGCATATATAACACAGTATAATTTTTATTGGTGCAACCACCTACTACTTCCTGTAAACACAAATTAGAATTCTTTTGTACATTCTTTTAAACTTCTAATCGGGATGCCTGCTACAGATTACAAAGCCTACAGTAAATGTCATGTGTACAGATCCCCTTCCTCAGCACTCCAAAATATTGGTAGTATGGGCAAATCTTAGAGAGTTTATTATTTATCAGCAACTTCTTTAGAGACACACATCTCTGAAAGAAGGCTGCAATCACACAATAGCTGCATACCACTGTGAAACTTGCATCTGTACCCACTGGCTGCCCATGCAGCAGCGGAAGTCACTCTAAATTTAAGGGCCTGGTTATTAGCATGTGTGCTTCAGTTGCTTTGTGGAATGTGTGGGAAAACTGATTATTCTTAATTGCACTGTATGTCTAAAAAGCTAAAACAACAATCATGTCATCCTTACACAACAAAAATGGTATCACAATAAATGCAGCAGTGTCTTTTTCCATGAAGGCTAACTCAAATGTCTTCAGCTGCTATTTTAAGCTTCCCATTACAAAACAGCTGATTATTTGTCAGTCATTGTTGCTGATAAAGCAGAAACTTCCAAATGTTACTAGCACAGTACTGATGCCAACATTTAAGGGTGACAATGGTTTTATTCATCACCCATAAATGTACACACACTACAGGTTACCACAGGTTACTGTCTTTTCACAGAAAGCTTCACAATCTTATTATACAAAGGAGAGTAAGGGCAAAGTGCAGACAGATTTTAATGAGATTTTGTTTTGATAAACTGCTGTCCATCACATTGAATCATTTCACATTAGCGCAATAAAAGGCATTGCATACACAAGGCAAAAGTCCTTCTTCCCTTCCCGTTTTTCTGAAGAATGAGGCCTTCTGATAAGATTCTTCAGAGCACAAGCATGAGTTAACCCGCTACTCCCATGAGGTATCCTGAGCAACAGCACATCATTTGGTGAACAAGAAGCAAATACGAAGCAAAAAATTATTTGACAACTTATTCATAGAAAAGGCAGAGAAAATTGTGAGCATTCAAAGGTGTAGCTTTTTCAGTGTGGCACAAAAACCTGAGGGTTTCTAAGAAAATAATCTGTAAATTCACATTGAATGATATCTAGTACATGACATCAACACATGCGTGTTCAAAGGCAGATCTCAAGGTCCAGTATGCATGCATCACCACCTTGCACTCTCAAATGGATGTTACAGGACCTTGTTAAGACGCAGCACTTTTCCAACTTTGATCCTAGAACACAGTGTATACCTGAGATACTTTATGTATTGAAATACTTTAATCTCCCTAAACACATGGCATATAAACTCTATCCACCTTCAGGAATGTTCTGTGTGGTTTACAAGTATTCTCCAAATATGCTGCATAGACTACACAATAAAGATGCAGGCCAAACTTAACCTAAGTCATTACCAGAGCAAGCAAAGACTTGCTGAGATAATGAGGCGGAAAAACCTTTTTTTCCACTGCTCTAAGTCAGTAGCCTTTCAAGATTTTCCAGCTTTGAAGGCATTAAAGAAAGACCATTAATCTTTGTATTTATTGCTGGCTTTATGAATTTTAAGTCTACCCGTGCCATGGCAATCATCAATCGTACACAAACATCTTTGTATGTGTTTCAATTTGCATGTTGATTCCACAAACAAAAACTTTAAAATATAAGGGACCAGTCAAAAGACATGGCAATTCCAATAAAATGGTTGTAAGTCCAGGTCAGCGTCCCGTACTTGAGTCCAAAACGCAGAAATCAAAGCAACTAGAACATTTGCAGTTGTGTATGGTAATGGTCTACTCCCCTTCCTCAGGATTCATAAGATCTCCTTGAGCCTCCTCTCTGCCCCTTTAGGCTAAACAGTCACAGATCTCTCCCCATATGAAAGATGCTTCAAGCCCTGAATTATTTGCTTGGCCCTTCACTGGACCTGATTCACGATGAGCATGTTCTTGTCCCAAAACCCCCAGAATTAGACTCTGTTGTGGAACCATAACTGGATTGCGTGGTTATTCATCCTCAATGAAGCTGAGCAGAGGGAAAGATCACCTCTTTTGACCTGTTGGCAATTTTCCTCCTAATGCAGACCAGAATGATCTCTTTGTCACAGGGGCACATTGCTGGCTCATGTTCCATTTTTTGTTCACCAAGACCTGCAGGTCTTTTTCTGCAAAGCTGCTTTCCATCAGGTCAGCCTCAGTCTGTACTGATGCATGGGATTATTTCCTGTCATGTGCAGGACTTCATACTTCCCTTTGTTGAATTCCGTTAGGTTCTTGATGGCCTGACTCTCCAGACTGGCACAATCCCTCTGAATGGCAGCACAACCACCTTCTCGGTGTTGTGCATCTTGGTGGATCATGTATCAACCATGATTCTCCATTTTGTACATTCCACAGATTTTGGAGGCCAAAGAATACTTGGAGAGACCAACAGAACAAAGTATTGGAGTTTTCAAATTGTAGGGTTATTCCATATTTAGGAGAGGTTAAAAGGAGAGGTTAATTATCTGAACATATGATTATTTTCATTACCAGTTACCATATTGGCCTGTTTACTGATAGTGGCAGTCAGTGGTTAAAATATTTGAAAGTTTCCAGACCTCCTCTTGGAGGAACATTCTACTACATCAGCTCTGGTAAAAACGATGTATTACTCATATTTATGAGTCTTCTTATCTCATGTTCCTGTGTGAATAACAATTAGGATCTGTATAGATACTTAAAATCCCTTTTCATTGTGAATATCTGATGTTAGATACCCTTGGATTTGAAGTATCTTTCAAGACAGCACTGCCTTTTGATTCATAAACTTGAGTAGTAGCATCCCTAAAAGCATCCAGCTATGAATCGTGAGGGGAACAGCTGAAGGTTTTGGGATAGTCAGTATGTATTGATGTCTTCTGGAGCAGGATTTAAAGGGACTTAAATTTTTGCATGCCTTCTAACTGCTCTTGGTCTTACAGACCAAGAGGCTGATTGCTTCAACTGGCATGATCAAAAAGCTTGCTTAAGACTTTGGAATGATGCTATCCTTGTATAAAAGCTAGATACAGTATTTCTGTAAGTTTCTGTGTTCGTTAGCACAACAGGCAGCTCTCTCAGATGGCATTATGGCAGAACACTCCTCTCATCTCCCTCCAGAGGCTGGCGTAGGAGAAAGCAGCTTCATATGGAGGCTGAATGAAACTTGGGACCAGCTGGGATCAGTGCAGAACAAAGACACCTTCTTGTGAAGTCTTAAATGTAACACCAGGAAAAGCCAAACCAGTATTTTCAAACAAAGCTTTGAAACATATCACCAACAATTTTTTAAGAGATTGCTTTTCAAGTGTCACTCCTTCCTCTCCCCTTCATTTTCTCATTTACAGAATCAGTGAGACACTAGGTGACTATACACAGGTCTTTGTTTACAAGCTTGAAGAACTTCCTTGGTATTAATGGGTGTGGTCAAACAGAAGAGCTGGTCTCTTGCAGGCTTGGAACCACACAGTTTCATTGCATAATTTTTCTTCAATTAGACTTTGAAGTTTTCCAGTGCAATATTCAATTCAATGTAAAGGTCATTTAAGGACAAGCATCATCTAGTCTTAATGCAGATTAAAGGCTACAATTAAGAAGGTGATGTATTGAGGATTTGACTGACATGTACAGCCTCCCTTGTCCTTCCAGCCATGTGTATCTACAGTATATGTTGATTTTTCTCTCTCCAAACGGACCTAATGAACTACAGTGTAGGACATCCTCAGCTTTGCTTCAGATCCAGAATCATTACATTCCTTCCAGATGGGATAAACTTCGCACATAATTTCTCTACCTTTACATATTAGTTTAAATAAAACATCAGCTGTGCCACAGAACCATGGAGGAGTCATATTCTTTTTTCTTTCAAGCGAACAGCACAATCCTTTCATAACAACTTAATATTTAATTACTGTAACAAATGGGAACAAGACCAAGAAGTTTGGTCAGTGGTAGTTCTGAGCAATACATATAAACCATAAAGACCACACACTTTGAAACTATTTGCCTACTTTGCACTCTCTTCCAGTGAAAGCAAACAGTAAAAATAAAAAAATGTAAATTTCATGGACTGGATTAATGAATGCTGAATGTTCTCACCGAGCAAACTGAAGAAGGGCATTCCACACAAAGATTTCACTTTTCCTCTCTGATCTTTACAACCTACAGTACTTGTGTCTTGCTTCCCTACCGTGTTGCACGACATGCTACCTTGCAATTTCACAGCTGTCAGTATACCAGACAGATTAGCATTAACAATATCAGCAATAATTCTCTTGCCAAAAAAAAAAAAAAAACGTTTGACTGGATGCCATAAGCTTCTAGGAAAGGTGTTTATGGCAAGAGTGGGAATGATTACTTTGGTCTCTGAGATGAGGCAGAACACTGGCACTGATGTCAAGGAAGGCACGCCACAGACTACCAGCCAGGGATATGATTCACTTCTACAGAACCTACAACTCATTTCAATTTTCCTGATCAGCCTTCAAGTTCCATATATGTGTGAATCCAGAAAAAAGTGATGTTGCCTAACTGATCCATGATCAAAGCTGATTAACCATTAAAAGTGCTCTGAACGCACCTTCCTGAAAGGGGCAGCAAAGTTTACACAAAATCACAGCATCAGAGGTATTTGTATTTGGCATTTTAGTGTATTATTCTCAACACTCCTTCAGGAAACAGAACAGCTTAGAACTGCTCTCCAGACCATGTCATGTTTTTATCTAGTTCTTGCCTAATGTGAGAATTATAAACTGCTGGAAACAGACTGAATCCAAGGCTTCTCCAATCCCAGCTCACTGTCCTTAAGAAACAGGTTGGAGACAGGATCTCTCGCTCTCTCTCACTTACTCTTCATATGGCCATACAGTATTTGCGAATTCGTTCATTTCCCAATTGACTAGATGCAACACATAGATCTGTAATCTAAAAGTAAGTACCAGTTGGGCAAACTATTTACCAAATAAACTTTTACCGTTGTTACTTCATATTCAATAGTGCAATGAATGTTAATTTTGGATTGCATACATCATACTTTCAGACAAGACTTCCCTCCAGAATATCTCAAAGAACATATGCTACCAAGGAAATGAAACTATTTTCTTCATTTTCTAATGCAATATACATTTAGCCTCACCACCCAAAAAGACATTTAAAAACTCCTGGAAGAACAGTGAACAGCTTTAAAGTGGGAAACTTGTCACTTTCCGAAATTTCTAAAATTTTAAATCCCTAAACTATACCTCAATTAAAAATAAATTATCTGGTACTGTAAACTGGCATTTAAACTGTTTCTTGCTGTTGAAAAATATCAGGCACAGAATCACATTCTCCATTGCCACATTAGTTTTCCATTAGTTTTTCAACAATGAAATTACACACACACAGACGCACACACAAAATAAATAAACTTTAATCACAGTATCACACTGGAGCCAGTGTAATTAATGTTGTGTCAGCATTTCCATTTAAGCCACTATTTTCGAGCGGTTTATAGCACAGCCATAAAAATTCAGTTAGGTTGAAATGAAGCAAACGAGGTCTTATACAGCAAGCAACATTTGAGTATATATACAGACAGCAGCCAGTTACTACTTATATGGGAATTAAAATAGATGCTTACTGATTTTAAAGGGCACTGCAGAGCCATTTTTTAAACAATATTTTTCTCAACACTTATAATAATGTCTCAAAAGCCTGAATCCAAGATATGTTTCCTTATTTTTTTTCCTTCTCACACAATAGTTCACACAATTTCTTCCAGTTTTGGGATTGTAAGCATTGTATTTTTGTTTCACTTTTAAAGTAAAAGAATGCAATGAAAACACTTCTTTTGAAAAACAACACACATTACCACAGTTTGATCCTGATACAGGCCTCCAGGCATTAGTGATGCAGAAATGACAAATATTTCTTACACCTTCCAATAATCAGAAGATACAGCTGTCTGGAAAATCTGAGTACTCAAATATGAGGTTTTAAAAATACTATTTTGAATGTATTTCTAAATGAGGTCTTATTTCTGTTTTCAGTAGAAATCATCAGAGCAGGATTTGTACCACTATTTCTGTCCCTTTTCCCTCTCTACTCTTTGACATTAAGTGTTTTAGCAGTACAGTTTCCAAAGGTGAGTTTTGTAATACTGACTACCTTTTTGGTAACTCAGTATGAGTGTGGGATCATACTGAGTCCTACAATCAGTCTGGGATTTCAAGCTGCAGACAGATGACCCAGTGCAAGTAAACTAGAACTCAGACTGGGCAGGTAGTGCTATGAACTTAAAGGTCTCAATAACTTAGTGTCCTGCTACAAAGAAGGCTCTTCAAAAAACTGAGTGGAATAATTTATTTCTCAACAACCAGTTGACAGAGAAGAGCAAGAAATCAAATTAGCAATGACGCTGGTGAAAATCAGAAAAAACACCAATGATGACACAACAATTACAGGGGTGCAAAATTGGCCAGGTTTCACAATTTGGCACTTCCATAACTCAAAATAAACAGCAGTCATGTTTGAAAACTGCCATTTTGCTGCAGAAAGTAAAATTACACTACATTCTGCTAATGTGCTTTTGCCCTATTTTAGACTTTTTTAATGAATATCTCTCAAACATTATATGATTCTATCTACTCCTCAGTAAACACAGTATAGTGAACTAAGGATGGATTTCAAATATTTCAACCTTGACTCTTCAGTATCCTTGATTTGTGGTTTCAAGTCAGACTCATTAAGGTTTATTGCATGTAGTCTGTTTTAGTTTAAAACACTAACTTATCTCTAATCAAGGATTTAAATATTGAACTGGCCAGAGATCTACGACGCACGTTATTTAAAGTTCTGAATGTATGCAAAAAAATCATTGCCAGGCCGTAAAAATAGTGCTGGTGAGATCTATTTAAAAAAAGAAAAAACAAAAATTAAATTTTTAAAAAATTGATGAGTGGAACACTTAATTATCTCTAAAAATAGGTCAGAGCCCCACTTCCTCTTAATTTTCCTGTGAAGTTCTATTAGGTTTCCTTAAAACTATAAAATTCAGACTTCTGTTTTTCTCAAGTATTTTTTTAACCATCTCCTTTAGTCTGAGAAATATTGAAATTTAATATCACATTACTGGAATTAAAATTCTATCTTCCTAAAATTTAGCATTATTTAAGTTGTTAAAGTTTGAAAATCACTATAATTAGAAACCAAAATATTGTGCCTTTTGTCAGCTTACTATCTTGCTGGCCAATATTTCACCTATTTTTCATTTTATTACCTAATCTGTCAAATTATCTACTGATGAAGAGCAAGGAAATCTGCATAGTGGTAGCTACTATATTGGTTTTTATCACAGATCTCCATGTCTATGGCTTGAAGAGGACTTTTGCATAACAAATATAACTATCCTTTACAAAAGAACATGTTCTGGAGAATTAACGCAGTATAAGTGTGCTTCCGTTATCACGTCCTAAAATCTACATCCACCTTTGTAAAAAATCACCTCCTTGCAACCCTTGCAGCCCCAAAATCTGATGGACATAGGTATACCAGTAAAACTCTGGGAAAAGACAATAGGAGGAGACAAAAAGAGGAGAAGTCGAAAATTCCAGTTTTCAAAATTGATCCCACATTTTTCCCCTTCAGACTTGAAAGGAAAAAACCCTTAAGTTTTCACTCACAGGTACTCATGTTGCTCTTTAACAAATTCTTCATTCTTATGAATTGCTAGGTTTATATTGAGGTTTCATCTTGCCTTATGCCGCCATAACATTTTTTTTGCTCTGGATGGCTGAGGGGCAGCTTGCTTCTCATACGTGACAGTATGAACACCCAAAGGACAATCCTGATTTAATCATGGGAGATTCATAGGAGCCTGAGCTTATTTAGGGCAGGATTCTGACTCTGAAGACCACCCAGTACCACAGTTTCAATTTCTTGGCATGACCAATGATGACAGCAAATTCACTGTCAATCGAAACCCTTACTTTTCACTTTCTTAAAGAAAAGCCCAATTGTAAAACAGAGTGGTGAATTCAAAGGTTAAGGACTATATGTACCTCTGCCAAACACTGTGACATCAGGAAAAATGCAAAATTACTGCATTTTTTGCCCCAGATAATTGCCATAAACTGTTTAAGTTATGAAAGCGTTAAATTTTATACAGCCAATTTTGCACCCTTGTTATTTGTTATGTCCTCATTGATGTTTCTGCTGATTTTCATCAGCATCAGTGCTAATTTGATTCCTTGCTCTCCTCTGTTGACTGGCTGTCAAGAAACTCACAAATTATTATTCCACTCAGTTTTTTGAAGAGCTTTCTTTATCACAGGACAGAAGACTGTAACAGCATCACTACACCTCAATCAACTGACAAGTGAGTGTGAACACACACTGCTTCTGCTGGAGTCTTTAGCAAAAAACACCATTGTTTCACATACTTTCATAATAAATAATTTAGAGAAAGTAACCTGAAGCAAATATACATAATTTCAAATTAGTTTAATTAATTAGTCACGTGCAGCCAAATAAGTTTAACACTATCCAGCCACTACAATCCATACACCACAGCAGTCATGTTACAGTCTACATGCAAGCAGCAAAGATCTCCTGTAAGAGAGAACATCTCATAAAGAGCGAATGAGTCTCGTCACAGAAATGATCCCAGCTCCCAAGGGCCCCAGTCTGGCTATGGCGAAGGGATGGTGCCAGCAAGTCTGCAGGAGCAGCCTGGCACCTGACCTTCATCATGCTTTTGCCTCCCGCTTTGTTGTGTCGGCGAAGTCAAAGGGCTGGTTTCCTAATGATCCAGATGGCCTTCTGGTGACACTGGGGTTGGCATCAAATGGGCAGCAGCAAGCCCAGCACACAGACCTGCCATTGTGCTGGGAAGGACTAAAATGGGCTGCTGGCAGAAGCTTGGCCTGTTCTTGCACCCCTGATGACAGCCTGAATTGCTGCCTGCCCACTGTTCCCTGGAGTTGGCTATGAAATGACCTTTCACAGAAAAAAAGTTCTTGTCCCTCAATTATATGAAGCTGATATCTGATTGCCTCACTTGGGGAGGGGGAAGAAGAAGCAAATAAGAAGAGGTGCACAGATTTATAAGGGCACTCTTCCTCCCCACAGGGGGCTGATGAAAGCATAGGGATGTTTTAGACCTTCCTTTTAACAGTACCAAAAAATAATAACATAAAGAGTAACAAAATTAATTTAAATGGTTATACTAATTAGTACAGAGACAGTTTCAGTAACAGTGGGATTCTGGTATATTTAATTTCCTTCCAATATACATTTCCTTTCACAGTTACAAAGCCTGGGCATTTTATTAGACATTGACAAAGCCGTGCTTGTAAGTGGGAAGGATGGCTGCTAGAGAAAATTATGCAGGGAGGCATACCAATTTTCACATCAAGTTATGTACTGAAGCATAAGATTTTGTAGACAAAGAATGTGTTTCTCCAGCTACTTGATCTTTTTCTTTTCAAAATCTGCACAAGTTAAAACAAAATACGCCAAGTAAACAAACAAAGCAACCTTAAGCTGCCATAAAGAATCCAAAATCAACTGAAATTACTGAGGCATATGGTTGTGCACTGGACTTCAGGTTCCAAATGAAAATGAAGATCCTATACAGTAAGATTTGTATTCCTTTCACATACAAAGAAAACTTTGGGTTTCAAATGTATAAAACAGGAGGGCAGCCTTCCCTCACAGAAGTTTAAAACCTACTAAAAATCTTTTTTGACTTAAAACCTGATGAAACAGAATAAGTAACAGGAAGTCTATGGTGGCATATGATTGCCTAACCTGAGAGTTTGGGCATTTCAAGGTTTAGACTAGACAATTTCTGTTCCTTTATGAGAAACTCTGCAGAAGTACCAAGGCCAACTCAGAATAAGGATAACTTCCACTTCTAGTCCCTGCCCATGGCAGAGGGGTTGGAACTTAAAGATCTTTAAGGTTCCTTCCAACCCAAGCCATTATATGATTCTATGATAACTTACTTCACATTTGTCCTGGTTTTCACCAGATTGCAGAATGTGAAATGAATGTGAACCTAAGAATCTTCCTGAGCTTCCTGAGCTGCTACAAGTACTTGTGAAATGCAATCCAGAATGAATACACTGCTAATAGTACCCAGGCTGGGACATAGGGGTATTTCAATAATACCTATGCACCTTTGAACAGCTGTGCTCCTCTCCTACTTGGATGTTTCTGAAAACACCCTGCTGCTAGTCTGCTGTTGACATCAAGAATCATGAACTTAGACAGCAATGAGAAGGGAATGAGGATTTCCACTGATCATGATTACATTTACACTGTTTAAATGCCACCTACAAGAGATGGTTTGCAGAAAGTCAGACAGCTTCCTTTGGAGGGCACAGTTAGATTTTCCCTTTCTCTTCTCATGTCAATTAGCAGAATGCAAACTTAGACATCACAAAGGAGTTACGTCACAAATGTGTGTTAAAACACAAATCACATATGAGGTGGTAGACGGCACAGGCATGTCAGGAGAAGGAAAGTAAAAGCATTATTGTCATGTACTTGGGATCATCTTTGCTCCCATCCAGACAACAACAGAAGCAGTGAATAGTAAAAGTGAGAAGGCTGGAACATTTTTCTGGACAACATTCCTATCCAAAATGGAAAGGGAAGGAAGGACATGGGAATTCTGGGATTCCCATGATTAGGAATTCTGCAAACCCTAATAAGCTGTTAGTCATTCTGCTAACTGCTCTGCAAACTGCACTTTCCACACAATTGTCCACAGCCAGATGTCCAAGATGGAGGTTTGGCAGGGAAGTATTTTGTGGATACAGACCAGCATCAACCTGAATAATGACAGACATAGGAGTTCCTAAACTTTGTTAGGTACACAGAAATAAGCTAACATCTGATTCAAAAATGATGTACTTACACTAAAACTGACAGCTAATTTAAGAGTTAGATCTGGATATTGACCTTTTGGGGGAGAATTTGATTACAAGTGCCTTTGTTGTCTAGATTAGCATAAGGGTGTCAAGAACCAAACAAGAGCACAGGAAAAAGTGTTATCATTTCAGAGATAAATGTGGCTCTAAATGCAAACTTGGATAAAAAGTTACAATAATGTTCAGGAGATCAGTTTGTTTTCCTGGCCCAGCTGGCATTTAGATGGAAATAAAATACAAGCTCTAAAACTGCTTATTTTTAGTATGGATAGAGTCATAAGCAGCCTGTAGCCAGATTATGGGCACAAACCTACTCCTAATGAAATCCATCCCTGCTCCCCCTCAGGTATGTCAGAAAGCTAGTATGTGTCTAAAGTGAGCAGACACATAGGAACTTCATTGTCAATTAAATTGGTTGACCATGCCATTTTGCCTCAGTTGGCCAAGTCATACCAACAGCACGTAATTATATACTGCTAAGAACACAAAAAGTTTTTCTGCTGCCAGGTGTTCTTTCATTTTGCTTTTTTTTGAGGCAGGGTGGCTGAGAATTGCTGGTCCATTAAACAACTAAATGAACTTAGTGACTCTGCATGTGAGGCAGAAACAAAATAAGCTGCTAGTAAATTTAAAAATAGTAGAAAAGATGGGATCTCCAGATTATCTCTCTGTCACACATTCTTCCCCCATACCCCCACTCAGGGGCCTTTTATCCGGATAACCTCAACTTGACTAATAGGCAAAAATTATCCTTTCTGGATGAAGGCTGGGCAAAATTGTGGCTTCAACAGAACTCTCACACTTCCTCTTAAAAAACTAGACATAATTTCAGAGAAATCAAGATTTTTCAGCCCTCTGGCTTTGAAGAAGTTGCTGAAATACTTAGTTACACACTGTGGGCATCAGCAAATAACTGCCCAAAAAACAAGTAACAGTAAAGCAGCAGTAAAGCATCACAGCAGGTTTAGGTATTGAAGGTACCCACTTCATCTGTACATCCTAGTTATGCACAGGCACACAAAGCTCTTTACAAAGGTCTAAGAGCGTGTCCTCTATGCTGGAGAAGAAGCCATGCCAGATCTGCAAGAAGATGCATAAGGATTCTGCAGCTATTCATCATATGGAACATCAACTGTTCTACACAAGAGACCTGGAAAAACATGCTGCTGACTTCTAAAGGTAATGGGCTACTCTTGAAGTGCTTTTTCACTGCATGCCGTGCCCTCAATTATGTGCTCTTCCTAAAATGAGAGTTGCATTCATGCTAACAGATGGAAAACATCATCATCTAAACTTGGATCCATGCCTCGCTACTAGCTTTTACAAAATCCTTGAACGTGGTTTAATTAGTTAAGTTAAAAACATTTTTGTATAGTGGCCTGTGGATAAAAAGTTTTCCCACATTGCACTGCAGAAAAATTCTTACGGTGACGTGTCTTAGTGAAGTACCTGTAGAGCTTTATGTGCTTAGCCCAGTGCCAGTGTAGACACAGGGCTCTGGTCTGACATGTGCGTGGATTTACAAGCAGGTGCTTCATGGTGAAAGCACCTTACAGTAACTATGCCAAAAAAATTCAAAATCAAACCTCCACCACCCCCAAAAAAACCAAAACAAAACCAACAGCGAGAGCAGCTGAGAAACAGATTCCATAATGCGCAGGTCTGTCACAACAACAGAAAAAAGAATACTCTAATATGAATGAAAGATATTGCATCAAAAAATCAGAGGGAAATCCCCAGTACTGAAACTCAGAGACATTCTCATAGAGCATCACATACATGTGTCAGAGAATATTTGAAGAATCCAAGGATGGGCATTGAGATGAAAAAGGGGGCAGTTTCCCTTCAATAAGAGACAATCTCAATCAATGCAACATTAAACAGATTACAGAACTAGAAGAGAGAAGGGACTACTAAATCCCAGACATGAAATTCCAACATTCAGCAATTCTCCAAGGCAACATTTTGATGGTTGAACTGCACTGTGGGTCTACCATGGTACTATCATTCTACATAGCTGTTATACATGCTCTTCAGTGTAGCACTATCATTCATATTCACAAAGCAGTCTTCTTTGTCCCTCTGTCTCCATACTTTTCTTTTTCACGTGTAAACCTTTTTTAGCGATATCCACAGTTATACTGATGAGCAAAAGATTTATCACGGAACACTTCAGATCTCTCATCTCATGGGCTGTAATTTTTCAGACTGTGGGTCAGGGCCATTTCCATTTCACTGAAACATCCAAGAGACTAGTTTATCTGCTATGTGAATTTCCCATACCTTTAGTAATTTCTACTCAAGAGAAGATGTAAACTACCATTCAAAACTGACTAGAGCTCCATCTATTGCAAGAAAGCTACAGTATTTTAAGCTTTTGGCTCTACAATTCCCACCTCTTCTCCAATGAATCCCTCCAAATCTGAAACAAAGTCAGAAAGGGTGCAAGTCACTTAAATACTGTTGAGGTTTCTTGCTACAGTGACAGAATTAAAATGACTGAGAAAACTACAACCATCCTCTCTCAAGTCAGCCTCACCTTGTCAGATACCAGCTTTTATTCTTTAACTGTTTGGCAGGTCACTTCTGGCTTTTGAAGTGCTGAAGGCCTTTCCCTGTCTTGATTGGAAATTGCTAGTCTTCCCCTTTGGAATCCTTGAAGCAATGTCCTTAGGCTAAAATGTCAAGATAAGATTTTGTGTTATTGCCTATTCTCCTCTCCATTTTTCATCCACAGTCTGACATCCGTTAAAATAGTTTCTGCTGCCCTCATTACAATTTCTGAGAACCAGGGTGGAGTAGAACTTTTTAAGAGAAGTAGGGCAGAAGTTCAATTAATTGCAGATACTTTTAAAACTCTGTACTACTTTCATTATTCTGTGCTAACAGTACTATCAACTACTTCCTTCATCAGTTAAGTGTTTGGGGATTTTTTTTGTTTTAATCGCGCTTCTGCAGGATTATAGACATTATAACTTGCCACAAAAATTTCAACATTCCTGAAATCCAAGCGTGACACTGGCTTTTCTTCACAATTTCCCATTTCCATTTTAGCAAAATGTTATGTAGCAGAGTTTTAAGGATAACTATTGAAAAAATAAATCCTATTTATTAGGATTTGTTTTATTTCAATTGGCAAGAAAACAATTATAACTGATTCAGGTCTATTCACCGAACAAAGCCAAGCATTAGAATAAAATTATTGTTCTGGTTGCAGCTGCTAAGAGCAATATAACTCATCATTCAGGATCAAACCACCAATGTCTACTCGTAACAGGGTACGGTTACGTAAAATTAAGGCTGGCACTGCATTGTGCCCAGATACTTGAGGTTTGGATCCTTAACTATGAATTTCCTTCCTTTTATGATCTTAAGCCAGAGAACAATGGCTGTGTTTTAATCCTGCCTTTTGTAATTTTCTTGGTCTTTTCTTTCAAGTGTTTACATACAGCCCTGAGTGATGCCACAAAGTAACACATCATCCAAATCTAGCTGTTCACCACAGATGCTATGATATCATTCAAGGTTGAACTAATCTTTTTTTTTTCCCCATGGAATGATAATGGATTCATTACAAAGAAGTGATTTCTTTTTTTATTGCCATTCACCCATGTCTGAATCAGACAGCATGCTTATGATTAAAGGCTGTAATATTGTGATTCACCAAACTTATTCTAAATTATTTTCAAATGGAAAAAGAAAAAGATATCTGGGAAGAACCTTCAGCAGCATTACCAAGTCTCTTTGTTCTTCTTATTTTATAAAGACTACATGACTGGAATTCTGCAATAGATTCTCTTCAGTCATTGAAAACTGGTTTGACTTTACTACAGTCAACAAACAATAACAAGACATCATTTCATTAAATAAAACCAATTTACACAAGCTAATTGTCTCCTTAATATAATATTTTCTTTTTTATTACAATACTGGCCATGCAAAATATAGGTGCATAAAAAAGAAAATTAGGAAGATGGTGAAGAAAGGTAAACTCATCTCTTACTAGTGAAAAAGGCTATAATAAAAAAATGGTTTAGAACTTCACATTTTCCAGAGGAAATTGAATAAAACTATTGGCTTTTATTGAGCAACATAGAAGGGGGACTTCTCTTGCTGATTGGGCAGGAAAACCAACACTACTCCCTTCTTCAAGCATACCTCCTTTCATCTCAGACAGTCAAAGGAACAGGCTTCTAAATGTTAACATACTGTTCAAAATTATAAATATTTACCTGATGTTTCACCTTCCCATTAGATAAATGTATCTGATCCTCATTCTACACTAAATATAAGTACATTACATAGGGATTTAAGCTTCCTCAATTTTGTCAATGCCACTCAATCTTACAGACTTAAAACTGTGATGCTGGTGCTGTTCAAAGCATGCTCTCTCTCTATTTTATTTTCCAGCTAAAACTTTACTGACAGCTAAAAAAACACCCACTGCAGAAAACCAGGTTAAAATAGCTTTCGATCAGTTCTGAAACCACAGCATGGAGTAGTACCTTAACCTTCAAAATTTCATTTAAGATTATACATTCTATAATATGACTAAGAATAGCACAACCAGACTCTTTGCTTAGATTGTCATTCCTTTGTTTTGCAGACAGGTAAATCTCTGGAGTGTGTTGTTTCCACTCCTACAACATTTTTAAAAAGAAGACAGAGGTGCCCATTTCTTAAACTTGTTTCTATGGCACGCACAGAGAAATATAACAGTATTGTTACCCAAGGAACACAAAACCTGTCATATGCTAGAGGTGCCCACAGTGTTAGTCTTCACAAACAGGAGGTGAGTTACAGTGTGTGTTTTCTGTTCTCCCCTTTCAGGAGATGAAGGCCCCACTGTGATCTGCACGCATAAGAGTAACATTGGATTGGCATTCCGATCAGACACAATCCATAACTCCGTGTTCCATTTTCAGTGCAACTCTCAAAATCAAATTCATTGTCACTGCAGAGGACTACCTTCTCTCGTTTTTGCCATGCTTGGCTTTTGCTTGGCTCCATTAATGTTCTCTGACCATGTGTAGGGTCCAAACAGATGCCATAATCTTGCATAATCCTACTACTGGAATAATCAGACATAAAGTTTTTCAAAACATTAAAAAATAAAAAGATGGCAAAATAAGATGTCTTAACTTTAAATAATTTTTTTAAAAAAGCTATGAGGACCTGGAAGATTTTTTGCTTTTTAGATTTTTTCCACCTTCTCTAATTTTATTTTTCGCTCTGAATATATTACTCTTGATCATAAATGTTTAAAATAAAAGTCTAAACATCCAACAGAGGAAACAGTAAAGAAAGAATAGATTATTGCTGCGCAGATCATATATGCTGGCTTTAAATATATAAGTGCTGTAAATTAATAATGCAGGAGGAATAGGCTAAGGTATAAAATAATCCACATAAGCAAGTTCTACTGTATTTGCATTCTTCATGGAAAAACAGACTGATGAATTTGACACTGCACCTTGCTTTTCAATACACAGAAGAACACAATAATACAGATTTGCTTTTCTTAATGCATGAATTATTGTGCAATGCAAAACACAATCTTTCTATTTCTTTAAGTAATTATTTATGTAGGAAGCTAAACCTAGCATTAAAATAAAGTGTGCTTTCTCTCTACAGAAGCGTAACATAAGGCCATCAGAAGACAAGGCCCCGCAGACTTGGTACAGTCAACCCAGCTCTGGAAATACTATATTTCCAGGATGGAGGATATCAGTAGTCATAGAGATTCATGTAATCTCACTATTTAGGAATCTTCCTGGAAAAACAAACAAAAAACAAAATTTTTATCACACTTTCAAGCCATGTTAAACAAAAGATGTTTAAACAAATGGCTGACGAACAGCTATGCAAAAAAATTCTAATCTAACACAGCTTCTCTCATCTGCTTCAGGATTAAGTTTTTACAGTCTTTTTTTTTAAACAAGCACAACCAACAGTTTATGTGGCAATCCAGATTGGCAGAAAATCTAGAATTATTTCTTTTTATTAAGATAAATGGAGCTACAAACTCTTGGTGGTCAAGAAGACAAGAAAAATCTAGCGGAAAGCTCATTTCAAAATTATTTTAAAATCTGATTCTGCTATTGTTTTTAGATTTTGTACAAGAATATGCATCTTAGTTAAAGGGAGACTTCCATAATTATTTAAAGAAATTAGCCGTATACCTAAAATTGTATTAATTAATTAAAGGTCTCATTAGATTTAATGTTTCTTTCTTGAAAATAATACCTGGTTCTTGTTTAAACTTTGAATCTCTGTTCCTTTGGGGTAGGTATTGTTATCCATATAAAGAAGGAGCCTCTGGCACTGCCGCATTATAAACAAGCAGTACCACTGGAAACACACCTGATCACTCTCTTGTTTTCCTTTGTTTTTCTTTGTTTGTTTTTCCTCAGAAACTAAGAAGCTATCTATATCCTAACACTTTATTTCTATCAACAGCTTAAGAAACAAGTCCAAGACATTCCAGGCAGTGGAGCTATGGTAGATCTATGCAAGCAACTTTTCTGATGGAGCAAGAGTCTAGAGTGTAAGAAAAGTTATTTTGCTAGTATAGTTTATTTGAGTTCCTGAGATAGCTATATGCCAGAAAAGCAACCCCACTTCCAGTACAACTGTTTCCAGTGCAGCTTCTGCCAGTGTGTCAGTTGAACTCTGATTTTCCCACACATCTAACCATTAGGACCCTGCCGTCAGCACTTTAAAGTATAGCCAAGCTTAGCATGTGAAGCAATTGCAAAGATCATCTTTTTCCATGTCTCCATGTGATCTGATTTTGTGTGAGAGGGAAAGGTTATTAAAAATCTATCAACCCAAATGCCCTGTTTGTCAACTGGAGGAAAACACCACAAAAGATACACAGAACAATAGTCAAAAGAAAATGTTGCTGCATTTTCATCATATGAAGGAGGATTAGGGGGTGGGCAGTAGTTTTTTTTAATTACCAGTGTCTTGCTTGCATTAATTACAAGAAACATTTGAGTCAACTGTTCCTGGCTTGGATTAATTTCATGATTCAAATTATCCTGAATTTACAACACATTTGTGTATGTGTGTTTCATATTGGGACAGTTTTAATCTTAATAAATTAAGAGCTTCAATCTGCTGCATTTGATTGTTTTCCGTTACACTTTGTTCTCTTATAAAAACTACCCTTCAGAATTCAAAAGGCTTATCAATTTGATCTACAGTCAAAAATTTAAAAAGTAGGGGATGAGACTCGGAGCTGGATTTTCTGATCCTCTTTATTCATGATGGAAGTACCAGCCAGCTTTGAGGTCACTAAATTTTACACATGCACCTACTTTGATGGAAAAATGTTCTGAATGTTTTTTCTCCTAGGAAAAGGATGTGGAAGATATGGAGGATACGGAAGAAGTGTCAGTTGCTTGACATAGAATAAAAGAGCTCTATGGAGCTACAGCCTGCAATGAACACGACAAAATGACATAGTCTCAAGCTGTGCCATAGGACATGAGGAGGAATTTCTTCACAGAAGGAGTGATTGGGCATTGGAATGGACTGCCCAGGGAGGTGGTGGAGTCACCATGCCTGGAGGTGTTTAAGAAAAAACTGAATGTGGCACTTAGTGCCATGGTCTAGTTGACAAGGTGGTGTTTGGTCAAAGGTTGGACTCGATGATCTCAGAGGTCTTTTCCAACCTTGTTGATTCTGTGATTCTCTGATTCTAAATACAGAAAGTCACAAACGAGCAAAAATGAGTAGCAAAATTTACCTATGTGCATGAGTCTTTCCTCTGCATAATTCTATTCACACATACTGCTTCCGTGGCCCACAGTAACATTGTTACAAAATAGTCTCATGACTGTATTTCAAGAGAAAGGCAGATCTTCTTTTAGGCTCGTTCTTGTATCACTGGAGAAAAGCCAGCAGTAAATTGAATCAAATGAAATCTGTCAAAGTAAAATATTACCGTTCTTAAATAAACAAAAGCCTAGACATACAAATTGGAGTTTGAAACACCCTTTACACATTCTTTTCTCATTATTTGCTCTGAAAAACAAGCTAGTTCGTTCACTATGGGTCAGATGCCCAGTAACTCACACAATCAGCACATGGTACGACCCATAAGCAAGACCCAGAACTGCCACAGAAGCCAGGACATCTCATGTCCCAAATTATCTTCAGATTTGTAGATTATCATCAAATCTTGATGATATGTACATCCATGACAGTGATTTTTGTACAGCTATCAAAACTTTTGTGAAGACTCAAATGCTTTTTGAAATATAATTAGGCTACTGGATCAAATTATGACATTGATATACTCACCACCTTAACAAAAGTTTACCTGTCACATTTAATAATGAACTAGCTTTGATATACACTTTTCATCAATCACAAAAATATCAACATCATTTTATTAACTCCTTTCTGTACCACAAAACACTATTTATGACTGTAACTTCAGCATGGACTGGAAATATATATGCATACTCTTCCCATGAGGCTCAAAAGAGTTATCATTAATGATTTCACCACTGTATACTTCCCTCCTGGTAGAACATAAAGCTGAGATTAAAAAGTCAGACTTGATTGCCTGTCTAAATCAATTCAATCAGGACTGTGACAATGGCATTCCTATTTCAGATGAAATGAATTGTTTATGAGTTGTATTTAGAGGTCTACCTGGCTATTGAGAATACAAATATGTAACAAAATGTATTTCAAGAAAAGCATACTCTCTTATAAAAGTAATTGAAAATCTAGTGCAATAGTCATTCCTATACACTACCAAAACTGTGAGCTTCACTGTTTTCTATTAGATTTGCAGAGAAAGGACTTAGCACCATTTTCAGTATACAGAATTATGCTATGGTATTATGTGGAACTGGTTCCAAGGACCTGGACAAGCCCTCTGCAGTCCTTAGGATTTTACAGTGCAGTTATAGAATGTTCTCCCACAAAATATTACTCTCTGAAGAGCCTGATAAATGTCTATCTTGGGCTCTCTTCCCTTCCTGTTTAAACAGTATAGTTTCTATACTCTTCAATAAATATTCTGGTTTAAATTTAACATTTTCATACCCAAGCTTCCAACATTTCTATGCTTTTGAAATTCATTCTGAAATTCATTCTGTTGTCTGCTGTAACTACACAGATGTCACTAGACATCATTGCTGACTTGACTGTTAACAAATTTAGCTGTTCCTAAAACACCTGGGTCATACAACTCTGTCAGATGAATTCAGAGTTCAGGTTCACATTTTATTTCATCTTGCAATACAGTATCATTAATAAATTGCACCAGGCTGCACAGTCTGGATGAAGTCTATATGCATTTTTTTTTTTCAAATTGACAGGTCTTTATTTATGAGAGTACAAAACTTGCATGGAACTGTTTAATTTGAGACAGAAGGACTTTAATGATGTTTGGATCTTCCACATCTGCATTTTCCACCAGGCCAGCAGCTGAAGGCCTTGAATTTTTGTATGGAATCTAATAAAATTATGGAAAATGACAGCAAAGAGAAAATTAATGCACCTTAAATATATTTCAAAACATGATGGAGTCCGAAGAGGACAAAAAAATTGGAAAATGCATGTAAGAAAAGGGGCAGGCTATGAGAAACAAGAACAGGAAGTCTACTGGAAATAGTAAAGTATATTGGGAAAAAATTGAACAAGCTACACAGAGAGAAAAGATAACTGCTTTGAGAACAGTAATTGCTTAGGTTGCAACTTGACACAGTCACTCCTAATGGATTGAAAAGTTGATGTCCAATCTGATGTCTCCAGAGGAAAGTCTGTGGTGTTCTCACCTCAGTCCCTAAAGGATAGTAGTCCTCAACATGAGAAACACATACAGTTCAGAAAATTGGACATTCCTGTTCCGGGAAGTTTAGGACTTAAGCTGTTTGGGAACCGAACTTCCTGCTGCCCCAATGTGGGAGCTCCAGTGAATCAACAACTTCTAGACAAGTCCTAGCGGCTGTCAGGTTGTTTTTTTTAAATGTGCTTATGCTGTCAAACTCTACCTTCCTTCTTTTTCATAACTGTTTACCATAAGTATTCAGAAACTGGATCTATACTACTACAGTTCTATACTTACTCTGTTTGAAATACACTAAGCTATACTATTTTTTAAAATATCATTATCAGGAGTTATGTTCATCAAGTTGGGTAGGGTTTTTTTTCTGCTAATCCTAGTTTATTCTCTATTTCTGCACCTATGCTTAGGGGTACAGAAGATACCTATGCTTAGGTGCCATCTGATACATATATTCAAAGGCAGATCCATCAGGATGCTTCTAGGACTGAATCTTTTTCAGTGCAGAAAATCTTTATTTGTCAACAGCAACACTCACCATAACACACAATCTCAAAGAATAAGATGTATTTTAGACAAAATTGAAATCAAAAGTTGCAGTAATTTAAAACATTTGTGATTTTTACTTTTTCAGAGTTAAAGTTTGTTTCCTTTTGAAACAAACTACCGTTTCAATTTTATTCGTATGGCAAAATATGCTAAGTAATGGAAAAAGGAGAATCAAAGAGAAATACTACTTCAGTAGTTATAGCTTGTGAAAAATAGGGTTGTAATTATCTTCTCTCTGCTCTACCATGCTCCCCTACCTGCAGTTTAAAGCTGTATAGCTCTGTCCCATACAACCTGCAGCATTACATCATGCAGCCTTTTCTCACTGCAGAGCTGAGGCACAGAAGGCCTGCAGCATTCACCTCTGCTGCACTAATGGCTTTCACACCATTGCAAACTGAGCCAAGATGCACAACTAAATCACAACTATGCTGGTGCACGGTTTGGCTCACACCTCAAGTAACTCCTGATCTTTATTGTCCCATTTTTTCCAAAGGGCTGGAGTCACATTCTTATTTCCCATTTGCTCCCTATAAATTCTCCATTCAAAAATGTATGACCTGAAGCATTGTCATGGAAACAGTAAAGGCTAAAACTTTACTTTAAAAACAATCTTGAAGAGTTTGGGGCAGTTTTTCTCAGACCACAGCTGCTATATGTTTTCAGGCAGAGCCATAGCAGATGTCACTGTTTCAAGAGAATAACATGAATGGTAACTCTCTTTATACTACAGAAGGGTGGGGAGACTGTGGTCTTTCTGCTTCTTTTTCCCCCATTTGTTCAGTATTTCTGCCTGCTCCTCACTCCTTAGTCTTTGGTGGTGCACATAATTTTGCTGCCTTTGCCGCTCAGCACCAATTTGTAAAACATTACTATAATCAGCCACTGCTGCTGGCATTGCCTTCCGTATGAAATGGTATGACCAGGGATGCTCTGCAGTGATTTTCCCTTCTCTTGCTGTTCCAACTGACGAACTTAACTGAGGAGAGGGGAACACTTTATTTATATGAACCTCTGATCATAGGATCATTGGATAAGTCAGGTTAGAAGAAACTTCAGAAAGTCTCCAGCCTATCCTCCTGCAGGGACACCTATGAGATCAGAATGGGTTGCTTGGGGGTTTATTGAACCGGTTTTTGGAAGACTGCAAGGATACAGGCTGCAACATTTCCCCAGACATCTTGTTTCACTGACCATCCTCACAGTGAAAATATAATTGTATTTGAATATCCTCCTACTGGAACATACTCTTAGGCTAAGGAATTCCTGTAATAAGCATAAGGAACATAAACTTATTATTTAAATATTGACCTTACCAAATGAGATGCAGTGCTGCTTAATGGAGAAAAACAAAGCAAAGTTGTGACTTTTAGGGTACTTCTAATTGGACTTTTGCTACCTTTGACTTTGGACAAGTTACTTAACTTCTGTCTCAGCTTCCTCATTTACATAAAATATATAATGAGATCTACTTACTCTGTAGAACCTTTGGATGCAGATAGAAAGTGATAGAAAAAAGGGTAACTTTGATAATGACAGTTACAATACTGATATAAGTAATTACTATTGTTAAAGCAAAATATTAACCTCTACATATATATGTGTGTGTATGTATGTTTATATACACTCACATGTAGCTGCTAGCATAGCTATAACCATCCTATCAGTAATTGCCTCTGAATTAACTTCATCCAGATTGGTAATATCTAAATCCTACAAATGTACAAGGTTATATATATATATATTTATGTATGCATGGATGAATACATACATATATATATATATATATATATATATATATATATATATAAAAACTACATAAACATTACTTTGCTTTGTGTGTGCATATGCATCTCCTCACTTAACTTTAAACTGTGATTGTCCTAAGAACAAAGTTGCCTTTCCATACGACAAATCAAATTTCTTTACATTCTACACCCTCAGGGGAAAAAAAAAGAACTATAATTCTTGTTATTATTTTGTTTCCAAGGCCACTGAAAATACAGAAACCAAGAGGTTTGATCTGAATTCCACAGCACGGCTCCACCCCTATAGCAGTGTATGTTGAATAATTTTTTACCCCCTTGGAAGACCTTCCTAGGCAGATTGTAAAATATCACAAAGGCTTAGCAAACTAAGCCTTTAGAAGGGTGACAGATAAAGCTTTTCATTCTATAAGGGGATAAACAGAGGATGAACTGAAGAAAACATTTGTTACTTTGCAGCTTCTACAGAAATCATTTGCTTCCTAAACAAGGCTACAGTAGGAAGCCAAACAAAGCAGACAGATTATTAAAAGACAGAACAGTGCAGACAAAACCCTAATTCAACAAGCAATACAGAATCACAGTACAAGTTGTTAATAGAGGCCATGTTAAGTACTGCTCCTCACTTAAAAGCATTGCTTTATAAGGTTACCACTGAAAGTGCACTTGTACATTCTGGCTCCAAGATCTACTCAAGTACATGGTACAGATTTCTTGCCAACTTTGCTACACAGAACTTATTACAGAACAGAAACATCACACCCATAATCAACAAATACTAGACATCCTGTACCACACTAATGATGTTCATACCAAATTTTCTTCAGAAGCGTACACATTGCTTCCAAGCACACATATCTGTATAAAGCTTACAGAGCGATCGCCCTTTTAACCATTACTTTACACATTAAATTGGATGTTTTAATTGGTATCTTTTATCAACCTCTTCCTCAAGAGAGTCAAGGAGTATTTTCTGCTGTCTAACTGGAATGACAGGAAAAGCTTAGTAAGAACAGATAATTTATCAATTTATCTATCAATGTAGATTTAAAATTTTATATGTGTGTGTGTGTGTGTGTGTGGGTGTGTAAGAATGTGCTTATTGACCAAAATTTCACTTTTTTCTTAGAGGTTATTTCTTCATTGCTACAGGAATAATAATATCCTCATTGTCCATGCCACTTCTTTTGAGTACTGAAAGAAAACAAAAAAACCACTATCCACTAAATTTCCCTTCTACTCTTGCAAGCCTGCGTGCTTCCCCATCGTATGGATTCACAGAAAAAGAGAAGTGGCCATAGGAGGGATGACTGCTGTCAGCTTCGAGAAAAGGCATTGTAGCCCAGTTCCAGATCTTCCTCCAACATTGCTCAAGCAGATAGGATTTCTGGATAGACTCACTTTGAGGGAGACATGGGAGAAAAGCATCTTTGATGAGAAAGCACAGAATACAGCAGGAGTATAGTGTGTGGAGAAGGGCACAAAGCTAGTGCCACAGGTTTCATAATAGGAGGATGAGTGACAGGACCTAAAAAGTTTGTTATGTGCTTCTGAGTACATATAACATGATGCTGTCAGTCAGGCAGCAAAGCACACCACACGAATGTAAATAGGATGAGATATGTGGATTAAGCCAGTAGAATAACTAACAGGTCAGACAGAAACTTTCATCATGAGAATATGTTCACAAGTCAAAAAATTGAGACTGACATTTCCAAAGTGAACGTGGACACCTAATTAAAATGCTTTCATTACAGTGACCTCTTCTCACCCACACTGTTTCCAATGACAGTGGGAGCAGCAGATACGGGGAACCTGGGAAATTCAAGCCTTTTTTATTGGGGTGTTTAAATATGGCACTCCTCTTGGAAAAGGCTGACACTGCCTTCCGTAGAGATTGATCAGTTTGATTAAGCATAACAGATTTTCGACAAGTGAAAACATTTTGATGAATGCTTCCCAGAAGGAACATGGGGACAAAGAGACAGTTTAAGGGAAGCTGTGAGAGAAACTCAGACTGAAAGGGAAGGGGAAAGGAAGGACACCGGGCCTGAGCCAAGCCCTAGTTACTGCTTTTAACATGTGCCTGGAAATGTATATCTGTGAGTATAAGAGGGAAATGAGCCAGAACAAATAAAATTGCAAAGTAAATGCTAAACATGTTTTTCTTCCCCATCTCATGGGAGAATAAATATTTTATCCTGCTACAGTTCTATTATTTATCTTCTTCATACCACATCCAATTGGGAAGTAAAACTGTTAAGACTTAATGTCAAGGTTTAAGGGAACTGTTTCATTTTGAGTTCAAATGCTACACTTTGGCAGTAGAACATCTGCTTCAAATGTTTCAAAGGCTCTTGACATTTACAACGCTATGCCCCGACAAAATCAAGCAACTGAGAGCATCACTGTGTACATCGTAAAACTGAACATTCTTTGCAGTGTGTCCCTTGCACACCCTATGTTGTCTTGGTGCAGAATATAATGTACCATTCTGCACTAAGAATTTTATTTCAACAATGTAGTAATAACACACTTTTTATTACGGTGATAAAAATATCCCTCATTTCTTAGTATAAATAAAGATGACAGGTTATACAAAAGAGAGACAGAAAATAGAGGGGGGGAAAATGAAAAAAAGAGGTTTACAAGAACCACAATCTGCTTTCAGTGTCACCCTACAGCACTTTCATTGTGTGTCATTATTTGTCTGGAGTTCACAGTTGTAATTTTTCCACAGTGAACACTAGTTTTAAAAAGGATTAAAAATCATGTCTTTTCATACATCTCATGGGTGTTTCTGAGATTACAAAACAAATGAAAAGAATGGAATTTTCTCATTGTAATAATTTTCTTATTTGCCTGCAAGTGACCTTAGAACTCATAAATTTAAAAACTGTAGAAATATATTTTAATTGAATCTCTTCTATAATACAAGCAGCCAAAGACTCTTAGCATCAAAAGAATGCAATATCTACTTCAAGGCCAAATTTACTGTATTTGCTTACTCTAAATAATAAAAACCATCATGAGAAAATTCTTTGTCTTTAAAGGATAACAAATACAAATCACATGTTAAGATGATAACTAAAAAAACAATCCCATCCTTAATGTGACAAAAAAAGCAAAAGAACCAAGTCCTACTCGAATTTACATGTCCCATATGGACTGGTTGGGTCAATACCAGGTATATTCCTTATTTTGTGAGAGTAAGATTGAAAAGCATCTGTGGGCTGCTCAGTGGCCCCAATAAATATTTCATTTACATTCAACAGGGGCCACGCAAAATAGCAAAATTGTGAGTCCCACCTAATTTCTACGCATCCATCAATTCCCTATGAAAATCCTCAATCCAAACTGACAGTCCATGGCAAAACACAAGGCAAAAGACTTTCTTGGCTAATCATCATTTGTAGAAACATATTCCTTAAAACTACAGCAAGGTGAAAAATATACTTACATGAATATGGTCTTTGGACTTAGCGCATGCATTGTGTCTTTTGTAGTCATAAGACCATTCAATGGAAGACATGAAATGCTAGAAAGATCTTAAAAGCAGGCAGCTCTTCCCTGACAGGATGGTAGTGGGTCATTTTAAGGGTGCAGAGAGAGGAAGATGCGCATGTGTCAAAGGAAAATGCTTCCATTGCCTAGAGAAGAGTGACCAGCACTTAATCATGTTGGCACCAACGCATTAACTTTAGAGCAAGAGTTGCTGCAGAAGACTGTAAGACTGGTATACCTGGCCCAGGTTTTAGCTTTCCAGGAAGAAAAACAAGCTCAAAAGGGCATATGCATAGAAAGTTCAAGTCAGCACTAAATTAGGACTCATGTTATGCAACCAAATAAAGTGGGAAATTTTTCACACACTCAAGCAAATGTCATAGCAGGGAAAAAGATGCTGACCAGGATGTGAATGATGCCAAGTCACTCTTCCAGAGAACTCCGCAAAAAACGACTTCATAAGAACGATTCCAGTTTTTAAACACAGATGTTACCAAAAGAGGCTAAAAAAAAGTTAAAAGTTGTTGATTTAAAGGAAGCTCTCTAGACTGAAGTATCCTGCCAGTGTACTCAAAATATTATAGTATGCCAAATACACCTTTGTTTCTTCTAGTGTTCAAATGCACAGGTTATTCTGGTTCTGCTGCCTAGGTACCACTTTGTGAGATGTAGACATGATTGAGTATGATATGTACAACAGCAGATTCCAATCCAGTATTAGGTAATAAAGATAAATACAGGGCACTAACAACCATTTATGTCTCTCCAGCACAAAATGAACTACAGAAATGCACTTGCTTTCAACTTCAGAGACATTGTGCAGCAATTAATCCCATCTGTATAAAAAACAAATGGAAAGTGTAATCTAGAATAGTCTTATTTGTCCTTTTTCTTTTTTTTTTTATTTTAAGCTTGGAAATGCCAAATTTAAGCAAAATTCACGACAACTTTTATCAGTCATTACTCAGGTGGCCATTTTGGGCCTATGCCCAACTGTTAAACCAGAGATACCACATCTAAATATGACGTGACACTTTTCATATATCTAAGCAAATGACACAGTAAAAGAAAGAGATGTTGACCAGGTTGCAAATGAAGCTGAGTCATCCTTCCAGAGAACTCTCCAAACACCACTTTGTAATTCTAACTACTCCAAAAACTCCAGCATAAACTATGTTCTATTCAAGATGAGCATCTCAACAATGTATCATATGATCAGATCAACTTTCTACAAGAGATGAATATACATCAGCTAAGAAGAACGATACAGAAGCAGAATCAGAACAGCTTATGACAAGTGTTTCTTGGGAACAAGCAGGTGTATTATGGTTACCACAGCAAAATGTGAACCTCCACTTATTTAGGTCTAAATTTATTTTGTCCTTTTTCCTGTAACTAAAGAACTATGACCAGGAGAAATGAAAGATATTGCAGTTACAGAATAAACTGGAGATTAAATACAGAGACCCTGAGCTAGCTTGCAGGACAAGTACTGACTGTAGTCCAGCAGCCACTACAGAAACATTCCCTAGTTGATACAGCAATACCAAAAATTGGAGCAACCTGTCTTAAAATCCAAAAATAGTCAGTACAATGATCCCATGGAAAGGAAAATGTCTTTGGCCTTATAAACAAAGGTTATTTCTTTGTTGATAAGTACTATTTAACTTCACATAGATTTTTCTTTCATGTCTGTTTACTGATATTGGAATATTTTTAGGTGAATCCGTGTGAGCAGTTTCTAGAGGCTTGCAAACTTGTGATTAATTTAGTTGGACACCATCTAACTGGCTTATATTTTGAGTATTCACATTGTGTTTGAAACAAAATATGATTTCTTTGCTTTTAAGAATTCCTTCAAAAACACTTCTTTAGATCTTTGCTGAATTCTAATGCATTTTATCTGTCTTAACAAGATGAGTGTGAATGTCACCCCACCATCTAGAGTAACAAAAGCACTTAAATAAACTCTTAGACCTATTTCTATTCTGTGCAATACTTAAACCAATGTAGGTCTCTTCCAGCTGAAAATACTCTAAGTTTCATTGTCTTTGGTAAGAATTTATGTGAATCAATTTAAGTACGTCCATAAGTTTAGATGCATAAGGATGCTTTTTTAAATCACTGTTGATTGTACCTTTTCAACCACCAACCTATTGCAAAAACATCTTCCTTTATATCTTTACACCATCAGTTTTTGTAATGTCTCTATGCACTGACTGCAGGGAATACAGTCCTTATACTTAGGAAAAGAGGCCAGAAGTAATTTCTTTCTGTTCATAAACTTAATAAAATAACCATTTTTTCCAGTTACTCACTTTCAGGGTCACATGGCCAAAATCCATAATTCTTGAAAACATACTCTCACTAAGAGTAGCACTCTTAGAAGTGCTCATACAGGTGCACAAACTAACTCCAGTGGAAGAAAAAGCACATCTCTGTCAGTGTTACACTCAACTTTTGGTAAACCAAGCAAACATACGCATGGACAACCTTAGCCACATGTTAAAACTTCCCAGTATTAGGGCGGTACACCACAACTGCAAGCATAACAATATGAATACTGCCACAACTGATGTATGCACGCTTCCAGGGCTGACAGCACCAACCAGACATCCAGAACATGGGTAAAGAACTTCCAGAAAAGTTTGCACTACTTTGAACAAAGTCAGTCTGACTTAAGAACCAAGCAGTATCTAAACAATCAAGGATCAAAGAACTTTTGGTTAGCACTGTTTTAGAAAAAGAAATTAGACTTGAAATTTGATTTTAAATAAAAAATATATATAAAGCATTAATCATAAATCTAGGAATTTTATGGTTTTCAAATAACTTTTGATAAATACCAGTTCCATGTAATACTTATTTTTTTATTAGCCATACACACAAACAGGTACCATGTCTTATAAAAAACTGTACTATCACTGCCTTGAAGGAATTCAATAACCTTGCTTCAAAACTCATTTTTCTTAAGTCTGTAATCCAGCCATGAAAAAATACACTCCAGTCTGAAACCCCACATTCGGAAGTTTTAGTCCACAAGCCTTCTCTCAGTTTAATTTGGGTTTAAATTAGTCTTTTCAAGTTGAAAAATGGACAAACAAAAGCTCTATGGTTTTTCTTTTTAGAAAAATATTCTTGTTTCTCAAAAATAGCTTTGAATTTCCCTATTCTATTTGACTTGTGAATGAATAGAACAAAATTTAATGTGAAGTTCTCGATTAATTTACCCCTCAAGCTCTATCTGTGAAATGAAACCATTCTATAGAAATCAATGACAAAGTCAGTCTACGCATATTTGTTGATTAAGAAACTAATACTGTTGAAAATACATGATGTATAACTGCAACTCTTCTATAAAGATCTTCAACATGGTTCAGGGTGTATAGATACATTATTCCAACAACATTTCTGATTTTCTCCAGCTATGTACTTCTCTTTATCTCAGCAGTCTCCTCCATTTTCTACTCAAATTTAAATTGCCAGTAGTTGTTTCTGTCCTGACATCACATCCACATATCCCTCTGCCATATTGTATGTGGTCAGTCAACAAGTCCACCGCAGAAATTCATAGTCTGAAACCATTATTTTACTCTGAGATATAATGAAAAATGAGTTTCAAAGCCTTAAGAAAAAACGTAAAGCCACACAAGACTTACTTTTTGTTAAGGGATCAAATTAGGTCTTTACAACTTGCAGTCCCGCTCCACCTAGACAGAGAATTTTCTTACAACTCTTATGTAATTCAAGAATCTTACCTGAAGTTAGGAAAGTCGTTATTCTGTACTTGACACACAGTTCTGACTAAGCACCCCTGGATTACTGTGTGGAATGCTCCAGCTGGCAGATGCTATCATGCGGTAAAAGCATAACCAATGAGCCTCCTTCTTTGGCCAGTTAAAAAAATTAGTCTGTACTATATATCATACAGAAACAATCTTTTCCTTCAGAAACCTCTCATGGTTGGGAATCTATCAGTACTGCTTAACTTCAACTGCTCTTTTTACTTTTACATATATAGTTAATAAAACTTGAGGAAGCACCTGTTTCCAATGGGATTTATCTCATATACTAGTTTTTGATTCCTGGCATTTAAAGAAAAAGCTTGAGTATTTGTGGCACTTTCATAGTCCCAGCTTTCTTCCCACTGGGATACACATTATAATTCAGAACCAATTAAATTACTACATGCAAGAACAATTGAAAGTTAAATAATGAAAGACATAGCAAAACCATAAATGATTCAAGAGACCCTTCATGTATGAAGGAATTATTTTTCTGTGTACGGAGGGTTTGCTTTTCTGATTATACCATTAAAAATGGCTCTCTTGTAATTCAGATTTGCCTATTCTTTCTTTCTTTTCTGCTTTTTTTTTTCCTTAATTCTCTGTTTATCCAAAAAATAACTGTTACAAAATACATTTAAAAACAGAGAAAGTTATTTGTTCGTGTCTTCCAGAAGAGCCTTTAAGTCTTCCTCCTGTGAGTAAGAACTCACACTTTCTATAATTTTGCTTGTATTTCAGTATTTCATTCCAACTAGGCTTGCCCCAGTTCAGCTCCAGATTTATGAATGTAAGAAAGAATTCATCTCCATCAACTGTCACGTATGAGCCTGACTTAGCCTTGCTCCTCAAGGAGCCTATAAAGCAAATAAACTTTCCAGCAAAATTTTCTTCACATGCAATTCTGGTTTAGACATGACTATAAATAGTCAACAATATGGCTTTACAAGTATCCTTCAAAGTACAACTTGCGAGCCTCATTTCCCAGTTCTTTTTTTTAACAAGGCAGTGTCAGCCTTGCAGCGTATCCCTCAATATCTTACATTAGTAGTGTAACAGGATATATTACATAACCATCACTCTACTAAAGCAAAAGAACTTCAAAAGCAGAGAGATAGCAACACCTCATCTGAAATGGAACAAGGTGTTGGATAAGGTATGGCAGGGGAAAAAGAAATTTTTTAAGTCTCTTCCATACATGCAAGCAGCAGTTTTAAAAATGTATTTAGAATCACATACCTGCTTCAAGGTTCCAATATGCTACATATCAAATGTTCACTAAGCACTTCTTATTCAAGTCCTGGTATGTCAGTGGGATAAGAAAATAATTCCCAATCAAGCAGTTACTTCTATTTGTCCTAATTAAGCAGAAGCTTTGGAGAAAATATTGTGGCAATACCTAAAAGAGTATATATATTTTAAGCTTGCTCCAACCAATAAAATTATGTCTTTTGTATGATTTTATTTCTCACAAAGAACTGCAGCTGCTTAATTTTATGTCCATTATGGACCTCCGTAGCACTCTGTCCTGTTGGGTTTTTTTGGAATGACAGCAAGATGTGATAAGTGAAAGGAACCAAGGCAATAAGAGGTATCATACATACTTTATCTACATCAGATATGTAAATCTCATCCTTTTTCTATTAATTTGCTCCTTCCTGTACACCTGGATCACATTACCTTCATTATCGTTGTTATATGTTCCCATTATCCAATAAACAGAAATGAAAGTGCCAAATTCTTCAGTTTGATGAGCTCATCATAGGTCATCTAACAAACTGGATATACTTCCTTCCACTTACACATATTTCTTGCTTTCTACTTGCATTTTTTAGAGTAACAAAAGGTCCCTTTCCCATAGCCAGTCTTCATTGTTTCGTAAGCCTGTTTTATTTAATTAATACTACTACAAGTTCTCAAAAGCATTAATCATAATTCCTCTGTTTTCCTAGTTTTTATAAATACACAAATTTTTGCAGAATGCCATAGAAACCTGGCAAATCACAGCAATACAATTTCCTACTTTAAAACTTATCCATAATGATAAAAGGAATCATGCACTTAGTCAAATGCCTGAGAAGGTATTTTAGTCTGACGAGAGGAGAAAAAGGAACTGACTTGTAAGTCCAGATGCTAGAATCCCATAACAAAGAGTAAGTTTCCTAGCACTAGCCTGCAATTCAGTTCCTTAAGTAACAAAATAAATATGAGTTGAAGTGGTTTAGGTATTCTTTTTTATTATACGGATAAACTGCACTAATACCAGATACTTGGTTGCAATTTTATTGAGGAAAAAGTAAGAATGTACTAAACAAAGAAACAAGAGAATAAGTCAAATTTGAATGAAAAAAGGGCTAATTTGATCATTGTTTTGAAAACACTTCTGTTTTGACTACATATAGGAGTACACAGCTCTCTTTGTAGGACAAAAGGTGCTTCTGCTTAAACAGTGCAGCATCAATGATTACGTCAGTTAGTTAAATTTAGGTGTTTTCTTTATCAGTTCTTTTATTTTGGTATCAACAAAGTTGATTGAGCAAAATTACATCCTTCTTGCACATCAAAAAGAAAGCCTAAGTTTTCGATCTACATAAATGTCTGTACTGCAAACCATTGCCTAAAATGATGTTCCTCTTTTAAACCACAAGTAATCTGAGTTGGCAAATCTTAGTTGCTCTCCACTGCATGTCCCTATATTTCTTTCTGGTCAACACGCTGAATATCAGCACATTGCCCCTCAAAACAAATCTGTTAAGCCTTCTCATAAAACACTTGAAGGAGAGTCTGAGGCAGAATTATCTAACGCAATGCATCCTTAAAACACAAAATCACTTACAAGAATACATAGCAAAGAAAACTCTTTAGATGAAAAATCGGTATGTCTTTTGATGCAAACTGGTCATGGTATGTACCATGCCTCTAAATCAAATTAGCAAATTTAACAAACAACAGTTGGCAGGAAATGCACAGTACTCTTGCCCCTGGGCTGCTGTCCTGTAAGATAAAACAGTGATTTATTAAATATATTTAACATACATGAGAGCAGTCATAACAGCCCTCCACAGGTTCAATTCACTTTTTTGTAAGAGACTGTTTCCTCTTTGGATATAGAGTACTGTCCATAGAAGGTGAACACAAAACTATACAGTTACTAAGCCTGGATAATTTATTAAGGAACAAAAAATACACCCACTAAGAACTATTATGGAACAACCAGAGCAAAGAACATCTACAGTGCAGGTTACAGTTGCTTGTTCTGTCTTCACTATTCTATTAAGTCACTATTGCCTTGATTCACCAAGTTACTTAAGCATATGTCTAATTTTATGAACATGAATAATCCCCTGAAGTCAAATGACTATTCACTCAATTAAAGTTAGACATATGCTTAGGTACCTTGATGAATTGAAGCCTGTAATTGCCTGCAGTTGTTTCTGCCAATTTTGCTGCAAATAAAACCCCAGAGTTTTGCCAATGAAAATGTGATACTATAATGCTTTTATCACTGAAGAAATTAATTTTATTTAATTTTTTTTTCTTTTAAGTCTGTTTTTCCACCCATGGTTCTAGGTAAAGAGGTCATCAAAGTAGATACAACAAAGAAAATGGCATTTTAAATGTAAAATAAATATGAGGGTTTGGTTTCTCTTCGATTAATTTCTAGAAAAAAAATCTGCTGAATTATGAATTATAAATCTTGAAAAAGACACAGGAGACTTGCTATTTCAAGCAGTTGATATTGAATTCATTGGCCAGAGTCATAAACTGAAGAGCATGACGATGAATGTAATGATTATGAAGAGGAGATTCACTTCAGAAGTTTTCCAAGATAGGAAGCTCTGCAGTTCTTGAAAGAATTAGGGTCCTGGTCTTCCTGCAGCACCCCATGAAGTCTAAGGGAAGATCTACATCAAATTTTGAGAGGTGGATTAAAATTTTACTTCTCACAAACTATCATCTTCCCCTTGTTTCAAAAAAGACCCCACATACTTGGCAATACCTGCTAAAAGTCGTTATTTTTTAATAAAATATAGGATTAGAAATAAAAGTGAAGGTGAAGGAACATAAAAAAAGAAATATATGTATTAAGAGAATGAAATCCTTGTAAAGTATGTTCTTTAGATCTGTTAAGACCTTTACTAACATACTATTAAAAACACAGCAAGTCTAAACAATTTATAAGACCACAGTTCACAGCCTTCCTGCCTGATCCAAGGTTAAGTCAGAAAATGGCTGCTATTCTGTGACTACAGCTTAACTAATTTGCACAAGAAAGACATAATTATCAGTGGCCAAAAGGTGAGAAGCAAACACAGTTTGTTATCCCACCTAAAAAGTCAGTATTCAAAGATTGCCAATAGCAGATTTTACTGGCAGAGCAAGACTGTTGGTGATAAAGAACTACATAGATAAGTTGTTAAAAATGCGCAAAAAGTATAAATAAAAAGGGTTGAACTGAGAAGAGTTTGAGGGATTCCTATCCCTTATTTTCTGGAAAATATCCTCTAATAACACCTACACAAGGCTCACACCTGTAAACTACAAACACACATGGCAGCGGTAGCCTAAAAGTTTCTTCCCTCTTCTGACATTTTTGATTAAAGGAATTGTAAATGCGTTTTAATTCTTCATAACAAATTATTTGGACGTATGCTTTTTCCTTTTCTCCCTGCAAGTCCTAACATTTCCTTATATAAAGACAACATGGATATATCCTACATTTGCCCACAAGGCTTAAAAACAAGTAAAATACATGCAGAAGGTAACTAGTTCTACTTTCAGATTTATATCCAAGGGTTCTGAAAAAAATTTGTATTTTTATATAAACCATGCATCCTGCTCCCACCAAGATTATCCATGAAAATAACTATCAACTTCAAAAATAATAGCAATAGCTACAAAAATCACACTATGGAGCGTTTAAAAATTTGTTTGAAAGAGAAAAAAAAAAGGCAACCTGGCACTGCCCATATATATGAAAAGGAATGACTACTACTTTCTTCAAACTGGTGTCTCAAGAATTCACAATCAGAATTCAAGCCCTGTTCCTGGATCACACAGGAGAAATGGGAACATGCAATAAAAGTTTCCAGCTATATGTACTTATAAGATGAATACAATAGGAAAAAAAAAGGTGTGGTGGAGAACTAATCTGTAGTAGCTTAACCTGCTTACCCCTCCAAGATTGCCTAGAAGAGGTAAGTATGTTTGTTATTAATCTAACACAAGTATGACTTCACCAAGGGGACATGGCAAACTGTGTTCAATGCTCCTGAGAATTCCCTTCCACAGCAAGTCCTGCCATGTGAAGCAACGTAACACACAAAGTATTTCTCATGGCAACATAGGGTCACTTAATAATTACCATTTTGGGTTAACATTCTTAAAATACCTCTTGGAATGATTACTGGAAAAATCTGTTTGTTTCACTGAATTATAAAACCTATAAAGAAATACCTATCATTTCATTGTTACTACATTAACTCACAGTTTACCCTTGAGAAAACAAAAGAGGAAACTAACCTGATTTTCCACTTTAAACTACGTTCTCTGAGCAACTTTAGTGTTAAAATTTCTGCTAAGACGATCACTGCCTCAGATTTTCCCCTGAAGCTATGACTGTACATGACCACAGTTTGTTAGAGTAATATACTGAACTTTAAACTTTTAATAAAATGCCACAAACAAATCCAAATAAAACAAGCATGCACCTGCTCCCATACTTAATTTTTCCCTGCATTTGGTGAGGTTGTCGAGTCCTCCTGTTAAATAATAGCTTGAATCACATCCTGGTTTAAAAAAAAAAAAATCCACAAATAGTTCCTTAAAAATCTCTGGCCTTTTCTTTCAAAAGTTTTATAACTAAACAGGGTTCAGCTCCCGCAATAACTCTACAGATTGTTTCCACCCACACAAAAAAACGCAGCCTACTTACTGCACAATTTATACTCAAAATGCGCAACACTATTTTCTAACTGAAAACAAAATCAATTGTGTGAAGTGTAGAGTTCATATTAACCTAGAGAAAATAAAATCCAATATATCTTGTTCAAACAGTAAGTGAAATCAGGAAAGCTCACAAGAAGCAGGAGGGGAAGTTCAACCCTCAACTGAACTGCTACAAATGGCAAAAGTAAATTTAGGGCCTTGAGGGGGTGAGAGCAGAGAAGGATGTGAGGGCTGAAATCCTGCAGCAATTTTACAATTTCTTTTTACAAATTGTTCATTTCCAGATGACAAAAAACAACTTTGCAGACAAGGCAAGAACACCTGAAAGGAATAAAAAGACACCTTCCCTACAAATTTGTCATCTTTTCATTTTTAATTGCCCTCATTACTGAAATTCAGAGAAACAGTAAGAACATGTAAAGGAGAACATAAAGCATTTTAAACCCCTTCCTACTAGCCCATCCATGATCAGAGAGAAAATCACCTTATTTGGAATATATTTTTCTTTATTCTGAAATATATTCATTAACACATGAGTTCCAGAATCTACACTATTTCTGCTCACCCCCATGCCCACACAAACAGAGCCCCAAGCAAATAAATACTTTTCCTGTTTACGTAAAAAATTATGCAGGATTTCCTGAGAACATGATTTTCAAATTAGGGACAAACCAAACTGAAGAGTCTGTGTTTCCTTTACCACAGGAAATGTAGTGGATTTTGTTTTAAACTCAATTTATATATCAATTAAAAAGCTGGAAGTTCTTATCTGTGACTGAGTTGTGGCAACTTTTGAAAGTTGAGGAAAACAATGCTCGAACAAGTATTTAGCTGTTGAAAATATATTTTAGAAATGTTAAATTTAATAACTCTCCAGTGCATGTCTGGGATTTCTTTGTAATCTTCTTGAGCAATGTGTAATATTTTGGCAAAGTCCCAGACCCTCTCAGCTAGTAGTAGTAGAGAAAAGGAAAGGTTATTAAGCAAATTTGTTGTCTCTTTTTTTTATAAGTTTTAGAAATTTTAAACATAAAAGAAATCTTGCTTTACATTAACTTCACCCTGTTGCTGCATTCCAAAAACTTAGTGCAGATTTACATGTGCTCCACATGTATCTTTCCAAATCTGCCCTACCTGGCCTAAGCAATTACTGTGCATGTGCTGACCAGCTGTGAAGAAAGAGAGAGGGGGGGAAGGGGAAAGGGGAAACAACTGAGCTGCGGACTTGGAAAGCCAAGAGCTGAATTTCCTGGCTTACCCTGTGGCCCAGTTAATGTCTTCAGTCAGGTGACCAAAAGAGGCAAGTAAATTACACAGGAGCAGGCACTGGATGTCAAACAATAGATTATAGCCACAAAATATTCCTTTTCTAATCACTGTAGCCTCAATGTGCTTGAGTTACGTCCTAGCTTGGCAAATTGTTATGGTTGCTTCTCCACACACTTGATTTCCAAGAGAACTGAGCATGATGCTGCAGTCCATGTAATCCTTCTCATTTTAGGAACTTGGTATTCTTAATTTTATTGACAGATTAATCTGAAAGGGCAATACTGGCCTCAGAATGTTTCCCTTACTATTTACATGTGATTTAATGTGATACAGCTCAATGCAGCATGATATCAATTGATTAAATCCCAGTTATATGTAGCTGCATGAACAACAACCAAGAATTTGATTTCTTGTAAAGTAAATTTTCTACTACTGAGAAGAGTCTTTTACAATCATTCCACTAGTTTTTAATGCTTAACCTGTATTTGCAGCAAGATATGTTCAGTAAGTGAATATCAAATATTGGGCTCGTGGATATTACAAAATTAAAGAAAAAATATCTAGCTTGTCTGAGTTTATTCATAGCTTTTTAGTACTCGTATTAAAAGAAAACAGAGAACTAGAATGACGAAAAATAAATTCTTAACATTTACAACTCAATTATCACCACCCTTTTTCTCTAATACATTTTCACGGTTTTATTTTCTATTGCTGGCTGATATTCATAAAGTATGGACCCAGAAATACATTGAAAATAATGGTTATGATACAAATTGCTGTCAAACAGGAAAGCCTAGTCCAAATGGCATGCAGATATCCTTGTCTCTCATCCTTTTTCTGGTTACTTGCTTGAAGGGCATAACTCTTACCCGGTATTTTAAAAGTCCTATCATATGCATGGGCAGTGTTTTAATTTCTGATTTGATGCTTCCCAGCTATATCAGATACTTAGCTCATCGGCTCAAAAAAGCAGCTGTCTGCAATATGGGTTCAGCTATTCCCCTATTCAGTTATACTTCAAACATTTTTTAAAAATGCTATGCTAATCCCTCAACAGTAAAAAAGCAGCACTATATTAATTCACATGTGGCAAACACAGCGTCTTCCCTGCCTGAGCTGAAACTGCCATCACACCATTACTCAATCACCAACTGCTGCCAGTTCCACTGCAGCCACTTTCACAATGGCTCCGGAGACATTCAGTCTGCGGCATTTCTAATTCTCATTACAACTCTTTTACATATATGTTTTCAGACATTCTTGGGGTGCGACATCAGAACAACTACAATAGATTTGAACAGCATTTTAAATTTAGCGGATACTAGGTTTGTCTCTTAGCGGCCTTTCAGATGTTGAAGGTCTGCTTGTCCACCAGAAGACATGGGTGCAGAGCTTGGAAGCAATGTTATCAGAAATGGTTTTGGGGTAGGGATGTCAAGGGGAGCATCTCGTGATGGAATTGTGAATGATTACATTATGCAAAGCCACATACTCAGAATCACTCAGATCTCCCAAAAATCATAAAGCTGGCTTAAAAGCCATGAGATGGTCTAAACCAAAAACTATCAGCATTTTTTGCTTTCAGTATTTTTGGAACTTCAGGGAGAAGCTGCCTTTCCATCCAAGTCCTGATGAGTTGATACATTACGGATGAGTCTGGTGAGTCTGATATGCATTACCAAAAAAATACCATTTACATCCGGATAGTAAAGCCTCACTAACTCAAGAACAGCATCTTGATTTCCTCAAGGAACTGAAATCAAAGATGCAAAAACCAAATAACTGAGTAAGCTTTTATTGAAATGGAGGACAGACAAAGTCTAGCATGCTGCCAAGTCAGCTTGGGTAATTATGAGAAGGAGTCAGCTGTCTTCCTTCTTTTTCCACCAAAGCAATTTTTGGAACTCATAATATAGGGGGGGAAAAGGGAGGGGTGGAATCGGAAGACTTGTACATGAATATAGAAGACATAATTTCTTTACAAATACTATTATTATTATTATTGTTATGCCACTCATAATTTTCAGAACCTGGTACTAATTTAATGCTAGACAAGGAGATAATCAGTATGTCTGTCAATATTTAAATATTGGAACCTCATTTTCACAAAGTTTTATTTCATAGTAAACTTGCTGTCTATCCAGTGTTTCTTTACATACATTCTTCACATAATGGATTAGTATTTTACATAAAACCTGGAATTGGCACATTCATCAAGAGGATATTGTTTTAACCTCTGTTTCCAAGTGAAATTCATAAACCTTAACACAGAAATTAATCAACAGATCTTACATGTCCTTGAAGCCATACAAAACTTGCACTTTTAAAGGATTCAGTTGGATTTGGGTGACAAAGTCTGGGTGTCTAAGATGCTGGGCACAGTAATCAATTTGGCTGACTAAGTTTGGGTGTCCAACATGCTCAGCACAGTAATCAATGCAATCTGAAACTCACTCATGATCCTCTTGAATCCTATGAACATTCACAATCTCCAAGAGCAACCCATCTGCCTCCTGTTTACAGTACGCAACGTGTAACTATTTTAGGTGCTTGGTATTTGCATTAAAAGAATGCCTACTGACTCTGTTCTGCACTACACAATCTATACTCAGTGAATTCACTAGAAAAAGTACAGTAGCACACCAACATGGCAATGCACAATGAAACTTGAGCTAGATTATGAAAATGCTGTGTTGAGAGCATACTTCAGTGTTTCCAAGTGTCACTATCTGCTAAGATTTTTTTTCTAGAATCCTTGCAGTAGAGTCTGAGGAAGCTACACACTAGCATCTTGGGGACAGAAGTGAGATACTAGAGATTAGAAACATGCAAAAACAGTGATTGAATTAAAAAAAATAATAAAATCAAGCTAATTATATGTCAGCACTTCCTTTCCAGAAGGACACACGTACATTCCCCACCAAACAACCAGAGGAAGGGTAACAGCCAATATTATCTTCCAAAGTTCAAATACATTGATTTTCTCTGCACACCAGACTACAGGGAAGGGCAGTACAATTTAAGGAAGACCCAGGAGAAAACAAATTATCAACTGGTTGGATATCACCCAAAGGGGTTATGAACTATTTGTCAATGTGAAAAAATACTATCAACTGTTCATGGATCATTTCAATATTCTCATTAAAAACACAGATATTGAGAGAGGAAAGGACGTACATCAAACTTGAAGAACCATAAAACTAGAAGGAACTGCAAGTACTGGGCAGACTAGATAGAACTGAAAATGTTTGCAGCTGAGAGATGAAATCTGAAAGCAGAGCATAAAATTCAACAATGAAAATCAGCTGGGAGGTTCTACAATTAGGCATGAGCAATTCACTGACATGAATAATTTGCATGCAGGAGAAAAGGATCCAGAATTTACATGTTTCACAAACTGAATATGAATTAAACAAAAGCTCCTTTGCAACAGCAAAGTAATATTAAACTGGCATTTTAGATCATCAGCCGAACCCACAAGATTCACAAAATATTCTTGCTGTTGTACTTCAAGCTGATAAAACTGGAACTGGAGTAATGTACTGCATTCGGTTCTGGATGCCACAAAACTGATGTGTTTCAAAGGGAAAGTACAGAGAACAACAGTAAGTTCTAGAAAGTGTGACCTCAGGGGAAAGACTAAGCAAGCTGAGAACGTTTAGCCTAGAGAAGTCTGAGACATACCAGCCCATAAGATCATAAAAGACTACTGAAAAGAGGAAGGAATCTGTCTTCTCTGTTAGAAAGCTTTTCTTAATGTCTGATCTGACTATTCCTAACATATTGCCTTGTGTGCCACTGAAATAATGAAGCACTAGAATGAACTGCCTGAGGGGTTGTGGAGTCCCAGAACAAGTCAGGTAAATATCTGTGTAAAGCAATATTGTTAAAGATGATCTTACACAGAGAAGGGATAGCCCCATCCAAGACTGTTTATGACTGTTCCCTGCTTGCAGCATTGAAACTAGCTCCTGTACATTGCAATGTTCAGTGCCATGCAGTCACAGCCTGCAAGACACGAATAATCAACACCTTATGAACAGCCTACTATTTAAACAGAGACCAAACGGGAGAAAAGTAGAAGGAAAAGGTCAGCTCTTTTAAAGATGAAGCAGGGGCACGCAAATGTGCCGTACTCAAATCACAAAAACAGTAATCAAATCTCAAAACATAGATAGAAATGTGACAAAAAACCCAGCAGCACAAATTCTGGAAGTAACTACCACTCTGTTACTTTCTGCAATCTGGAACTGGTGATTTCAAGAAAATGCTCTACCTTGTATTAAAAATGGACTGGAAGCACTCACCCAAAAATCAGTGTCACATTAAATGAGGTTGCAACCAACACCCAAACGAGAAATAACACAGCTATTCTGCAAGTAAACATAGAACTACATTTCTTTGTTTCAGTCCAATGTCTCGACTACAAATCATTTATTTTATCTTTTTTAATCTGACAAAGGCTTATATGACACAAGTTTGAAGAAGCTTGCACAAGATGTACAGGAAACCACCATAAAAACCACTGGCATTCTCAGTTGCTTTCAGCACCTGGTACTTGAAAAAAGAAACTATTTAACTGTTTTCTCATCATCATTATTACTCAAAACTGTTAAATGACAGGAAATAAATTACTTACTTAAGAATCTCCAAGGAGTTTGAAAAGGTAACAGTGAAAAGATAGCATAATTATGCAGGAGTACTAAGAGGTTTCACTAATAACATTCTCTTAAATGAGCTACCTGATCAGACTCCTAATACAAATATACATACTATTCCTGCCCATGGCCCTCGTCATCATTCATGGATTAAATACATCACTAAACACTGTAGGTGTTAAATAAATCTCAGATTGCTTCCTAATTTCAGCAGTCATGTGATGGTCATTTGTATTTCCCTTTTATGTCCCAGCTTTGACAAAGTGGTGAATGTCAACTGGGTATGTAAAAATGGGTAACATCATGAAAAAAAAGTGAAATCATAGAATTACTTCAAGACATGCAGTCCTATATTCAAAATCCTCAAATAAAATACTGTAAGCTTGTACACAAAAAAACAAAAAAAAATATTCTTGGTTTTGTTGAAGCACTAAAATAAGACTCAGGGTCCATTGTTCTAAGCCTCAAGCCAAATTAAAATACAGTCTCTGCCCCAATGAGCTAAGTTAATAATTTCTGTATACTACAAAAGCCTTTGTTGCATTGTTACAACTATTACTCATGGTCAAAACTCTCTAGACACTACCATAACCACATATGCCAAAGATAAATTTGACAAGGCTAAAAATTTGTCTCTGATTAGAAGAGACATGATCATACAGACTAACATTGGTATTTTTAATATTTTATATTCCTTGTCTTTATGTTGGGATTTAACTATTGCATAGATTCAGCTACTGTTTCTCTACTTGAAGTCACATCAACTTCCTATTTGTTTATTATTATGGCCATTCCACATGAAGCACAACTAATATTAACTGACAGCAAATTAAAGGATAACCTTTTGTCTGCTTTTTATTTTTATCTAGAAAAGAACAGCCTTTCCACTAAGATAATTTAACTTCCACTCTTTACCCTGGTAGCTTTCTAAAACATAAAATATAGAAAATATAAAGTACGAAATGAAACACAAGTTGGGTCTTCCATATTGTTACAACTTTTTGAAATCTCTAGCTTCATCTACCTAGAAACACCCAGGAGGAGACAGATGACTAATGATGTAAAACTAACATGCCAAAAATTAACAGTTCATCAAACCACACATGGACATCCTCATTCAAAATCTGAGTATCTTCAACTTGCTATAGCTGACATAAACCAAGATCATAGACAACTGCTTTGGTTTCTGCTACCTCAGACTTAGGCTTCTGCAGGCTTCAGTGAATTTGGAGTCATCAGTGTAACTGATGACTAACAACTATTGTGCAAAATGATCCATAGTGAAACAAAACAAAAATCATGGAACACAGACAAAGGAAGAACAAGAACCTTTTAACAGTAACTCAAAAGGAAGCTGCAGCCGGTACGTAATCAGCAAAGTTTAGGCATAGAAGTATATGCTGTTCTTCTACCCTGGCAACAGATCACCTGAGATGAAGGAGACACAGCAATGTGTTGCTGTTAAAAAGCTAAAGCAAGTTATTCTCAGGTGCTTTAAATGCATGTGAAAGCTCTTTGTGTTATTCAGAAACATGAAGAATCCACTTAAGACACTGGCTAGATCTGGACACACCACTTCAAGAGGTGATCAAAGTGGAAATCATTTCAGAGACAAAATCAAAAAGATACAAGAGGTTTAAAAAATTTAACCTTGGGGGAGATATGAATGAACTGACTTCACATAATCCAGGAATAAGAGCACTGTAGATGAGCTATACATATATTTATTTACATATGTAAAAACTTGCTAGATGCAACACGGTGATCAACTGCCATAACATATGACTAACTATATAACCAAAAACCTGTTCCTAATTCCAGGTTCTATCTTCCTTATCAAAAATAGAATTATTTATTTTAGTCCTCTCAGTGGGCATGGAAAACTACATAAACAAGACTGTAGCAAGTATTGCAAAACTTCTGGTGACTAGAAATTGGAAAAAACATCTGTCAAAACTATCCTAGATATAAGTGAACAAAGGTGAAGGTGTAGACTGGATAAAACTGGTTGAGGTTCCCTTGGGGATACAGATGTAAGATCAATTTCTCTAATTTAATTTGTATTAGAAGAGTAAATTCCAGACAGCGAGTACTGCATGTTTTAGGTGATGGTCAGGAAGTATGATTTTGTCAAAACAGAGAACTACTTTTAAAAAATTTTTCTCGCACCTTGACCCTTATCCCTCTCAATACAAATGAATTACTACTTATTAAAAAGTAAGGAAAACGAAAGAATTTTGGTAATAATAGTGGCTTAATAATAGAAAAAGCCTTAGATTACCATTTTTAAGCTTTTTTGCCATCAAATTTTATTAGTGAAAGCATTAGTAAAAATACCTGTTTTAGCATCATGCAACATTATATCTGAATGTAGCAAAGGCATGAGAAACATTAAAAAGTGCTGTGTAGTTATAGCTTATGTTCGTAAGTAGATTTAGCGTTTAAATCTTCAATACTTTAGAAAGACAGCAGGACTCATACTTCTTAAGTTCATAAGTCATTTTTGAAAATAGAACAAAAGCCCTCTCACTACCCTTCCCATTAAATTCTCAGGAGTGTACTGGAGTACCACAGTTGTGATTCCAGCGGAGCTCAACTTATTGTAGCAGTAAGGCAATAATTTTTGAGAAAACAATATAGCCCATACCAAATTTATTAGCAGACATCAGTGCTTGGAAATTAACTTAATGACCAGGTTTGATGACATGGCATCTCACCATGAAAAGAAGGGGTCATCCTGCAAAGCAGCAGTTTGTGCACCAAATCTTTATGAAGCAGTGCTTAATATCAAATATATCTAGAGATACCAAACAAGCTTCGCAAACTCCACTCACAGATTGACCTACTCTGTGAACATCCTCACCGCAAACTCTCCCATCAAAGAAATGAAAATAGATGTGATTTATATAGCCACTTCATTCATTAAACTAGCTCTGGATAGTCCTGTTTCAGAGTTGCATGGAGATATAGCACAAACTTCAAACATATGCATTAAATGTGAGCAGAAATGCAATTCTCATGCTGGGATAAAGAAGAATGTTATGATGAGATGTGGGGAACAAGCATTTCTTTAGGGAAGTAAATGCTACGTGAAAGTAAGTGGTTTACATTCTTGAGGACAATATGCAAAAGAGTGAAACAGCTTTGAACAACTTTATGTCTCTGGTGGCAGATGGTTCCCTTTTGCCTGAACGGTGGTAAAGGTTCTTAATCAGGTCTATGAGTACAATGAACCTTCACACTGGTGAAAGAGAAGCATCACTCCATTAAAAGCAAGTTCATAAGCAAGTGTTAATCCCCATGCAATGTAGCATTTATCATTTTTCATGCAAGTGCACATTCCAAGAGGATTATCACTTCCCCATCCTGCCTTCTGGCTGACTACACAGGGCAGAGAAATTCTTTATTCCATATGGAAGGGGAAAGGGAGGTTGGAGGAAGCTGTGATCTCCAGCTTCCAGTTTCACTGTAGCTGCTCCAAGCTGAAAGTGGGAAAGAGCACAGGCCAATGCTGCAGCACTTGCTTTTCAATGAGAGTATGGATATGTCCTCTCAGAAGCTCTCTAGCAGTTACTAGCACATGCCATACAACAAAAGTTGGGTGGAGGAAGGCAGGGAGTGAAAGAATTCTTTGCTAATATCAGTCAGTTCAGATCGTATCAGCCCATCCAACTGAATGCTCAGGTGCACTTCTGACTTGTCCACATACAGGGTATTTTATTTAAGATAGGTTAAAGTGATTCTAATTTAAGTCCCTCAGATATTCAAGCATAGTTTTATGGCAAAGATATGTCAGTATATAAATCCACTGGTGTAAGTTTCTGAAATTTGAGTTCCCTTTCCTAATTAGACATGCACTTTTCTAAAGAACTGCTCTTTTAGTTACAAAGAGCTTAGAAAAGATCACATTTGGGGTGGAATTATATTAATCACATCATATTTTTGTTTTCCTTTGGGGCATAATGCCTTGATCTCTATACTCATGTCCCTCCTTGCAGAGAGTTACCAACTACATGCAGCTCACCTGGATGCTCTTATATAACACATCTACTCATGCAACAATGAATGCTATTGTAAGCAAAAATAGGCAAAGACAGGAGTTCTGGACTAAGTGGTGCACCAAACCCATCACAGAAACAATTGTAATATTATTTTGTAACATGCCACGCATATATAAAGTCAAAAGCACTGCATATAGAAAAACAGCTAATAATGCTGGGAATTTGTATCCACCGTCCTACATGGCACTTCAGAAATAAATGCTGCAACAAAAACTAGATTACATGAATGACATCTAGTGGACATACCCTTCCATAACAATCAACTGCTCCCAACCAAAACTGACACAAGCTTCACACAGTAAAAACAAGCACCTATTTATGTACATATATATGTGCAGGATGATTATGTCAGGAGTCATTTAGCGATCCTGCCGCACACAGATTTCTGAGTTCTCTTTCAGACTGTTTAAACATGTTGCAGCTTATGAGTGGCTGCACTGTATAGTAATAAAATGGCTATGCAACACATGTTCAGAAAAGGAAAAGTAAAGTTTATTCTTCTGCCTTGGATACAACAAGCAGATTAGAAGAAAGCAGTGATCCAGCTGCAGTCAATATCTCCTCTACAATCCCACAGATCCTACTTTCATCACTTTCCAACCAGCTACAATTTGAAGAGCCCTCTACTGATCGCGGCTCTGTTAAATTGCTCTTCCTAAGAACTAAATTTGACATGAATATACAAATCTGTAATATTCAAGTATATATACAAGTAACCTTGTAACATGTTTGCTGTAAATAATACCAACTAGATCCCTCACCCCAGGAATAAGCAAATGTGGAGGAAACAATTAACTGTAGACGTAAAAGACTAATGTCCACTAAATGACACTGAACATCAGTACACCTGTATTCCTATTCTAGCTTAGTTAGTTTTTCTCATGTGTCCACAGACAAGTGACAGATGAATCATCTTAATGTACATTCAGTTTAAGTGAGTGTAAATAAATATGTCAGTACAAACAAATATACAAGTGCATATACAAGAACAGTCTGTGACATTTCCCAGGAGGAGATCAAAAATGAGACCGTCTCATTTGTCAACTATCATTCCTTAACAATACTTGTGATTATCCATACCTGTTTTGAAAATTCAAAGTATAAGAGACATCAAAAAATACCTTGCAGGCATTGCTTAAAATGAAAAGTGCAGGAGGATTTCCTTCAGGAAATAAAAGAGCGTTGGGTTTTCAATTAAAAATGCATTTTATTTCAATCTGAAAATTCCCTGTGTAGAGGAAGAAGCTGTCTGTGTGCACACAAGGTCAGGTTCTTTAATGTGCTGTCTCTGACAGGAGCGGATATATACAAATGAATTTATAACTACATCTTGTATCATACACTGAGAGCATATCTAAAACTGCCCAAGGCAAACCTACTGGTTTCCAGACAGCTGCTCTGCCAGGAAAGAGGCTTGACAATCCACTGAAGGACAATCCCCACAAAATTATCAGTATAATGTTGTCAGGTTTGAATTACTAGAATTAATTACTCATAAATGAGGAGCTTTCTACAGAGATTGCCGCAGACAATTACTATACTTTTTCAATTACTAAAATGGCAAGGAAAAGCATCTGTACTCCAGCACTTCTTACCAAGCAGAGTGCCAACTCTAGTCCTCTATAATCACAACAAAACCAAAACATTTGTGCAGTCAGTGGTTAATCTAATCATACCATACTAGAAAACTTCTGAAAAAAATCTAGTAAGGAAATCTACAAATAGAAACTTGTTCAAAAAGAAAGAAAGGGAAAAAGTCCTGCAAATGATATTCTTGTTTCCTTGTTTTACAGAAAAAGAAAGAAAGGGAAAAAGTCCTGCAAATGATATTCTTGTTTCCTTGTTTTACAGAATCCATTATGACACATGCTTTTCTGGTTTCACTCTTTCTTGTGCCTTGTAAGATAAAGACATAAAGGAAGCAGATAGTTAAAAAACAAACCTATAGGTAGGTAGAGCAAGGCTACTAAAGTATTGGGTATTCATCATATGAGTAAAAACATTTATCCTGAGGAGGGGCAAACTGTTCTTTGGAAATATTATCGATGTAGTGTGAGAGAACACGCTTTGCTGCTTGAGAACACAAAGTTTCTGTTCAGTTGATCTGTGAATACATTTAATTTTCATGTCAAGTGGTATATATGCTTCATTGCTTAGAAGAAAAACATAGGAAAATGGGCCCCCAAGGCAGTCTAAATAGTCCAGGTGAGTGTTACGTAGATAATGTTCACAGAGTAAGAAGGGTCATCTTGCCTTGCCGGAATTTAAAACTTCCCCCTCCCCCCTAAAATATCTGTATTTTACTTCTTTCCTGTGCATAAGTTCCATCTTCTCCTAGACTGGACTAACATAGAGCAGAAAGATTTATTTCCATTTTGAATTTATTTAAGGACAGTCTCATGTACAAAACAAAACTTTGCAAATAATCAAAGTTCTGTTCTTTGTTGCTTTTGGTTCCAAGATTCATTAACTGCAGAAGTATCCAACAAAACCACATAAAGACAGACAAGAAAATGAGTACATATCACCGTTTTTTCACAGAATAAGCAGTTTGAAATTTCTAAATGATTGACGTTATTCTGCTGTCCTCTCTACTGAAAGAAAAAAAAAAAAGGAGACTGAAGTTCTGAGAGATTCTCTAGAGCTGAGTTAGAAAAATTGGTGCACATTGTGCCTTTGTGTGAAAAACATCTCTGCCAGATGAATCAGGTCAATAATTGAATTTCTCTGTTCCTGTGATGAGACACAAGTGACATGTGTGGGATTTTCTTTGTAAGATTCCTGGACACTATGAAATTCTATGACCAAAAAGTATGAGATGCAGATGATAAAAATAATGCAGAGATATTTTATCTAAGACTGTACTCATCTTCCTAATACCTCATACCTTTAACTTCCTTGTGAGCTTATACTTTGATTTTCCTAACACATTTCAATTGACTTTGACACTGAGATATTTTCCTCATATGAAGGATATTTTATGCCTAGCATAAACGGAAGGTGATGCTTAAAGAATCTAAGTGATGCTCTAACACAAAAAAAATAGTGTTGGGTCTGATGAGTTATTACAATGCATAGGTCAGTCAACAGAAAAGGTAATTGGTTAAAACAATAATTTCTTTACTCTCTTCTGTTTTCAACTTCCATTCAGAATGGGTGTGCCCTTTGCACATTCTGAAATATAGTGAACTATACTTGAGAGAACCCTGTGGGTCCTAGGAACAAATTTGGAACAAAACTAATATCACATTCATTAGATATCTGCAAGAAAGTGGTTTCTCAGTTTTCTGAATAGACTTCAATCATTATGGCCTGAGAGGAAACAGTCCTATACCTTTTTCTGAAAGTTTGCCTGTGAAAGTACTGCCCAGTTGCCCAGGGTGTCTGATGGCAGGGTGATAAGCTGCCACAGGAAACATCCTGTAAACATTCCAGTTAGATAGACTTTCTCAGGAGAATTAATTCCAAGTGGGCCAATTGAAAGATGAAAATGTGAATGTCCTGATCTCATGCATGGTACAGGCAAGAGAGGTACACTGCTGAAACCACTAGAATGAGGGAAGACCTTATCACCACAAGTGGAAGACAGTAAGAACTTTACTTTTCAGCACAATTATGTAAACCGGATGCTTTTAAGCCCTGATTTCTCTGGATAATCATGGAGCAGCTGTTGCTAAACAAGGTGTCTCATTATAGAAACTGTTTTTAAAAAATTGTACTAATTATTTTTGAGATACAGCCCAGAACTCAAGGTTTGTGTTTTAACACTTGAAACCAAGCAAATTGGGATTTGATTACATGAACTATCACAGGAGTGACCTATTCAACTACATTGCTCTGATTAAACAGCAGATATGCTCAAAGTAGATAATTTCTCATGAAGGTTGCAGGACTCAAAAAACTATTTCTGATTTTGGCTGTGTCCCGGTTTGAGACAAATCTGGAGGAAACATCCGAAATGAACAAATCCTCCAATAGAAGGCAGATTTCAGCAGCCCCTCCCCCACCAGGTTCAGAAATAAATTCCTCGTGGGAAAGTGAAAAAAACTATTTACTTAACAAGCAGGGTGCAAGCAGGCAGCAAAAAGAATGAATAATGTTAAATAATAAAACCTCTCCCTGTGGAGAAAACCTGAGTCCTTTCTGTGAGCGCAGCTTTGCTCTCTCTGGAGCTGGGGTGCAGCTTGGCCCCCCCACCTCCCTGGGCCATGGTGTAAGGCCTCCTGGTGATGTTCTGGTGCTGCTGAACAGTCCAGAAGAAAAGAAAATGTCCCAGGGAAAAAACCTTCTTGCCTCAGCTAGCAGGCTAACTAAAAAGCAAAGAATTTTAACTCTCTGTCTCTCTCCAGAGAAACAGAGCTGAAAGCTGGCTAAAAGCAGGAAGGTGCTTCCTCAGCTCCGCAGCTGTAAGAACGCAGGGGAGTGCATATCTGTGTCCTTGAGCACAAAACCGTTCTGAAGAATTCGCTCAGCTTTTTCTCTCCCTCCTCTCCTGGACCCAGCTTAAGACACAGGAAGGCACAGGATTCATGTCTGGCATAGGGCAGGCGATAGGGGACACAGCATCATAAAGTCACCCCAGGACAGGTTGATAAAAATCTAGAGTACTTCATCTCTGTGGCACATTGCAAATTTCACCTCCACTGAAAATCTGTGGTAAATCCTTATAGTTAGTTTTACAGGAACCCTGAGAGACATTGTCAAAAGACATTCAAATACTTTCCTCTGGGTTCTAGTAATGAATGCACAGAACTGAAAACTCAGACATTTCAGATGATCATGTCACAAAGTCAGCACATTGTCAGCAAATGAGAAAAACCTTAAGAATATGAAAGCCTGTGTACCAAACTTAACATCTCAGACCAGACCAGAAATAGATTTTCAAAGATGTTAATAGTTTCAGGAAGGAGAAAACCCATCTTCCCATTAATGCTTAATTTTTATGGTTTTAATACAAAGAAAAGTAATAAAGGTCAATCTAGAGAACACATTCAGGGACAAATTATGTTGCTAGTTTTTCAGTCAAGAAGCAATAGGGAAATTCAGTGAAATAACAGAGATATGGTGAAAGGTAAATTTGACCTTGTAGATAGAAAAAAATAGAGCCATTTGCAAAGATATTTTGAACAAATTTATTCAGCTGAAGCTCAATGAAATAAAAGCTACCATAGCATTCAATACAGAACACTTATTGTAACAACTGCAAGTAAAAAAATGTACTTTTTATGTACATATTTAGGATGCTTTTAACAGGGTTTTTTTTTGTTTTGGTCAGTACTCTAGTGTGACTCTGATCAGACATCTCTCACACTGAAAGATGATATAAGTTACTTTGATGTTGCCTCTAATATCTATAGGAAGATCTCATGTCTACCCAATCTTCCATGATTTAACATAATCTGACACTTTTTACAGGATTGTATGCTCTGTATCACTTCATAATTTATTACCTGTAAAAGCACTCAAAATACAGCAAAAGAAAATAAAATAAAGGACATGTGAAAAAAACAACCAACAGTTTGCTACCACCTAACTGTTCTGAAATTTGTAGAAATTCAGTTTTCTGAAATGTGTTTTTCATTATTTGAACAAATTGCGTGTTTGTTCAAATATATTCACTTGCATAAAATATCTTGAAACAAAAAAAAATTATAAAAATTAGTGCTGTGACAGTCATTAGCTCAGTAAGCAAAAGGCAGTATATTCAATAAGTAGAATGAGGAATGAAGGTCAGGTTTCAGAGATCTGTTCTATATTACAAATCATTATATTACAAATGAGCTGCGGGAGAAACTATAAAACTAGTACAATAGCAACAGTGAGGGTTAATTCAACTTTATGAAGAGCTTTGCAATCTAAGTATAGCTTAGGTTAGTAAAGGAAAAAAAAACCTCTGAAACCCAAAATATTCTTATGGTTACAATCAGAATTGCAACCATGCTAGCTGATGCAATGTTAAGCCATAAACACATACACACACAACTCCACCCATAAAAAGTCCAGCATAATTATTGGTTTATGAACAAGAAAATTCAGATTAAAATTGTTTATAATATTGAGGCAATATTTCTAATACCTACTACAGAAACAGCATATAGAAACACAGGAACCATAGTTTTATGGTTTATCCTAATCCTTTTATTAGGATATTTTTTCCAAAAAATAACTATTTTCATAATGACTAATCTAGAGTAAACCAAAAAACACCTAAAACAATCTCCTAGACCTAAAGAGCTGTCTATGAAAAAAGAAACAAAGGATACTCAATGTATGCTTTTCATTTTGACTGTGGAAAAACAAAGGCCAAAAGGACATAAAAGAATGCAAGTTTCAGTTATTCAGCCAAATGCCATACGGTGAAGATAAAAGATTTTGTTTAGTCAGGTTTTTGGGTTTGCTTATACAAACTTCAGATACTTCAGATCTGTTTTATACTTTCAACATACTAAAGTTCAAAAAGGCTTGCACCAAAAGGTCGTATCACAGAAACACAGCAGGATGTAAATACTTGTGTAACGGATGCTTGGTTACACTGGGGTCATGCAGAGCTGGTTCTAGAAAACACACCCATACTGCTACACTAGTAGCACTGGAGACAAGAATACCGCAGGACTAAACTCATTCTTGCTGAAAGAGCCACAACACCTCCCCATTGGTCTGAGACAATTTGCCATTTGTTGTAGCTAATTCATAATGAGACAGTTGATTATGCAGTACAAGTGTTGGGAAAAGTCTCCTAGATCAAGTAGACTTAGTCCTTACAAAACCAACTCATTTTGGTTTTAGACCTGAGGAGGCCTGGTTGTCACTAGGTAGTGAGAGAGTTCTGCGTAACAGTGGAAAATCTTCGCTTCAGATTTTATGGTCACAAGCAGCAAATCTTTCAGTTATGATCACCACGATCTTCACCAATGGAAAGACTATACACTAAATTTCCCTCATTTTCTCTAAAAAAAGGAGAGAGTAAAGAAACTCAGCAATGTTTAGGTGCAGTTCTCCCAGACAAATGCTGGAAACTGTCCCTCTCAAGACTTAAAGGACTCTGGACATAAATTAAGAAATACAGGCTCTGCCTATCTAGGTGCAAACATGACTATTTGATAAGAAATGCCAAAAAATATGAAATAAAGAATAGATTTTTTTAAAATTAAATATATACTCAAGTCTCCATAAAGGCATGACCTCCATCAAAGAACACAAAACAAACAGCTAGAAAAGAACAAATTTTTTTCACTAGAAGAGTTTACTGTACCGGTCAAAAAGTAAGATAAAACTTGCAGTGAGATTTTTTTTCCTGTGCTTGTTTATATGATGAAGGTCATGTTATTTTAAGGAATGTCAACCCTTCATTAGATGTAGCAGAGTATGAATTCTGCTGAGGAAGTCTGAGTTCTTGTTAATTCCCTTTGTCAACCTGTTGTCTCACTGAGGCAGTGATTTGTAGCAAAATCAATAGACAATTACAAATATGTAACACTGCCAGATTATCTTAGTCATTTAGACTGCTCTTGTAGACTCACAAGATAAAACCACCAAAATTCAGAGGGAAAAAATTGAAAGATCTCAGTTTCTAACTAGTATGGAATGGAAGTCAGGTAACCCTTAAAAAAAAGGTTTCTCTGTTAGGTGAAAACCAATCAAGTCATCATGCTAGATTTAAAGTCATCCAGTTTCAGCAAACACATTTGATCTATTTCAGTGTTCTGTTACTAATCTACTGCTGACGAAGAAATATGCAAAATGCAGAAATGACAATGAACAACAGAACCTTGTCATACCTAGACACAGACACATTACAGACTACAGGTCATGGGAAAAGTCAGTTCTCAATCTCAAAATACATAAAATAATGAATTCCAAGGGAAAAAACCCTAATGCTTTCTGCTTACCTGATATGGAACAATACTCCCATGAGCCGTACCCCAGCGTTTTGCTTCAATTTTGCAATTAAGATAATTAGCTGCTACATGAGTGAGACATGCAACCTGAAAATGGAAAAAAAGTATAGTATTCAGGAAAGCTGAAACTTCATTAACAACTTCTCTGAGTTTTCTTTCTATGCGCTTCAGATACATAAGTTAACATATTTATGTCACAAAAGTATCCTTTAGATATTACATATTTTGTACACTTTTTTACTATGAGAAAAACTCAGGCTACAGCTATATCACGGAAGTGCTCGTTTAAGTACAACTCAATAAACTCAAAAATTAATACATTCCCCGTAACACCAGTAATGCTGGACACATGTAGCATTAAACTACCCTGAGCGATAAGAGAGTGTCACCCTAAATATTTTGCAGAATGGTTAGCCGTAGCAGTGTCTTGTCTGAAGCCTAGTGGGAAGCATGATGGATTTGTGGGATAGAACTCACCATTCCCTGAACCTCAATTCCATGCTTAAATCACAAAGACTTTTTGTCAGTTACAAGATTATCTTTTCCTTTTCTCCTATGCTTCTCATTTTACATGTTCAAGCTATGGAAAATATTTCTGAATTCTTCAGCTCCCCACATGTTCTGTAATATTAATCATCAGGCGGGCCTTGATAAATCACCTGTCATTAGAAGATAAGGAGAGACTTAGCAAGTTATTAGTCAGACAGAACTGGAAAAATATTAACTTTGGGGAAAATACAGCATGCTAACTTAGCAACCAGGATGTGAGAGTTTTAATATATATTTTGTAAGTATGATTATATCTTAGGAAAAAGAAATTAACATTTGTGATGCAGTAATGCATGGAAATCAGTGGTTCTGTTATAATCCATGGCAGATTCTTTATTCTTAATTCTTTGAGATAATACAGTGCGTGACAATATCTGAAGCCAAGTAACACGATAAAGCATTACAGTTACCATGGAAGGTTATCACTACTTCATCAGACACAAGACATTCGTTTTATTCTGTTAACTAGCTGCACAAGTAAGTGCAAGTGCTTGCCTAAACAGTAGACCATGTGAACGTTTTTTTCAAAAAATATTATTTTCTCCATATTTCTCCCATTAGATGGAAGAAATTTGCTTTGATGATCAAAGGGTGTATACTATTTTGTACCTACTAACCAGACTAATCTACAACAAACCACACAATTAATTCAGAGTCCACCATTCATATTCCAATATGTGAATTGTATCAGAATACCCAGGAAACAAAAGTAATTTCATTTTCTCCTTCTTTCTCCATATATTCTGAAAAGACAATGTGAATGTGTCACTGTCACATTTAAAGAAAATATTTAACTGTAAATCATGGATGCAGTGATTTAGTACAGCAGGAACCCTAAGAAAATATACAGCAAATAAGACTCTAACTAACTGACAAAAATTATATTTGTATACACTAACTATAAATACAATTCCTTATTCCCAAGTACTGTTGTAAAACATTTTGTAGCCGGATTTCAGCTCCAGCTTTTTATAGCCCAGTGTCACTTCATTTGGCTAAAATGTTGAACCATGTCTGTCCTTTGGTCCCCAGGAAAATCTCAGCAGTTATGAAATGGAACTGGGAGTATGTAGAAAGAACTTTTTTTCCTAGTTTGCAACTTGCCTCAGCAATATGGAATGAAACACACTGTGATTAGAGAGAGAGAATTAATGAGTTACAAGAGTGTGTCATTTATTAGTAACACATAGCCTTGACCCATCATTCCTGCCACTTTTCAGTTTGGGGTCACACTCACAACCATGGCAAATGGCTCTGCAGTGATGATGAAATATTATTCATTAGATATTCTTCTGTATTTGTATGCAACACTACACAGCTGCCACATTACACACAAATTTCACTGACAGGTGAGATGCATCCATTACAATCAGCTTTTACTTCTAAAGGCCATGAATATGCATTTAACTTTCCCCATTTTCCATATAGGAAGTCCTATATTAAACTTAACTCTGGGAAGGACATAGTGAATTAAAATCTAGTGAATCCCAAAATATTGATATTGAATGTAATCAAGCCAAGATTTCATTCCACCCATTTGTTTCTACATTTTATGCTATAGAAATAGGGGTTGGAGTTTCATAAGCAAAATTCTTCACAAAAAACTTTTATCCCTAAAAATATATCTTCTTAACACAGTGTTGCAATTTGCTTCAGCTTCCCTGATGAGATGAATGTAATATTTTCAGTAATGGAAAGAAACACACATCTAGATTTCTCCAAAGCACTTGTTCACGGTACACTAGGGAAAAAGGATTAAAACATAATGCTCGCTAGATATTGAAATTTCACCACTAAAGCACCTGCTTCTGACTTGTTTCAGTAGCAAGAGACTGAAAAAGCCAGGGAAGTCAGAGCTTAGTAAAGATGGCAATGTTGGAACTAACATTTGCTCAGACTGTATCAAGGTCTCAGTTCAACTTGCTACTTAGTATGAAGAATAATTCCATTTCAGTCAATATACTGATCACTTGCTTGAATGCATAGGCCTCTGTGGCCTACGAAACCGGTTTGCTTATTACTGTTTTTTCAATAAATCATGAAGGTAAAAAGCTTTTGGCTTCCTTTGACTTCCTTCTCTGATTTGGGTACCTTATTCATAGTCAAATTAGCCAGACAAAATGAATTACTAGCAGTAGCAGTAGTATCATCACCAAACAAATAAACTTTTATCGACCACATCAAAGTAAATGTATCGGTGTTTTATGTAAAAATACACAGTTGAGTGAACTCTGTGGCCTTTTGCCACATTCATAATAACCCTCTGATGAGTTCAGCAAACTTAGAAGATGATTCTGTTTCTACTGTCCCATGAAACTGTTATAGACTTTACCAGGACTACCATGCTTTTCCCTTTCGTCTCCTCCTGGCTCAGTTCATTCTCTTTGGTTTCTCTGAAGATTTAGTTCCACTACAAAGGCACTGTGCAAAAAAGCCTTTCAGCATATACAATTTATGTCATTAATAAAGAACACAAAGAATTTATTTACCTATATCTTAAAGCTGTTAAGAAAACTGCTGAAATATTGGCGTAAAAAAGATATCCCAAATGAACATTTTTACAGACATTATATCCCTTAGAAAAAAATGTTTGTAACAATGTAAGTCTATTTCTCCAAATTCCCCTGTAATTCAAGACATAGGACCTCACTGCTAGAGACACTTCTTGCAGTAGAAATATCTATAATACAATCTCTCAAACTGGAGTTGGGGTACATCTGTATGACATATTCAGCTAAGTAGTTTTAAATCTATATTTAAAACTGCTTTCCTGAAACCTTATAGACCCATTTCTTTTCTCCTTTAATTAAGAAATAATCCTTAAAAGTAACCTTTGAACTTGTAACATTAAAGCAGATGTAATACAATGATACAGACATCTCTGTATTCATTTGCTTGTAGAGACAGATTTATGCACTGTAAATATGTATTATCAAATATCTACAGATAAGCATTTCTTTATTTCACGTCATTAAAGGGAACACATATTTCAACATTCCTTTCTAATATTACTGTTGATGGCCAAATCCCATATTTGTGTTACAGACTTACTTAAAACAGAACAAAAAGAGAGCTGCATTAAGGTCTGAAAAGTTATGCTCAGATTATGATGGAATCAGACAGATGGGAAACAAGATATTAAAAGCCACGAGGTCAGCAGACGAAGAAAAGAGACAGAATTTCAAAAGATTTTTTTCAAGATAGCACATCAAACATAATTTATAACAATGAGGTCGCTGAGTCAATCAATCATTCACATGCGATTTCAACAAGTGTATATGAATAACAAAAGAAGACAGGTAACTGGAAAGAGGAGAAAACATTTTAATTATATTCTTTATTTTCTTCTCCCTCCAATTTTGTGTCTGCTATCCTGCCACATATATTAACAATGCTTTGACTCTAAGCCAAGTTAATTTATTTCTGTCTCATTCTTCGTTTGCCTTTTCTCAAAGCAGGCATGTAGACACGAACTTTGAGACTCAGGCAATTTACAGTGGCATAGGTAACATTTTATGCTATACTACAGAAGTAATAACACAATTATTAATTTACAGCTTTGTAAGAAAAAATCACTCTAGAAAATTCCATTGCCTTCTGTTGTGCAGAGGCCAATAATCTTCCATTTACACCTTTTCCATACTTCTGGTGACATGTTAAAAAAAATCTTTACATGAGAAAAATGTGAACATAAGATCACAAGCCACATTTGGTGCCCAGTATAAAAGGTCTCTTAAAATCACTGATCCTATGCTGGTATTTACCTAATGTCTGATTTTACTGGCTTATGTTTTCCCTTTTCCATGTTGCAATAAATATTTTGACACTGAAAACATTTAAGTTTGACTAATTTTGCTTTTGCAATTGTTCCCTATTGCCCTTATTGAAGCTGCTTCCATGGACGTGTGCATGAAGTGACTTTCAGCTCTTGCTCCTTGAGTCATTTTTGCATTATCCAAAAAAACCCAAAACCCCACATCGAAATCCAAAACCTCTATCTCTACCAGGAAACCCCCACTCTTCCAGATAATTATGCAATTCCTAAACATTGGCCCAACTGTTTCAGGATGTGGCACTGTACCACAGTGAACGGTGGTGTTCTATCAGTTTTTAGACAAGGAATTGTGTTTCAAGCTCCTGCAAGAATGAACTGGGCAGCAGGAACTTGTGCAGTGGCAAGAGAGCTGCTACAATTCAAGGCAGCCCATCATGCAGGGGTCCAGCAGGAAACCACAGCATTCCCAGGAGCTGTCAACAAACATCACCTTATTCAGGCTTGTAAGGGCCACCCATCTAGCCCGAAGCTGAGAGATCTGTAGAAGCTAAAAATCAGTTCAAAAGTGACATACACTTATAGGCAGGGCAGACATTCCCACCTGCAAATACACAGCAAAGCCACTGCCCACAAAGGAGCAAGATTTTACTGCTTCATCAGTGGTGTCCCTACATCAAGGCAGCAGATCTGGCCTGCAAAAGTTAACTAAAAAAAGTAATGTCGCTGTGAAGTACCGAGAACGGCGAGTAACGACACAATCCAAGTTCAGGAAGAAAGTAGTTATTTAATTAATTATAATTTGACTTATATAACTTGGCTCCCAAAGACAACAGGAGGTTATTGGATCTTGGACCAGCCACCCCCTGTCCCATTTGCTAAAGCTCACAACACCTACTTCAAAATATTATTTCACTGTGTACCATAACAACTCTGAAAAATAGATCCCAGGTGCACAGATAAAACCCAGTTTACAAAAAACCTGTAGCAGTGTTTATCATAGCTTTCATGAGAAACACAGAGCTCTCACAGAATGCTGCAGAAAGCTGAAAAATTTCTCTACCAAAGCTTTTCAGCGTCTACAAAGTAAGACTACTATCACCAAGGCCAAGGCTTACTATTAAAGACAATTTCAGAAGAATGTCTGTGGTCATGTTATGAACACTGTGCTCCGGGTAAAAAGTGTTTTCTACTCAGTGACACCGATTTCTTTTAATGCAAACCTCCAGGAAATTATCGTGAATTCACCCTTCAACAAAAGAAAACTCCTGGCACTGAAGTATCAGTAAATGGCACAATCCTAGCCACAAGTACAATCTTGTTAAGATAAAACCCAATCTTTAACGACAAATAACTACAATTTTAAAACAGGTCTCCTATAGTGTTCTGTTTTAGCGCCTTCCAGCCAGACACTTAGGTAGGTATCCAAGTCCTTGCCAGCAATCACATGCAGCATGGGGGATTTGCTGATTCAAGTAGCCACCTGACCAATAGCACACAGCAAATCACAGTCACACAAAAGATGTGCTAGGAGGTGTTAATTGAACCAGAAACAATAAAAAACCCCCAAACCATGCAATAAGAAAATAAAAGGCAATGTATTTGAAAACCTTATCTAGAACATGAATTCTCAGAGGTTAAGATAGATAAAAAGAGCAAAACAAACTTTAAGGTACACATTTGTGTAAATACTTTTTTTGCCTGAAAATGATGGCTGATAACAGCTTTTGCTTTATTAAAAAAGAAGTTTATACTACATAAGTAGAGAAACTGAGTCATCTTCAAAAACACAATGCATTTGCATCAAAGAGAACTGCTACATTCAGGGAAATGCAACAACAAAAAAGAACTGATCTACAAATTACTTTTAATGAGCTATTTAGAGCTTATAAAACACCAGAATGAATGCTTCTGTGCTTCCTGCAGCATGGAGATCAGCTCCTGATTAAGATACAATTAGTATTAACAATAGCAAAGATTGATGCAACTAACAGATGTAGGACTGGTAATTTCAAAAATACGTACTATTCAGCACACAGTTTCAAGAGTAAGTACATGTTAAATGGATTCCTATCTCTCCTCAGTCTCCAATTAAACGGGAAAACAAACAAACAAAAAATAAACTTTACACACTCAGATGAAGTTTAGGTGGAGGACCAGAAATAAAAATCCTGACCATTGAAGCTCTTAGACAGCACTGGCATTAAAGAGGAAAAGGAAACAAAAAAAAATTCTTTTAAATGAACTCCAGTTGAAGAAAGACACATTCTAAAAGGAAGAATAAATTTCATTTTCTTGATTACAATAAAATACTCGTCATTTTTTTTCTGAAAGTGTTAAGAAAGATACTACCTCAATCACTGAAAAAATCTTGTTTCAGCTTCATAATTACACAGGAATATCTCTAAGGAACCTCTTACTTAAAAAAAAAAAATACTAAGGAGAATATTAGCACTAAAAATACCAAGAACTCCAAAGTTAGTCTGTATACCCTGAGCAAAATCCAAAAACTGAAGGCACTGGATTTCTCAGGAAGAAAAAAATAAATAAAGAAAAAGGCCTATCAATGTGTTTTCTCATAACATGATCCAGGAAACAGAGTTTTAAAAGTAACTTTGAAAACAAATCCCTTTTCTTTTTCATGCCATGGAAAATTCAGCCAAAACTGTTAAAACTTTGGCAGTGTTCTAACAAATGAAATCAGATGTCAATAACATACATATCAGACAACTTTAGCCATAAACTTCTACAATTATTTCCTTAAGACTTTATTCTCTCTGAAGAAAGACTATATATGCATTGAAATATTAAATGCATTGTGTTCTGTATTTCACACAGCTTTACTAAGTCCAGGCAAAATTCAGCTAACAAAAAGTTTACCCTGCTACATTCTCTAACACTATAACATATTTTGTGTCTTGATTTTCTAGAGGAGAATGATGGTGAAGATAGGGTTGAGTACTCAAGGGTAAGAATCAAGGCCAACAGGGCAGACGTCATGGTGGCAGTCTTATAGACCGCTCAACCAGGATAAAAGGCAGATGGAATATTCTATGAGCAGCTGTGAGAAGTCTCACAATTGCTATCCCTTGTTCTCATGAGGATCTTCAACACACTAGATAAATGTCTTGAAAATACAACACAACAAAGAGGAAATAGTCTAGGAGGTCTCGAGTGTGTGGAAGATGACTTCCTGATGCACTCGGTGAGAGCCAGTTTGGGAGAGGGCCCTCTGGTCCTGTTTGTGAGCAGAGAAGGACTTCTATGTGGGGGTGGAAGGCTGTCTTGAGTATAGCAATCATGAAATGATAGAATTTTTAATTCTTGCAGAAGGAAGGAGAGGGCAGTCAGGAGAACTGTTACCTGGGAATTCCAGAGGGCCGACTTTGGCCTGTTTAGGAGACTGGTGGAGAGAGTCCCTTGGGAAGAAGTCCTGTAGGACAAAGGAGTCTAGGAAGACTGTATATTCTACAGGAAGGAACACCTAAAGGTTCAGGCATAGGATCATCATGCCGCACATGCCCGACAGCCAGGGGATCAGGCCCAGCCAGTATAGGTTTATGAAAGGCAGGTCCTACTTGACCAACCTGATCTTTTATGGCAAGGCAACTCACTTAGTGGATGAGGGAAAGGCTGTGGATGTTACTACCTGGACTTTAGCAAAGCCTTTGACATTTTCTCACAGCCTTCTTGTGCTCATGGCTCGGATGGGTGCACTCTTCACTGGATAAAAAACTGGCTGCATGGCTGGGCCTAGAGAGTGGTGGTGAATGGTGCTACATCCAGCTGGTCACTAGTTCCCCAGGGCTCAGTGTTTGGGCCAGTTCCGTTTAACATCTTAGCAATACACTGGACAAGGTGACTGAGTCACCCTCAGTCAGTTTGCAGATGACACCAAGTTGAGCGGCAGTGATGATCTGCTGGAGGGTAGGAAGGCTCTGCAGAGGGACCTGGACAGGCTGGATCAAAGGGCCAAAGCAGCTGGCATGAGGTTCAACAGGAAGTGCTGGATCCTGCACTTGGGTCACAACAACCCCAGACAGCACTACAGGCTGGGGGGCAGAATGGCTGGAAAGCTGCCCCGCGGAAAAGTAACTGGGGATGCTGGTTGACAGCAGCTGAACATGAGCCAGTGTGTGCCCAGGCGGCCAAGAAGGCCAATGGCGGCCAAGAAGGTCAACGGCATCCTGGCCTGTATCAAGAATAGTGTGGCCAACGGGACCAGGGCAGTGCTCTATAATCAGAACTGTTGCGGCCTCAAATCCTATGTTCAGTTTTGGGTCCCTCACTACCAGAAAGACATTGAGGTGCTGAAGCACATCCAGAGAAGGGCAATGAAGCTGGTGAAGGATCTGGAGCACAAGTCTTACGAGAAGCAGCTGTGGGAGCTTGCATTGTTTAGACTGGAGAAAAGGAGGCTCAGAGATCACGCTTATCGGTCTCCACGACTTCCTGAAAGGAGGCTGTAGTGAAGTGGGGGGCCAGTGTCTTCTCCCAGGCAACAAGTGATAGGACAAGGGGAAAAGGCCTCTAAACCCAGGAGGTTTAGATTAGATACTAGGAAACATTTTTTCACAGAAAGGGTAGTCAGCCATTGAAACAGGCTGCCCAGGGAAGTGGTGGAGTCACTGTGTCTGGAGGTCTTTAGAAGATGCGGCACTTAGGGGCATGCTTTAGTGGTGGACTTGGCAGTGCTGAGTTACTTGATGATCTTAAAGTTCTTTTCCAACCTAAATGATTCTTTTCTGTTCTAAAAATAGTAGCTATATTTGACAGCTGAGAATGGAAACAAGAAAGCACAAAAATATGATAAAGACAAACAGATTTTGCTCATGTAAAATTTAATAACCTGTGAAGACAGGCATCAGAATAACTATAGTAATTTTTCTTCTTGTTTGCAATAGTGCAGTATCCAGAGACTCCAAACTGGATGCTACACACACTTTGTGAAGGATACTATTTTTTTATTTAATAAATAAAAGGTAATAAGGATGTTTATCCATGGAAAGCTGTCAACATCCAAAACAAGCTGTATTAAGGCACTTTTCACTTTTGATCTTATGATTAGGAACAGTGCCATTTGAATGAAAATATGCATACGTCTAACCACTTACAGCACTCATCTTTTTTTGTCTCCACATTTATCAGCATTAATACTTGCATGGAGAAAAGAATTTTAGGTGTGTTTATCTACTGACACTGTCATTTTCATCTTATCTGTAGTGAACAAATGCAAAAATAAAATATAATAATTTCAACAGCTTGTGCTGCAGCAGTGCAAACAGGTAGATTTTTAGACTTTTCATTTGATACATAGGGAGGCACATACAGAAACAACTCATGTCTATTTGGTTGTATGAGAAATGTGCAAATATTATCTCCCTGTTATCACAGTGAAATCTCCCATTCATTACAGTATTACCTCGGCAGAACAACAATGGCTTTAGTTCTAACACTGAAAATCTCCATTCACCACCCATTAAGCACTTAGGTGCTAATGCACTACGGGGATGACACAAGAAACAAATCCATGCAATTGAATGAAATGTTTGAAATGGGATGTTTTACAAGATTATAATTTCTGTGCCTCTGCAGCATTACGCAGTGCCCGTAATGCTCTTTTGAGTACTTTAATGCTGTTCACATTGCAGATGTAGTTCCTGTACTAAGCTGTTACACAGCACAGCAAGTCAGAGAAATGTGGTCCAAAGCTCTATTTCATTTGAGTATTACCAGTGAGTCTGGAGCCAAAATATGGCACTTCTACATAATGCTTTTTAATTAGTGGCAACATTGTAAATGATACCCTGAAGAAGGAAGTTATTCTTTAATCAATCTACAAAAATATTTAAGTAGTACCAGAAACCCCAAAGTGTTTTATCACAGAGGATACTAGAATAAAAGTAACTTCAAATATCATTATTAGGGAAATCTAGTACTACAAAATTAATTCAAAGCAAGGCAAGGCATTTTTACAAATAACTGAAATCTGACTAGACACTCACATTGATGGTCACATTGATCCACCCCAGAGTAATGAGGGAACTAGCAAAAGAACTTGTTAAACCACTCTCAATTCTCTACCAGCAGTCCTTTTTAACTGGAGAAGTTCCAGCTGATTGGAAATTAGCAAATGTAAAGCCAATTTACAAGAAGCATCTGAAGTATGATTTAGGGAACTACAGGTCTGTCAGCCTGACCTCAGTCCCAACCAAGGTTATGGAAGAGATCACCCTGAGTGCCACTACATGGCACATGCAGGACAATCAGGGGATCAAGCCCAGCCAACATGCATTTATGAAAGGCAGGTCCTGCTTGACCAATCTCATCTTCTTCTATGACCAAGTGACCCACTTAGTAGATGAGGGAAAGGCTGTGGATATACTCTTGCTAGACTTCAGTGAAGCATTTGACAGAGTCTCCCACAGCATCCTCTTAGAAAACCTGGCTGCTCACAGCTTTGATGGGTGGACTCTTCAGCAGGTAGAAACCTGGCTGTATGGCCAGGCCCAGAGAGTGGGTCACTAGTGGCGTTCCCCAGGGCTCAGTTTTGGGGCTGGTCCCTGTTTAACATCTTTATTGGTGATCCAGACCTGGGGATTCAGGGCACCCTCAGTAAATTTGCAGAAGGTGCTAAGCTGGGTGGGAGTGTTGATCTGCTCAAGAGTAGGAAGGCTCTGCAGAGAAACCTGGACAGGCTCATTCAATGGGCTGAGGACAACAGCATGAGGACAGAGGGGAAGTGCAGGGTCCTGCACTCGGGTCCCAGCAAGCCCATGCAGCCCTACAAGCTTGGGGAGGAGAGGCTCAAGAGCTGTTCAGCAGGAAGGGACCTGGGGGTGCTGGTCAACAGTTGGCTCAACATGAGCCAGCAGTGTGCCCAGGTGGCCGAGAAGATCAATGGCATCCTGGCCTCTGTGAAGAGCAGTGCAGCCAGCAGGACCAGGGCAGTGATCACCCTCCTGTACTCGGCACTGGTGAGGCCACACCTCGAGTGCTGCGCTCAGTTCTGGGCCTCTCACTCTAGAAAGGACGTTGAGATGCTGGAGCGTGTCCAAGGAAACACAACAAGGCTTGTGAAAGGTCTGGAAAACATGTCTTATGAGGAATGGCTGAGGGGGCTGGGATTGTTTATTCTCCAGAAGAGCAGGCTCAGGAGGAACCTCAATGCTCTCTACAACTACCTGAAAGGAGGTTTTAGTGAGCTGGGGACTGCTCTCTTCTGCTGTGCCTGCAGTGAGAGGACCAGAGGAAATGGCCTTAAGCTGAGACAGGGGAGATTCAGATAGACTCTAGGAAAAAAATAAGTGTTAGGGTGGTCAGGGTAGGCATTCAGATAGGTTGCCCAGGGTGGAGTCACCATCCCTGGAGATGTCTAAGAAGTGTTTGGATTTGGGTGATGTGGTTTAGGGGTTTAGCGGTTATAGTGGCAGTTCTGGGTTGACAACTGGACTTCATGATCTTAGGGGTCTCTTTCAACCTTGATGGTTCTATGACTTTCAGGCAGTTTAATGGATACCTGTTTTTGAAATCTTAAACTAGAGTCTGAACACATTTTTTTATAGCTTTCACTATAACATAATAAGTAATAAATTATGATTTTTGGCCTAATCACATGTCACTTCTCTAAAGAGTTTGCAATCTAACTGATTAGCCAAAACCAATACTGAATACAGAAACAATACTGTGCTGAATACAAAGAGAAATTCTGCCAGCAGGACTTCATCAGACCAAAGGAAGTCATTATTTCAAACGTGTTCTAGCATCATCCTTTACTTCACCTTTTTTTTATAAGTTATAATCTACAGAGAAATTTTAATGAGAGTTATCAAACTAAGCAATCAATAAGTAATCAAACTAAGCAGTGTTGAAACCTTAGGTAGAGTTCTATCAGCATACCCAAAAATGCCACACTTCATAAGGTTTATTAGATTTCCAGAGGTCCAACAGCACATAAAAATCAGCTGTCTTGCTAACTTAAAATGTTCCATGACATAAAACTGAAACCTCTTCCATCAAGTTACAACCCTTTTACTTGTTATTTACATAAATAAATGGAGCATAATGCGTTGAGAGGCTCTATCCTAATTTGATGAACTTATAGAATGACTTATGAAAGCTTCTATGAGTTTAGAAGGTGAGATTCAGGTGAGATTTTGGGGGTACACTAAATGTGTTTGTTCTGCTACCAGTTGCTTAAATCATTCCCCTTTCTTTTCAGTTACCCAGGTTATCCTTCTCCTAATAGTCAGCATGATTCTGAAATCTGATCTGCTGGTAATAAGCATCTTGCTTCCATTTCCAAGATTACACCCTTATTTAAAGGTCATCTAAATTAAAAACTCATTAAAAGAAATGTCTTCCTCTGTCTTCAAACTCTCTCCTCTACTCACTCTAGGCAGCCATTTTTATTTTTTTTTTAGTAATAAAGGGGCATATTTTTTCTATCTCCTTTCTAGTCTTTCTCTAATTAATGACAGAGGCAGATCAACAACGGAAAATGAAGCTGCAACTCATTCAGGCTTGGTTTCTTTAGCACAACAATGGTAACAAAGACAAAAAGACACAGAATTTGCAGTCAGGTAGCAGTTAAAGAAAAGAAATGCCCTTGCAATTTGAGTATGTACTCTATTTACAGAGTAAAGAAAGCCACTAAATAAAACCAAGGTCCAGTTGGAGGATGTTGTACCAATGACTCCATAACTAATCATTAGAAATCATAACACACATTCCACACAGGCCAATATTAAATTGAGTTACTGTCATGTTAGTATGGTATTCTGGTCTACTCAATCAAATTCTGTCTGCTTAAAACCCAGAGGGATAAGTTCTGTTCCTAGTTATACGGCTGTCCACAATGAAAATTGTCAAGAATACAGGCCAAGAAGTGTTTAAAGTGCAGTATATATTTAAAGAAATGTTCACGTTAATTCAGATTTTGTTATTTTTCCATATGAGAGCTATACAGTGAAAAAGATGACATCTCCATACAGCACATGCGCAATTTTTTATTATGACAGAGATTAAGAATACAATGTTTTGCAAAGATGATGCTTTATAAGCTTGTAAAAAACCCACTTATTCAAACCATACCCAAAAACAAGACAACTGTGTAACAGTCCTCATAGCCGGCCTCCAAAATCACCAGAAACAATAACCTCTAAAAAAGACGAATTTCTTTTGGTATTCAGTCAACTCATGACTCTCAGCAAGCAGAGAAGCAACAAGATACAGTCAAGACACCTGAGCAGTATTTAAGTTCCAAGACTGGTATTTCCACACAACTTACTGCTCAGGGATTCCATCATGTCATGTATGTCCCACAGGCAGTGTGCAACTGCTACCAGTTTCACCTTTACTCAATAATTGCCAAAAGACATGCCAAGAAAGCCCTGAATAGATAGCACTGAAAGCACCTTAAATAGATAAGCCTTAAACAGAATGATCTTGGGAAAATGTGATGCAGAAACAAAAACTAATAGCTTCTTACCCTCATCATTCCCTCAGTAAACTAATTGTTAAATTAAGCACAAAAATGAAATAATTTATTCCAATTTTCTAGGTTTTTCTACAGTCACTTCAATATTTCAAGAATATTAAGTGTTTGCTACAGCAAATACAAACTAAAACATAGTAATTAGAGGCAGAGAAGTGTCTGATGAACAACCATGTTATACAAACAATATTAACCACATTATCCTGTCTATGGAATCTGGGAAAAAAAAAAACTTCAAAATTGCAGAAATGTTAAATGTAAAATATTTCTTGCAGATTTTTAATCCAAACAAAACCAGCCCATTACAGTATTTGTTGGAGCCTGGTCGTAATTAAATACAGGAAGGATATTAAAACCTCCAAGACATTTTTTTAAGCCACAACAGAAGAAAAGGCACAATTGCGTAATTGGAACCAAATCCAAACCCCACTTCCTTCTTACTTACCAGTATCATCTAAAGGACACTATTTAGATGCTGAAAGGTCTGGAGCTGACAACTGTGAATCATCTAAAAGTCAAAAATTTCAAAGGAATCATATGACATGGGTTAAAAGTTCATAGATGAGAGATATAGAAAGTTTCTGCTCACTGCAAAACCACATCCTAAGAGTTACCGTATTGCTTGTTCAAAAAAATCCTAGAATCCTATTTTGTTGTAGGGAAAGAAATCTTGTTTGGTAGTAATACGTGTTTAAAACACAAAATAAAATTTCTTTAGAGAACAGGATCTCACTTATAATTTGGTTCTACACAGATCACAAATATGAAACTAACTTTCCAGTCAGTGGGATAGTTCTTTAAAAAGCTTCAGATCAGTTTTGTTGGCAGTTGAATTCAGTTCAATGCTCTTTGTTATTTGCATGTCTGTGCAGGAAATTAGTATCAAAAGCATTCTTCAGCCCTCCCCTCTGCAAAAAAAAATTTAAATCCTCTCGCATTTCTACAAGGCATGCAGAAAAGTGATAGTACGGATGCAGATGGACATTAAAATGCTGGGGTTTCTGCTATAAAACAAACCAACCAGTTTTCAAGATTTTCTAATTACCTGACGGACTTAATCCCTGGAGTTTTTATTCCTTTCTGACACTGAACAATGAAGACATATGTATTGGCCAGGTTCACAATTTTCAGTTCAGAGGAAGGGAAAGGTCCAAGCACACTGCTATATTAGCTCAGCGCATGAAATGCTGGCAAAACCAAGAAGTTTCATACAAGACCCTGCTGTCGCAACACTATAAATAGGATGGTTCAGCACACATAGAAGATTCCGGTTTTTCTTATTAAAAATGACTACACTTCAGTGAATCTCATGCTGAAGGAAAAGTTATCACTATGTCTCTGTTTGAGCTCTAGATCCTACCATTAATCAACAGCAACAAGAACCTAATAAACTGAAAGTCTAAAACTTTAGGTTCCTTATTTTTTTGGTAGCATCCATGAGAAACTTCAAAAGGTCTTCTTTTTAAACATTCATCACATGACAAAAAGCTAGATTTAGATACTTAGTTGGGACATAAAACCAAAACCTCTTTGGAAACATGTATCTTTAAAGACCCTGATCACATCACAGTAATTGTCTAAATTCCTTTAAAAAAACTCATTACTATCAGAAGTATTGCAAGAGTAATTTATTTATTTACATTAATTTCCAGATTTGTACTACTTTTTCTTAGTAGAGACACTGACCCTTAAAAACTTAAAAGTAACCACCAGTCTTACAAAAGGAAAGAAAATGAGCCAACAAACTAGATGTTCTGTCTGAGAGAGACTCAGCTGCAACTTATGTTTTTAATGGGACTGATCACATGTTTTTATTTTTTGTACTTTAGAACCTCATCCATAAATACTTCTTCCAATTTAATAGACATTCTCATTACAGTCTTGGGCCAACACCCTAAAATTAATTTGGACTGAGGCAATAGGGTTATCTAAAACCCTAAAAGAGCTGTTTTCTGAATAACATATTTTACCCATACTCTGTTCCAATATACCAACTTGTTTGAATTTCATTTACCCAACACTGAAGTAAATAAAAACATTTATTTTTCAATGAGAGTGTGCATTTATGGAATTACTTCTTAATAACTTTTAGATAACTATACTTTGATAACAAGCAGGGAAGGGGTTAATGTTTAAAAAAAACCCGAAAAACTACTAAGCTTTTCCTTGACCATTTAGCACTGCTTCAATTAATCATGCAGAAGACAAACACCATGTCACATGCTTTGTTCACGAACATCAGACAAGAGTCTTCAATCTCTTTCTTGTTTATGCCAGTGAGTGGCCTAAAGGACGATGCTGTGGAAGTTCAGATGGAAATTTTGCAATATAAGAACACTTCTGTGCATAGACAAATCTACCCTAATCAAGGAAAAAGATTATAAAGACAAATGAGGTAACAAAACAAGCTGAAATAAGAGCGCTACGGAAACACCTGACTTCAACTCTTCTTGCTTTCAGCATTTGATAAAATATCTAATAATAATCAAGGAAACTACCTTAAAAAAAAAGCCAAAAACCAGTGGAACAAGGAGTTAAACACTGCCCCACCCCCAATTACTCCAGAAATTCATAAAAATTTTTGGAAGTATTTTTAATAAAATTAGAAATTAAAAAGATCAAGCAGCAGTTGCCATAATATACAACACTACAATACCTTAAACATAAAACCCCATTACATCCATATATGTATAAAATATTTATTAAGCATTTCTAAGCTGCTTTTTTTCTAAACATTTTTCCAATACAGACACAATATTTATGAATATATTTAAGTATAATTCATTTCAGTTCTTACAAACACTTGTTCTGAAACAAATGAAAAGTTCTTTATTTATTTAAGCAAGGATTTCCCCTCCTTTCTGATTTCAGTAGTTATTCAGACAAAAGCAGTAGGCACTAAAGAGAAACATCAATCATTAATCTCAATCATTGTTATCATACAATGGTATAGGTGTCCAGCCTCTTGCTCACACCTGGGGCAACTTTTAGTACAATGGGCACTGTCATTTCTCAACTGTACTGACAGGTATAATGTGAAGAAAAATACAATTGAATAAAGATGAAAACAATGGAGCACTGTAGTCACTTTAATTAGGACTGCATACAATTTTTATGCACATTTTAAAACATAAACAAAAATTCCTCTGTACCATATGCCCAGCTGATACTAGCAAGTACCTACATCAGCAAGACAACGTATCAGCTGATCGTATGCACTTCATACCGATGTCACTTGCTTTCTAGAAATTACAAATCATTGCACCAATGGTGTTTAAATATTCAAAGAAGAGTTAAAGTTCTCATTTTTGTAGTATATGGTATATCTTTCTTGATCAAAACAACTTTGCCTTTAACACCTAGGAAAAATGCTGCATCTTCTAATTTACCTCATTCTTTAACTCCCAGAGCCACCAAGCAGCCCTCCCGGATTACATTACTTTGAAACTTGGGTGTTACTTTATTACTCTGGGTGATTTCGCACAAGTTATTCAGTCGCTCTAGAAGTAACATTACCCACTGCCAAAGCCTTCCTTTCAACATTGGTTTCACCACTTCGGCTTGTCTGTCTCAAATTACTACAATTGTTACAAGCTCAGTGATATTATAAACCTCAATTAACCTGTGCTTTGAAAGAACATGGCAGTCCTTTGTAAAAAGCGAAAACCAAACTTAGTGCAGTAGTAACAATAACCACGTCATATAAAATGGTCACTACAAGGGTGGCAGGTTAAGAGCATGATCACTAATGTCATTACTGTTGTCATTAGTTACATTAACTAATGCACATTAGTTTACATCCAAATAGTATTCTTAGGTTCAAACATCTGCACAACAAAAAGCAATTTTTTTACAACTCCTACCTGAGTTGACAAGAGATTGCAGTCAATGTGCAGTCCTTTTCCCGTCTTATACCTCTGAAGTAAACCAGCCATAATTGCTCCATATGTATACAACCCAGTAGCAAGGTCTGTCATTGCTACTCCTGGTCTAACTGGCTCACCATCCTAAAGAAAAAGAAAACACCCCAAAATGAAACAAGACAAACAAAACAATAAACAAAGAAAAAATTGAAAGCACGAAAACAAGCAGAGACAATACAATTGGGCAGGGTTAGGATCGTATTGGCTTGACAGAGGCATGGTAGAATGACTCCAGTGACTGGAGTGTTGGAATGGAAGGGTATAGGCTCTTTAGGAAGGACAGGCAGAGGAGACAAGGAGGCAGTGTTTCCTTCTATGTAAATGACCAGCTGGAGCACATACAATCTCACTGGGGATGGATGAAGAGCTGACTGAGAGCACAGGGAGGGCAATGGGAGGTAACATTTTAATCCTGCTCCCCGTGCCCATCCAGGGAGATGGAGTGGATGGGGCCCTCTACAGACAGATCGCAGTGGCCTCGCATTCACAAGCCCTGGTCCTTATGGGGGCTTCAACCACCCCAATATCTGTTGGAGAGACAACAACACAGAACCACACGCTGTAGGAAAAGATCAGGTTCAAGACCATCTAAGGAACCTGAAGGTACATAAGTCCATTGGACCTGATGACATACAGGTCAGGACCCAAGGGATTTGACAGTGGGAATGGCTAAGCCACTATCCACCATATTTAAGAAGTCAAGGTAGTCCAAAGAAGTTCCCACTGACTGGAAAAAGGGAAACATAACCCCCATATTTTAAAAGGGGCCCACCAGTCTCCTAGTCTCCTCTTCCTATCCAGCAGGATCATGGAGCAGATTCTCCTGGAAGCTATGCTAAGGCACATGGAAAATAAGCAGGTGATTTGTGACAGCCAACATGGCTTCACTATGGATAAATTGTGCCTGACAAATTTAGTGGCCTTCTATGATGGGGTTACAGCAGTAGTAGATCTGGGAAGAGTGACTGATGTCATCTACTTGGACTTGTGAAAAGTATTTCACACTGTCCGGCATGACATACGTGTCTCTAAACCGGCCATTTGGTAGATAAGGAATTTTTTGGATGGTTGCACTCAATTGCAGTTAGTGCAAGAAATTACTATCTTTGAGTGAACTGATGTATGAAAACTGCCACTGAAAAACCGATATTCTTGCAGCATGTACACAAAACTGCCACTTTGTGATGTCTCATACTGCAAATCACGAAGGATTTATTATGCAACTTTTTGTCCCTAAAAACATAATGCTTCAACTCACCAGCGCAAGAAGAAAAGAGGTAATGTTAGAGACAGGAGAAGCTAGTGAAGACTGAATTTTATTATGTCTAGAAGCCAAAGGCCTAAACAATTTCCACAGTATGCTGACACAGGTGCCTGTCTGTTTAAAAGGCAGAACCATATTGCTTCATTCTTCTCACTTCCTTTTTCTCCCTCCTCTTCAGTCCCTCCCCAAGCCAAAGCTCAGTTTTGTATTTTTCAGTATACACACACCAGGCTTCTAGTAAGAAAAAAAAAACTTTTTGTTTACACATGTAAATGTTACACATGCAAATACATGCAAATTTGTGGCCTTTTAACTGAAATCACTGAAAAGTTGTTTGTTCAAATGTCCTTTTTCTGTATATCATCCCTTTTCTGGCATCAAGGGAAGAATCTTCATTTTATATCATGTGTTTCAGAACTTCTGTAATCATTGGCATGGTATACGTCCCCTCTGAAATCTATGGCAAAATGGACTTCTAATTTCAGCCCAGCTAGGCTTTTATCAGAGGAAAGTGCTTGTTCTGAAATATTCTCCCATTTCCTACTCTGAAAAGTTGGAGGTCACGTGATCAGATTGTCACAGCAGTTCCTTATTTTGAAGTCTTATTCTTTGTTGGTTCTCTTTTTTTTACATTTTCAAGTTTTGAAGAAAAATAGCAGTGCAAAGCTAATGAGACCGTTCCAGAGCTCTGGCACCCAAGTAAACCTACCATAGGACAACTTAAAATCAGTATAATTGATAAGTAATAACTGTTTGTCAAGTTACCATAAATGCATTTGAACTAATGTAGCATGAATTCAATAAAATTGAATTTACAGAATTATTTTAATTAGCTATGTCTAAACTCCTAAGTATAATTATTGTAATAATAATCTTCTAAATAAGATGCAAGAATTGTTTACCAATAATTATTTTTAAAAGTGTCTTGGCTTCATGTAAGAAAATTAATCTTCACTATCATTTTTCTTTTGCACTCCAACAGGATTTACATAAGTCTAATATCAAGTCATATATAAGTTATTATATTTTTCTTTAAAATTTTTAATTTTATTATCAATTACATTAATAGAGTGATTCTGAAATAAAAGACAGGAGGACAATATTTTCTACATAAGATGGAAAAGGCTGCTATTTTATTCATATCATGAAATTGACTAAAAATTATAAAATCTGTATAAAATATAACAAAGTTCAAAAAAAAATTCTTAGTTACTCTCATTCAAACTGCACTAAGGATTAGTCTTTGACTATCTATAGCCTAGATATCCATAGGATGATATATAAACTACACAATATTAAGGTGAACACTGTTCTAGGAAGTACTGCTTTTTGAAGAATCTCTTATTTCTTCTTTCTCCAGACTCTACACTAAGTGACTTCAGCTTCCCAATAGAAAACGCAACTCAAAGGTTTCAGCTATTTACGACCCTCATTGTATCCAACTCTGGGGAAAAACAGGAAAGTTCGTTCTTCACTTTTATATGCACAGGCCTACTGAGAAAACTAATCAGCCCACGAGAATGTTTTTGCTCCTCAGAACTACCACAGAGAAATAAAAGCAAAAACAAAACAAACAAACAAACAACCCCAAGCAACCAAACAAACAAAATCAAAAGGAAACTCCCCCCCCAGACACAAAAAAACCCAACCAAAACAAAAAAAAAATTAAGCCATATTATCTGTTGCAAGTAATCAGTTTGTTACATTGTTCCTTCTTTATTATAGCCCCTTCATTACATTCACTGGGTTGAGAAGAAAACAAAAAGACTTTAGATTTTCCAAACAGATGTACTGCAACATTCTTAGTTTGAAAACACTTTCCACTGTTTTCAGAGTGTCATTAATTTCCCCCTTGAAGGAGAACACTCCATTTTGAAGATGGAGAAATTGGGATTATTTTAATAAGTGGTTATGTATGAATTCCAGAACCTTCCTCATCAAGTACTAAACTACCTAATGTTTAAAAGTAAATACTTCCTTTGCCTCAGTGAAAAGTTCACCTTTATTTCTAAAAAAACTTTCACAATTTCCCCTCACAGAACACTCCTACAAACTACTAGCACTATACTGCCATGCTATTTTTAACATGTTGGCTTTGCTTTATGCTAACACTCCACAACCTAGAATTCTGAACCAGTCCACACAATTTCTAGCCTTCCTTGGTCTTTCTTCCAAGACTCATGACTAGCTGCCATCAGCAGCTTTAATCAGCTTCAATCAGCTCCTGTGCAATAAACCAGTCTTTCTGTGGCAGGATGCACAGGTGTAAGTACTGTGAAGTGGATTCATTCAGGCTTTTATCGCTTTCAAGGGATATGAAGCTGCTTTACATGAAGGATAAAGGTAAACACACATACAAATATCTTCCTTTAGACAGAGCTTCTGACAGCCCAGCAGTACTTTTGTGTAGCTAGTGTTATACCAGTTACCTGGGCAAAGATCTATACAGTATCTTTTATTCAAGCAAACTATTTCAAAAGTGACAAACACCACCACTCCTGCCAGACAAAAATGACATTATTGTTCTGGTAGGAAGACCAAATGCAGCCATAGCCAGGGAGAACGTGCCTTAAGCAAACAAAGCTGCCATCCAGTCCCGGGGGCTGGCTTGAACCCTAAATTAGGTGCAGCATCAGGACCTGCCCTTTCCTCATTTGAAAGGATAAAGATTCATACCAGTAGAGCAGACCTTTTGTTTTTAAATCACTGTGCTTTGCTGTTGCTCAATCTTATAGTTTACACTTCCATTCCTAATTTTGCTGAGTGCTAAATTCCTTACAGTTTGTTGACATATTCTGGCCCAGATATAGCCACAACATGTTTTAGAACCTTCTTTGCCATGGTCTTTTTTTTTGCCCTTTGACATAATTTCTCTTCCCAAACTTACATCAGTAAGACAAAAATAATCCATTTAAAATGAAAATTGTTTTGAAATGACATGCTTAATAAAAGCATTCTAAGTTCAGTAGTCTTTACAGATGTGAAATAATTGCTGAAGCTAATATGAACCAGCAATGGCTGTATTTTTCAACAGCTCTGAGCTATATATACCATGTGTATTCTTTTGTTACAGTTTGTTTGGTTTTAAACCAAAGAATGGCCTCTCTGGATTGCAGATTGAATGCTGTCTCATATTCAGTAAAACGTTTCTTCCGCAAGAAAGAATACACCACCACAAAGGTACTTCAAATATTGAAGACCACATGTAATAATCCACTAGGAGATGGAAGGGGATTTGTAGCTAAACTGGGGTTTATTTAATTAATTTCAAGTTATGGCCTTGATGAGTCATAGAAATTTTCATCAAAGGGATATTCATCTGGCACTGATATATCTGAATATATTAAGTAAGAGCTTTCTGTTCATCAAATATGAAAGTTGAAAGTGGTGTTTAACCAGGAAATATCCATAAATTACGTCATCCAGGACAATAAATGTGTCATCAGTGCAAACTTTGTCCTTTAGCATATTTTAATTTATGTAAAGAAAACCTGAATGTGTCCTGAAGCAACTACTTTCATTCAAAATGGGTTTGTGTCAGCAATTTACACAAAACACATTCCCCTCATAAACACATTAGAATTTCAAATTTCACAGGTGTGATGCACTTCTAATACAGAAGTAATCAAGTACATGTGTAAGAGCTTGAATTCCATGCAGGTTTCTGTACACGAAATCATTATTTAAAGACATTATTCTACTGTGTTTGGGTTTGTACAATCAGCAAAAACAACGCTAGCACAAATGCAGTTGTTTGTGCCAATAATTTTGCAATATTGCAGAAGTCGTAGCTTGATTTCAAGCTTCAGACCATCACTCAGAAGCATTTCAAAGTTATTACCATTAAGTGATACCAGGAGAAAAGAAAGAAAGAAAGAAAGAAAGAAAGAAAAAAGAAAGAAAGCTGTTAATTTCTTTTTTTTATAGGCAGGAATATATACTGCTATTGGATCTATACATTTTTGAGTATGTCAGATACAGGACAAAATTTTACTACCCTACTATTAAAATGCTTTCTAAGGAGCTGTAAATATGTATACCTCTATATAAATATGTATACCTCTATATAAATATGTATACCTCAACATTAAGCACCTCAGTCATGCATGTAGATGCTTTGTTGCTGCTGCTCAGATTCATTACAATTTGTCTGCTGCATCAGCTGATGCCTCTAAGACCATCCTGCAAGAACATTCAATGATTTGTTTACCAAAGGGACGTTTCCAAAGAGCACTGTTGCACTGATCTTATGCTGATTTATCTATAGCTACTGCAATTAAATACAAAACCAACACCACCTGTTATAACTTTTCCTTTTTTTTTTCATTTACAATTCATAAGAGTGGACTTTTTTATTTTATTCTAAAAAATAAATCGGACCCTAGTCTACCCATTCAAATGAACTTAATTATTTTTAGCACATTAATTCCATGTTATCTGGTCAATAAATAATTTAAGCTTTATTTTTAAAAAACAGCATGAAAGAGCAAGATTCTTTTTTCTTTTTTACTTTGGCCACTTTTCTACATGTTGACTGAAACAAGGTTTTCTACTTTTGTTCAGACTTAGTTTTGTGAAATTTTAAACACAATTCGGTCACATGAACATAAATGTAAGAAAAACATGTAAGATTTTACTATTAATAATACTTTGCTATTTTAAAGTAACTTTCAAACAAGTATACAATATGATTTTACAGCCACTTGGGTAAGTTTTCACTACAACAACAAAAAGCACATTTGTTTCTCTGGAGTCACTGACTACTTAAGTCTTTGAAACAAAACTGTCCCTCCATACATCAAAAAGTGGTTTTGAGAAACTGAGGAAATACTACATAAACAACATCAAATAAAGAAAAATAAGCAAATTTTAGCATGTTTATTTTAATCACATGAAAAAGTGACTAAGTTTGAATGAACTGTTAGAAGTCCCCAGTGAACAGACAAAGCTGTTACTGACAATGACTAAATGATTTCTATGATTACATTGCCTCAAGTCTTGGTGAGGTGATGTGAACATCTGGTTTTCTAGGGTAGATCTTAGCACAATCTTTTAATAAAATCCATCTTCATAATAGCCACTGAGGGCTATTACTTTCATAATACAACTTGCATGCAATTATTCACTATAACCGTTATTTATTCTGGCATTCACATATCATTGAAAAGCTGTACAAGAGTCCTGTGTTTTTCAATTTTTCAATATACTTTCCTTTATTCATGTTGTACTTACAACATTTGCCCCTTTCTAACAGTCTTTATACCCTTTCACTTTTGTTTGGTATATTTTGAGGTGTGCATGAAGTTTCTGGCATTGTGTTGGAAGTATTAACCTCCATCCTACATAATGACAAGATGCAATGCAAGATTTACTTGCGCTACAGTTACTGTGATCAGTCATTGCTTAGAGCATATGTGCATTATGTATTTGAAGGGAAGTGCCTGTAAGGACTGCACTCGATTCCACGTCTTCTCATGTTCTGAGATGTGACATGCTATAAGTAAGTAACAAAAACAAAGAAGAAATGGACAGTCTCAGGACACTAGGCACAAGATGTTTCTGCTTACTCAGTCAAAAAATGCTTGATTTTGGTTTTTTTCCCTAATAAAAAGGACAACTCTGGTAACAATAGTTGCCAGAAGTACAAACTGCTGATGTTTGTCATTGTTTTCAGTAGAAAACAAGTCTATTGGCAGAATATCAACCGTACAACAGAGTTGTGTCCAGATCATGTGTGGTTAGCTTTCAACAACCTACTCAAACATGAATATCTGGCACTAAGTACAGAAACTTTATGAATTCCTTGTTTATCTAGAGCATGCAAGTGTCGTACTCACAAGATCTGCAGTACTGCTTCCAGAGTACCAGGAGCACCACCACAGAACAGTATCTAGCATTTATAATGCATAGAACAGACTTGTAACACTACCTCACTGGAGAAGGGGCATTTGGGGACCACGTTCCCTGCATCCGTAGGTGATTCAAGACAGCTTGATTAAATGCTTATTTGACTCGCATTTTTCTGAGGTGAAGACACACGTTCTATGTACCTCTAGAATCCAGATACTAAACTACTGTTATGCTTCCTGCACTGCCACAACTACCAAAGATCTTGGGCATCAGTGGGAATAGCAGCACAGAAAGCTTTTCCAGAAATGCATGGCATTTCTCTGACTATTTTAGGCAGAATGATTGAAAAACACCCAGATTTGGTCAGAGTTATCTAGATAGCTTCACAATTCCCTCTTTTAAAAAGGGATATCAATATCCAAGCATCAGTGAGACTTCACACACATAGGCATGGTTCCATCGTCCAGCTGTCAAAAATGTGTCTACTACAACTCTTGAAGTGACTACAAGTGGCCATAAACAGGTTAGCAGACATTGTCAATTTATTCACTGGAGATTCAGGATCTTTCTTTTTTTCTTTAATTTTCTGTTTCTTGAGCATTTTTCTTTACAAGCCTGGAGTGAGATACCTGAAGTATATAAGCACTATTATTTTCTTAGATTCCCAGAGATAAGACCTCTTGTTGGACTCAGGAGGGTTTGTACAACAGATGTGTTAGCAGAGGCTGACTTGTTCCATGCAGCAGCCAGTTTTGGTATATGGCACAGAGTCTATGAAATTTGTAAGCTGTGCACTATACCTCATGCCCTGTGATATGCATGAGACCAGAAACAGCAGCAGCAATGGAGTCATATCCACCTCTCTGAACCACTGGACCAGTCTGACCATAACCTAAAAGAGAAACAGAACAATTAGTAATTCAATCAATGACAAGTACAATATAAACTGTTATTTCTCTTCAGTTTTTGTTAACAAGCTGTCCAGATTGCACAGCCAATGAATGCTATTGTATTCTATTTATTCCTGCACATTTTTAAGAGCAAAGTTGGATTTATCCTCTGTGGGTTGAGGATGTGTTTGATCTTAATTCTAGACAGACTTGTATCCCTGCTATGTTTCATTCCTTTCGGATAAAATTGCCTTTTGAATTCGCTGTGTCAGCTGAGGTTGGACTCAGATGTTATTTCAGAGAATCTATGGTATCTCTACAGGCCTACAATTGCTGTCCAACAGGGCCCATCTTGCCTGTGTTATCTCCACTCTGCCGTAAGGATGCCTTGAATACCCCAAACAATACTAAAATCATGACACTATGGTTTAGACACTTGAATTGTTTCCCCCTCATTTCTGTTACTTTATTTCACATCTAAACAGAGCTACCTTCAAAACAAAACATTGTTTACAAGATATGGCAAGGCTTTAGCAAGTATGAACAATCTGTTTGCCAAGAGTTAGCACCAATGAAATTCAAAATACTGAGAATTTTTACAGAACTACATAAATACAGTTTTGTTCATCTGTAGAATTAACTTAAAATAAACAGCTGTAGCCAGAAGGATGCTGTCTTACTGTTCTTTGCTATAGTCATCATGTTCTTCTAACAACAACCACAAAATCTTCCAATTGAGGAGGTCTTGCACAAGCAGCTGAGGAGGTCACTGGAACCAGTGACCACCATCACAGAGGGTAGAAGTCAACATGGAAGGAGCAACATATTTGATTGATGGTTTTTATTAGTTCTAATAATGACAGAGCCCTCAAAATTCAGATTTAAGCACTTGTCCTCCTCAAAGAGGAAGCACATTTGAAGCTGTTCTCGTGCTTTCTTTTCAGATATGTCTAAGAGAAATCCCTTGGTTACAGGAGCAGTTGGGAGATACTTGTCACGGACAAGATTCCTAATTTAACTGTAGTTTTAAAGCAACATTTATGTTTTATTCTTACCTGTGAGGACAGTATTAGAATTACATTATATCAACATATACTGCAACATAACAATTCCTGAATCTCCTAGATTTCTTTTCATTATTCTCCTGGAATAATCTTCTCTATATACAGACAGTCCTATGCAGTCTATATTCGGTAGACATGACAGTCTAAACATTGGCTTTGTGAATTAAAGCAGACAATTAAAAACATTTTTTCATTGAGGTAATCTACCTCAGTTCCTCCACTTGGACTGATGCTGTTAGGTGCATAACTCATAAATTACTCCCAATGTATAGTGCAAGAGAATTACGATCACTGCAAACTGGAGTTAAAGCACATTGTTACTCCAATTGATAAATCATACCAAGCAAAACAATATCCACTTACCACACAGATTTCCTCATTATTCCACAAACTATCTCAATTGCCTGATCTTCTTCTGGCAATATGAGATCCATGTTGTGAAAAGCCATGGAGGAACTCATCTTCTACACTCAGTGTCACAGAGAATATCAGAATACAACAGCCAACCCACTGACTTTATCAATGTAGACTCAAAACAAACATTTTGCAAGAAAAAAGTCAACACCTTTCTTATGGTCAAATTTGTGTCACTACTCACAAGAGATGAAAAAACCTACCAGTTTACCCAGCTTTACTCAAAATCTGACAACAGCTGACTTTGAGATCCCAAAAAAACTCGTGGCATTTCCTTTCACATTTACACTCTTAAGTTTACAGCAAAGAACAGTGTATTCAAATATAAGAGGACTAGCAAATAAAATATACTGGATCCACCCAAAAATGTTCCAAAGAGCTCTAACTAGGCATATACCATTATCTCACTGGAATGAACTGTAGAATTAAAACCAGTTAAGTGTGTGGGGCCACTTCAAAAACAAAATCTTGCTCAATAAAAAAAGTACTCAAAACAACTTTAATTGAATAGTGAAAAGCATACTGAAGTAAGTGAGAAACTACGTACTGACCTCAATTATTAACAAAGAAAAGACATCTCAACACATCCACTCACACAAATGTTTTTATAAACAACAAACATCTGAAAATTAAACATTTAGTATGTAGACAGAGCAACTATACAAGCCTTCGCAATGCTCTTCTGGTAAGGACAAACATCCATCCCCCAAACACTGAATTCAGGAAAGGTGACAGGCAACAAGACCTGCATTTTTCTAGAGGAGTTTCTGAAATAAAATTTTTTAACTCCTTTTCACACATTATAACAGCCAGGTTTCAAAATAAAAGCTATTATTTAATGGCTTTCTGGTTAAAATTAGAACTTCCATGGAGTGTTTAATTAGTCTTCACAGGTCACAATAGATTAAAAAGAAAAAAATACATAATTCTGCTTTTGATCTGAATTCTGGGTGGACAAAGCTAGTGTGGGGACAAAACCTGTCGTCATTGGAAATGGTTTGCCCCAGGAACTATGGATATACAAGATTCCTAGAGGAAAAAGTAGAATTAAGTGTGAAATAGCTATTGCTAAAAATGAAAGATCTCATTATCCAGACAAAAATCAAAGGCTGAACATTATTATTCTGGTAAACAACGCAGGTCAATGGAGCAACCCAGTGCAGATGTTTTAGAAATAATGATGAACATAAACACAAAAAGCTTGAAGAGGAGTCCAAAATTACGTTCAGAAAATAGTCAGCCTGAGACCCAGATTTTACAGTAACTGTAATATATACACATATATACATATGTACATATATATATAGAAATATATAAAATAACTCCTTAAAGATAAAAATGCCACCTAAAGCTTATGTTTGTCCAAATACCCTGTGTTCTCTCATACTTAATTCAGTAAGAAAAGTGTAGATCTGCAATTACACCCTCAAACCTAAATACAGGCTCCCGTTAAACAAAATGTAGTTAGTGGTTTAAAGTTTCAATAAAATGAAAAATACTTTAGGGTAAAAAGATAATCCCAGTTGAATACAGAGATAATAGATTTAACAGTGATGGTCTCAGAAGATAAGATAAGGGGACTGATTACACTTCTGCTCCCCTTTAGTGGAGTTCATCCTCATAAGCTACAGTTAATATTTAAAATAGCCTCTACCAGTAAAGAATTTATTTTAGATCCTTAAGTCCAGTGAAGCTATTTTTTATTTTGGGGAATATATTTCAGAGAGACAAAAGAATTTAAAATTCAATTTAATAAAACTAAGTGTTTTCTAAATCATTTCAGCTTGACAGGCAGCTGCCTAGATTATAAATCTTGTGTAAAGCTTTAGATTTGTGTAAAACAGAATCTGCAGGGAACAAAAGGAAGTTGCACCACATTAAACCCTTATTCAACTCCCAAAATCCCTATTCTATACCTTGCAGTAGGAAGGCATGGTTTCTTCTGATACCTGTCACATCCTCATTTCTAGAATTCAAAATCATTACAGTATGAGCCGGTGTTCTCTACCACAAAATGTACATCAGTTTCACAATCAAACTGAGTACAAGACAATAACCCCCAGTTAGATCTCCAAGTGCTTCCTAAAAATTGTCATTGTCAAAGCATTATTTAATCTTCAGAGCAAGCTTTTGAAATTGCCAGAAACAGAGAATCACACAGAATCATAGAATGGGTGGGGTTGGAAGGGACCACAGTGGGTCATCTTGTTCAACCTCCCTGCTTGAGCAGGGTCATCCTAGAGCACATGGCACAGGATTGTGTCCAGATGGTTCTTGAATATCTGCAGTGTGGGAGACTCAACAACCTTTCTGGGCAATTTTTTCCACTGCTTGGTCACCAGCACAGTAAAGAACTTGTTCCTCATTTTCAGAGGGAACTGCCTGTTTATCAATTTCTTCCCATTGCCTTGTGTCCTGTTGCTTGGCTCCACCAAGAGCCTGGCTCCATCCTCTCAGCACCCCTCTTCAGGTGCTTAGAGACATTGATGAAGTCTCCTCTGTTATCTCTTCTCAAGGTTGAACAGGCCCAGCTCCCTCAGCCTATCCTTGTAAGAGAGATGTTCCAGTCCTTTAATCACTTTCATTGCCCTCCAATGGACCCACTCCAGGAGCTCCATGTGGTGGCTGATTAGCCAGTGGTACAAGAGACAGAGAGAGCTCTTGTAAGAGGGTCTTTGCTGCCAGAGACTTATTGGTTATGGTGAGGGAAAGGAGCCTCTCCTAGGATGCCTGTTCGGTTATGGTAATGTACCCCAGTTCTGATTTCCCTGGTTGGCTCCTGGTGTTGGCCACACCCCTGTATCTAAGATCGATCTATCACGTGTTCAGGGTCAATGCCTCTGGAACCCTTCACGAGTAGTAGCAATAAACTGCTGTTTGTGGAACTCCATGCAAGGACCCTTCTCAACTCCTTGCCGTTGGATTCATATTACTGAAGCCATCCCTGCATCTGTGTGTTCATGCATGTGAGCCATAGAACCCCAAGGGACTCAGTAATAGCTCCATGTCACTCTTGTCCTGAGGAGCTCAGAACCAGACACAGCACTCCAGATGTGGTCTCACCAGGGCTGAGTAGAGGGTCGGGATCACCTCTCTCCACCTGCTGGCAATGCTCTTCCTAAAGCACCCAAAGATACCACTGGCCTTTTTGGCCACAAGGGCTCACTGCTGGCTCATGGACAGCTTGTTGTCCGCCAGGACCCACAGGTCCTTCCCCGCAGAGCTGCTTTCCAGCAGTTTGGCCCCCAGCCTGTACTGGTGCAGGGGATTATTCTTCCCCAGGCTCAGGACCCTGCAATTGCCTTTGTTGAATTTCAGACAGAATTTCTTTTCTGCCCATCTCTCAGTCTTCCAGTTCTTCTCTCCCATCTCTCTCAAGGCCCTTTTGAAGACCATTTTGAAGTCCTCGGGGGTATCAGCCACTCCTCCCAGCTTTGTGTCACCCGTGAACTTGCTGAGGAGGCATCTGCCCCTTCACCCAAGTCACTGATGACCGAGTTAAACAATACTGGGCTGAGTACTGAACCTTGGGGACACCACAAGTGACAGGCCTCCAGCTAGACCCTGTGCCACTGATTACAACCACTAAAGGACTATTTGCTTATTCAGCATAATCAGACCTAAATCTTCCTGTTCTGACCCTGCAGCCAAGTCTATCTTCTACATAAGAAAGTGTAGAAACCTTTACTCTTTGAAGCTTTTTTTTGAGCAAGAAAAATTAACCATGAGGTATGAGAAGTACGCAAGACCTGGCACTGGCTACTTTGTGTCAGCTTAAGGGAAACATGGGCCTTTATTGGAGGCATTTACAAAGCAAATGACATAGCTTTCCACCAGCAATCCTGTACCCTTAGCTCAAACAAGAATGAAGAAAGAGATTTTAGCCACTTGGAAAGTTCTGAAAAACAGAGGATGCTAAATAGAGCCAGTAAAGATCAACTTGCATCTGAAAAGTTTTAAAGAATTTTCTTAACCAAGATCTCCACAATCACTCTTTGTTAGTCTGCAGCGTAACATAATGCATGAATATTCAAAATGAGACATGCTTAATGTGACATAAAAAAATTGATATCTCTCTGTTCCTGCACCTACTTTTCTTTTAATATTTGGGTAAATATGACAATTAAAGTTTTATAAAATAAGGTGGCTAATATGTAACACTGCAGCTCACATCTGTTCTAAAAAGTCTCCAGCTGTTTGATGGCCAAACCTTTGATATGGAGCAGCAAGAGAAGACTTAAGGTACCTAAAAATATTTATCTAGTAAAACTGAAAAATAATCATGTCAAGATAAACAGTAAATTGTAATAGCACTAAGATACTCATCACTGGCTGGGGGCATTACAGAAGTAACTTTATGCAAGACACTAATTGCAGCTGACTGAAGATCCATTTGGTAAAATTAACTGAAGCATATAAATTTCCTGTGAATATTGGCAATATATACACATTCCAATTAAATCTAAGAGTGAGATTGCTGCTATTATCTGATTAAATTAGATTGGTATTAATACACCACAATTCCTGACAAGTGGAAAGACTAAAAGTATTTCTCCCAGATTTTTCTAGTTAAATCAGACACACACATTAAAAAGCTTATAGTTCTGGGCTTAGTGTGCAGGAGCCATGTGATGGCACTCAAGGTTTGGAAAATAGCACAGAAAAATTTATAATATTTTCAGGCATCGCATGGGACAAAAGTTTGGGGGAAAAATAACATGTCATAACAAACTACTGCTAGTTTATCCACTTTAAAATGGTCAATATATTTATCACATAAGAGAGTCCTAATTTGCTTTACAATCCACTCTAAGTGATTCTGGTCTGAGACACAGAAATAAATATTATGAAGTGAGAAAGGTCAGGTTGAAGATTACGAAGAAAGTAATAACAGTAAAAGTTGCTGGACTGCACAGAAGTGTTACTACCCAAACTGCCATTTTAGTGCTCAAAAATGTCACACTAAATTTAAAAATGCTAGCAAAGAAAACCCCAACCCAAACCTGTTTTCAGAAAGAACTCTGTTAGAAAAACTGACTAATGTGGCCTTATGGGTTTAGCTTTCTAACACCATGTCAGCTACAACATAACTTTATTTCATTTTTGCCAGATGACAGTGGGATTTTTAGATACATTTATGTCAGACATTCTTCATAAATTTTAAGAAAGCAGGCAAAACAATTAAACAACTTTGTCCCAGACAAAGTTTCATGTGTCTGTAGATTCTATGCTATTGCAAGATGTGTCCTGAACACACATTTGGACACCCTATTTCCTTGCCTAGGAGTTACTGATGATATGATGACAGAATTCCTAACATGTATAAAAAACAATTCATTTTGGCTAGGAGCTGCCTGAAAGCATCTGGGATAAACAGGCACTAATGTGTTGCAATACCATCACTTTAAGGACAATCACTCTAAAAGAAGTATTTTTATGGAAGTTAGTTTAGATTCATTTGGGATTTTTATGAAGATTAACAAAAATGTTTCTACATTTCTCAGCTTGTTGTGCATTTGATTTGTATTTCAGGAAATTTAACAGCCAGGATAGTGGGTCACAAACAGTTTGCACCTTCAAAAAAACAACTGATAAAGAAGTAAATCTCACAAATTACTAAAAGCACAGAAACTGGAAAGAGGGAATGAAAATTCATTCAACACCTGAAATTGCTACTCTCACTTTTTCAATAGTGTGCTTTCAAGCTAATGATGGCCTCATAATTAAATCTACAGGACAGCCTGAGTATGACTTTCTGTGTCATAAAAAGAAAGGTCAGCATTTCTCATTATGACCTGCATTCAAAATATTCGTATCACATGCTAGAGAAAACCAAAAGCCGTAATTTCTGCACTTCTTCATGATTTGATAGCACGATAAAACTTTATAAGGTCAAATATAAAACACATTGTACTAAAAGGATAGGAAAAACCAACATGGAGACATGTTGTCAGCACGGACCAATTCCCTGTAGTTCAATTCCCACATGACAAATGACATTACAAAGTCAGGCTGTATAGGATATTCTGAGCAAAACATAGAAAAATATGTTCAACATAGACATTTCTACAAATAGGAACTAAACATTGTCACAGATTCAATCCAGATAGATGGCTATCCCTGCTGAATAACAAATTAATGAGAAACACCTTTTGGCTTGTTCTATTGCCAACAGAAAATATTCAATTAAAGACAGCTTACATCTTTACTTAATAAAGATTAATGAAACAAGCAGAAGAACACAAGCAATTCTCTGCGATGACAAAAGCCAAAGTCTAACAGACGCATTATATGAAACTTTGCAGTGTCAGAGCTGCCAAATGCGTTAGCAAAACGAGTAACGACTTTCGGAAAATGCTTGCCATGTGTTGGTCAGAAGGAAAGGAAGTACAACTTCCTGAATAGGCAGGCTTACAGGAGATCAGAACAGATACAAGAAAGGTGAAGTCAGAGAAAACTGTCAAGAGAGATGAAAAGATATTAAAAAAAAAAATCAGCCTTAGGTCAACAAGCATAAAATCTGACCAATCTGATAAAAACATTTCATTTCCCAACTGATGATTGCAAATGTGTACAATATTTATTGCTTTTACACATGTTGATTTAGACATTCTAACCCTGTCTTTTGAACAAAATCAGGTGCTACAAGGTGGAAGGCAAAGATGAAACAAAATTGTTAAATCAAATACAAAACTCTATGCTAAGGTTTAGCTACTGAAAGACTAGAAGAGGACAAACAACAGCCTCTGCCAGTTGTCCAACCCCATTCAATTTTCATGTGATCTGGGTACCCAGCCTCACACAACTCCTCTTAAGGCACCAACCACACTTCTGGGACACAGCCACAGACCATTTCAAACAACACAAGCCTGGTTTTCAAAAGGCTTTTAATCAGGCCTGCAAACTTCTAGGCCATATTTTCTAGCTTTATAACATGCCAAATATAAGTTACAAGAAAGCAGTCCTTCCCTCCATAGCTCAAACTGTAATCACTCAAGAGATGTTGCTATCACTTTCTTTTGCTAAATCAGCAAAAGTTTAACTTGCCACTCTCTGAATTTCAAGGCAGAAGCAGCTTCCCAGTCTAAGTGGGGTCACTCTTCTACATGATCTAAGAAATGAAATGCGTCATGGTGACCATTTTCAAAAAAAAAAAAAAATTCACTTAAAAGCTTTTAGATGACACTGAGATTAGGTACTCAAACTTTATTCCCCACCTTAAAGGAGGCTGATAGACACCCAAATTCCCCATTGCTGTTTTGGGTTTACACAAATATTCCCAGCTGAACACTCTTAAACATAACAATTCATTCCTCATTCCATGCTTGGTACAGATACAGCTGATCTTAGGACTACAAATATTTATATAGTGAAAGCTAATACTAAAATAGTGAAGTCAATTACTCCCAGCAGTGTAGCAATGGCATTTCCCCAGAACATCCAGGCTGCAAAACTTGCACAGAAATTAGTTAAATATTGAGGCGAGCTGTCTGTTCTAACCTCTGTGTGTCCTCACCTACTCTTCTAGGATTGTTCTACCAACCCAGCTCTGCCACACTATTACTGCTAAGGTAAGGGAGCAAATATTTGTGAGGAATATCTGGCTAATCTGGAAATCAGTCAGGAGTCAACAGAAAGACACCAGACTTCAGCTCAACTGATATTAATAATCTTGCTATTTCTAATAGTGAAAATAGTTCTATGGCCAAGCAGCGTAGAGCCAGGATAGCCGCAGAGGATTCTTCTGAAAAGGACATCATTATCTATGACCCCATGACAGAAATGTAAAGTAATTACTTAATTACATAATCATTTCTCATCTGAAACAGACGATGATCATTCTAAAGTGAATATTACGTAAACAGACATCCATTTTTTGTGACTGTACATAGTTACATTGACAGACAAATCTGTGCAGCAGTGTCCAGTGAAGGAGCTGACCTTGACCAAGCACTTCCCCTTGGGGTTGCAGGTCTATGGCTGAGAATGCATACCATGGCCCTGACTTCTCCCTCCAAGATCAAATACATAGTCCCTCAGGGGCAGAAGTTGGAAAAGCATATCATACAAACTCAAAATCAGTATGTAATTGTTTTTTAAACTTTCCAAACAGTTCTCAAAAATTTTCAAAACAAACCTATAAAGTTTAATTCCCAAAGAGGATTAAGTCATATGGAATGCAACATATTCTTAGAATTCCAGGCTGTCATTTCAACTCTTTCAATAACTTCAGTGATATTTTTTGAGCCTGATTTTAGTTTTCTTTAGTCTATACACACAAAATATGTAAACAGAAGAGATATGATAAAAGACATGGTCTGGAAGTAAAGATATTTACACTTTTCAGTTTTAATCTTAAAAGAAGTTTGATTCATTAACAAATTCATTCCCATATATTTTAAGATCATTACTTTAATTTGATAGAAATAAGAGAAACTGACAATCATATATTATATGTTCTGAGCAGAACATGATATAGAGCACCCCTTACTATTGTACAAAGAATATAGTTTTATATGAATAAGCACCTTACAGTTCCAGTTCCATAAAATACTTTTGAAAGATGTAGTCTTGCAAAAGAGGTTACAAAATTTTGGCCTCCTATTTTTCTCTTGAAATGGTGGTCAGGTCACTGTAAGACATGATCACAATAGCACTAGTTACCCCATCCTGACTTTGCAAAACCTACAAGGACTCTACTCCTGGAAAACAAAGCCATCTTCTCTGTTAGAAAGCTTTTCTAAGTGTTTAATAGGAATCTTTTTTTGCAGAAATTTAAACTGTTCCTTCTTTTCCTATGTGTAACAGAATACTCTTTTCTCTTTACAAGAGCTTTTACTTACAAGACTGTTATCCACAAACCTGTTCTCATTACACTCTTACTTCACAGTAACATTCACTGCTTCCTATGCCAAAGTTTTCTCTGCAAGACGACTTGCAGATCAATGGGTTTCAGCTGTTGGCATAAAAAATGCTTTTAACGATCAGGTACATGGAAAAGTGTCAGATACTGCCACCATTTTGGTTTCTAAAAATGATGAAAACCACACTATTTTTCAATAGTTTATGTCTTCTACACCCAAAACTGTTTTCTTTCTGTTTGCTAGCTACTGACAGTGTTTTATTTTATAACAGTATTCCAAAAACACAAGTAATGAGATGAATATGCTTACTGGGAAACATTTTCAGGTCAACAGCAGCTACTTACAGTCTTCCTACAAATCCAACAACATCCACAGACAATACCATGAAAGGGCACAACAAAGACACTGGATCTTTTCACCATTTTAATTAGTTATATTTGTTTCTTTGGTGAAATCACAAAACCTCACCATTTGAAACAATGAAACAAACCAAACAAAGAAAAACTCCTGCAACCTTCATGAAATCCATCAGGCAAGGAAAAAAGATTAACAAAACAAGATAAAGCAAATACGAATGCTACTATTAGACAGGAGATTCCCCAAAATATAATTCATTTGGAAACAAGCAGAGAAATCTTTAGTAATAACAAACAACATATTTCATGATCATTTCTTGTGTCTTCTTTTCAGACTATTACAACTCAAACACAATAAATACTGCTTTACAAAAGCCTGCTGCATGGCTTCTGAAGATGCCTAAAGTCTTCCAGCTTTACTTCTGTTAACTTAGCTAGGCACCAGTCCAAGCATAATAGCTACTGAAAAATAAACTTTAAACCATCAGTAAGTGTCTTCACAGTTGTACTATGCTGTTCATATCCAGGATTTTCAATGTCTAATCTGGTTCCATTCACTGTAAACTAACCCAATGTTAAATCTTACAGCTCCCAGGCTCTCTGTCTGATATGGTATTCTTCATTAGGACAGAGTCCAAAATTCTGAAATTTTCGATCTCATACAAAATACTGCTACTTAGATGGAAGAACAAGCAATAGAGTGAGAAGGCATAAGAAAAACATTACTTTCATGCACTGCTGAAAGTCAATACTTAATTTTAAAGCAAGGAGGGATTATGACTGGTTCATTAAACTTTGTATACGCTTCATATTGAACAAAGAATGGGAACACAGTGTTTCAGAACAGCACTCGTTTTCAACTGTTTCTTGTTCCTAAACTCACAGTACTTTGGACATTCAGACTATGTGTGACTGAAAAAATAATAGTGGAAAAAACAGCTAAGCCCTCCTGCTATGCTAAATGCCAGTGCAAAAGGGTAGCGCAACCATTTACAGGAAAAAAAAATTTAATGCAGTCAGCTGCTGCTGGTGTGTTGATGACAGAAGCAGCAAAAAGTCAGACTTAGTGTCACTCTGCTAAAACGCCCACCTTCCTGAAGGTGTCCAGCAGATCTGATTCCTGCAAGGATATCAATCCAACCAACAGAAAAGGGATTCTCTCAGCTCCCATATGTTTCTCAGTAACCCTTTTTTCAACGTGCCACCTCTCAGCCTCCATCCTTTTCATACACTTTGAAAGTTTGGTCTCTGTCAATGCCAGAGCCCTTTAGTATTTTAGAAGTACTGGCAAAACCCTGCAAATATAGGGCAAATGCAGCTTTCCAGACCAACTGGCACTTCATACTAAAATGCAAAACCATTTACAGTGAAACCTCTCCAAGCAGAACAATTCTACCAGCAAAATAAAAGTTTTGTCAATACAATAATGTGTTTGCTAATGGCTTCTGCCAAAACAACTAAACCAGTCAGCGTTAGCACCTCTTCACAATCCCGTCCAGCACAGCTGGGCTGACAGAAGCCTGTTGTATAGAAAACAGCCTCTTGCTCAGTTCCAAAAAGTTTGTCAACAAGCTGAATTTTACAGAATCCTCCTCTTTTGAATAGACTTGTTTCGGCCTATGCTAATTTTGCAAGCAGTAGAGAAAAACATATAAACCCACCAGCAACAGGAATGTGCTTTAAGTAGGAAAATAAAAGTAGGTTCTGCATCTTGACACAGCATAACTACATTAATCCTGTAGAAGGAGATACCTTGAAGTTTGGTTTTATGGTAACACACCCTAAAAATGCAGCTTTGTAATACTTATATTTCAGTCACTCTGGAATTAAATACACATTTTTGTGTATAATACAGGTTAAAAAACATTGATGCCATCACCACTAGACAAGCGTAAACTCCAAACTCAAGTCCATTTTGTTGCTCCTCCAATAAGAGCTACGAAGCTTAATTGCTCTGCAATGCACCTCAGTCAAACCTTGCTTGTTCACATTTTGCTCTGAAACCTCTGGGCAACTCAAGTTGTCCAAAGCGGCTGTAAAAGCATATTTAGAGGGGTCTAAGCATAGAGCGGCACAGAAATATGAAAACAAGTGGAGACTTGAGACCAGCTAGCTGCATATTCTGTCTCCAGAAATGAAGATAGATGACAACATGAAGAGGATAAGGTTTAATACTACTCTTGAGTACTATCCCAGGTTACAACAGTTTGCAGCTGATAGTCTTCCTGATTAAGTAGATAAAGTTAATCAAAATTTCCCAAATCAACTTCTTAGGGGTAAGATACACAGAAAACCTTTGCCATTTTCAGGTATTTTAGGTAAGCAGACACTTCAAACATACCTAATCACAACACAAGCAAAAAAAATAAACCAAAAAGAAAACTGAGTATTTTGAAAAACATTACAATACTTTTAACACACAGTGCCAAAAAATTCAAATCCTATGAATCAGGCTTTTAAAACATATGGTTCTTAACAAGAAATATGAAAAATATGTGAACAATAAAAGTAGAAGTAATTCAAAGTAGTCCCATTATTTGTCATCTATTTGCAAGTTTGATTAGCAGTAGAGTCATTGTTTCCCAGTTTTCATCAGAATTATTAGGATTTTTTTTCAGTAAAAGTAGAAATCAACACAAAATAACCCAACTCTTTATTAAGAAAGAACACCGGATACGTTACTAATCCCAGTAAAGAGAAAAAAATAACCCTGGGTCTAATAGACCTATTTAATGCTTTTTGTTTTTGTCTAGAAAAGCATGGGGTAAACACCTCCTTGCAGATGGACCACCTATGATAAAAAAAAGACAACTGGAAAGATTTAGAAGATCTTCAAAAGCAGAAATTAAGAACAAATTCTTTATACACCATCAGAAGGTGTTTGTGTTGCTGTGTTTCAGTAATTGGCACCATGAGCTAAGAATACAAATTAAAAGCTCCCATTGGTCCTCCTCATTTAATTCTGAATAAAGCAGTCAGCTGTGGAAGGCTATAATATTTGCTTTATTTTATATATAAATAACATTTACAACAATTAAATTTCATGTGTTTAGGATTGCTGTTTATACTCCATATACTAAGTACTTTACCCTGGGAAGAAATACTGGCCACAAAGTGCCAATCCTAAGCCTGCAGACTATTTTGGAATGGGTCTCATGCCAAGCACAAGGTTTGGGACTTCACAGGTTACTTTCTACAAGACAGAGTAAAGGAGAGGCACAAAACTATCTAAACACTTACTGCCAAAATGAGGGAAGTCCTTAAAACATGATACTTAAGGGCAATTTTCAGAAGCATCAGCTATAGTACTGCTTCACTTTTATTAAATGGATATCTATTTCCAGAATTTCCTTCCTAAAGTCTTGCAGGTACACAAATTATCTTTTGATCCTAAAAAAGTACTGAGAGGAAATCAACAGTACATACTGCTACACCATGATAAATGGCTCAACCAGTTAGGCCACAAAAGCAATGCAGTTACAATACCTGAGGTCCAATTTACCAGGCTGGTTTAGAGAGAGTTCTTGTTTTTGTTTCTACACAACACTATTAAGTGATGCAAATATAGTCTGACTGGCCTCAAAAGTTCCCTTTTGTAGAGGAAAGAAGCTACATAAACAGATCAAAGCAGTTCTCTCAGGGAAATTACCAGCAGAACTATGTATCACCTAAAACCACCACCGATTGCTGTGGTGATTGATTCCTTTCTTAGAAATGAAAATTGTTTCTTCATTCACAGGAACGAGTGACTTCTTTTTTTCCTAAGTTGTAGTGAAAAAGTACTTTTTGACATCATTGAAGTAGTATTGGGATATATGCATTTCTGCCAATTAATTTCTGCACATAAGCAATCACTTTGCCTCTTCACACTGAAGTGTTCTAGTTTGATGGCTGAGCCAAAAGGAAAAATTGACACAACTTAAATACTCAGATGGCATAGGACTAGTTTTTCAGACCAAGGTATAAATCTATTTAGAAGTCTAGAAAGAAATCAGGTATCTTGAACTTATGAGATAATACTAAACTCTACCTTTTCCACATTAAGTTTTTAAAAAAATATTAAATTGTAGGAATTCTGCTTGCAAACACTGTATAACACAAATAGAGATTAAAATTGTCTCATCAGTTTCTTTAGTTGCTTTATTCATCTGGTGAAGGCGGGAGGAAAGGAATGACAGTTTGAAAAACTGTTCTACTGCCTGGAAGCAAAAGGGGAACTCGCTCCTTGGCTTTGATTTACATCAAGGAAACTTTCAGTCATAACAATTAACTTTTTTATGAGGCTATGGCTCTACAATATTTAACACTTGTGCTATGTAAGTTAAAACTGTTTCCAATTCTTGCCTAAATTCCTATTTATAATTAATATAGTCTTAAAAGCTTCAGTCTATTTGCTCATAAATTGATGGCCACCTCAGGTATCAGTAATTACACATAAGATGCATAATAAACTCTTAGAGCTCCTGCTGTATGCCATAAAGCCAGTTCTTTACTGCACAAGAAACCAGCTACCAACCTGCACAAATATGCAGTTTACACTGAGAATTACAGAGCAGCATATTGGTGCAGGGCAGAAAAGAACCAAATTTCTGTTTTTCATTTTGTACGCTGCACTTGTAGTCCCAATTACTTAAATCTCTGAAAACAGACACAATCCACTTCTCCAACTGTCAGGTCTGAGCTCTTATTTTAATTACTATCTCCCAAAATTTTTCTTGAGATTTTCTTAACACACTCATTCTTTGAATTCCAAGTAGTATTTTGGCTAATTCTGTGCATTAAACAAAGGTTTTTTGATGCTTTCACATACTATAAGAATCTTCATTTAAGAACTGCTGTGTGAAAATGTACAGAATGTTTTAGGAAGAGATGGTTAGATGGCCAACCACAGTACTTCCTTCTGATCACAGCAGCATTTTTTTAAAGAAAAAACCTGATGTTCCAAGCTACCTCTCTTTTACAATGTTTTTTACTTACAGATTGTTCTTCTCTCAACTCTCTTCAGTTTTCCACATAGTTTTTGAAATGTGGTACCCAGAAGCAGACTTCACCTTCCAACCTTACCAATGTGGAGCAGGGTAGAGAAACAGTCCTTTAGGCCATATTCAGCTTTATATAATCCAGTATAACACTAGTCCTTCATCTAATGATTTCATCACTGACTCATGTTCAACTTTGATCATTCCCCACCATTACAACCAAGTCTTCTGAGAACCCTTTTCTAACCCAGTGTTCCCCATACTATATTAACATTACTTTACTATTTTTTATTAAGCACAATACATTGTATTTGTTCCAATCTTTAAATCTACCCTTCCTCTTACATTTATGTAAAAAATTTGGTCAAAGTAATTTTTAATTCTATTCTTGCTGTATAAGTTGACTCCCTTCAGCTTTGTGGGCTTTCAGAGCTGCATAGAGCTCTCAGGCCACTAAAAATTGACCTTTTACATTAGGACTTCATCACATGACTGTCCATGGGGCTGTGTTGACACAGAGACTGTTAGGAAGTGTTCCAGTTCCAGGCTTCAGTAAGAAAAACTGAGCAGAGCTCCTGAGGCCAGTCCTCCATGACTCTTCTGAGATTCATCCAGACACCCAGAAGATATTCTAAAGGGCAGTATGAGGCTGTAAGAAAAGTGATGCTTTCTACCTCTAAATCAGCTCCAGGTTCTTTCTGCCCCTCAAATCTAAACCACACAAGCCCCCAGCAGCACATGATGGCATCAGAATTTTGGGCTCATCCACATCATAATCCATCACCTATATTAAGCGAGAAAAAATTATCCAGCAACATCAGGTGTGAAGCATTTTCTTCCATTTAATCATGAAATATCTATAGTAGGCTATGAGGGAGCTTCTGATCCCTCTTGTACCAAGTTTTTTTTATTTCTTGTACATCACATTTTCCTAGCTTTTCTATGAAAGCATTACTCAAAAGCATCAAAAACTGTACTGCAGTCAAAATATATAGCACAAGTTTTATTACTCTTATACAGACAATGAATTACATTGTCTTAAAAATAATTTGTGTATCTGCTAATTAACAAATGGTGTCAGACTATTTGATCTCTAGACCCTGATTAACTTCTCTTAACTGCCCACACCGATAACTTCAAGCTATCAAAAAAATGGCAGATAAACTTTTTAATCCATCCATCTTCCAACTGCATAATGCAAAAACTAACAGATTAGAGAAGCTTGATTTTCTTTTCCAGTGCTGGAAGGCTCTATTTTTATCAAATCAGTCTCAGGTAGAAGCTTCATATTTTTCCCCACCAAATGTTTATTCAATCATTGCGAGCACCTAAGTTCATACCTCAAGGCTTGCAAACCTGTGATTTTTGTGTTTGCTTAAGAGCTGTATAATGTTCATAATTTTCCAGACCTCCCTCCTTATTCTTAAACACATTAAGAACTAGTGGAAGCATGATACGCAGTTTGTTCTGACAATGCCTCTTTTGCATATGCATTATTTTCCATTAGTAGAAAACAATACATTTCTTGAAAAATTCTCCATGAACACCTTTTACTGAATAGTAGTACCACAATACTCATTTTTGCACTTTCCAAATTCCTTAATTAACATATTCTCCAAATTTTTGCTGCTTTTAATATACTTTAAAGTCAGTTATAACTGTAATTATTGGTTAATTGTCCTAATTTCTAATTCATTCTGCACATCATGCTGCTTGAATTGGCTATTTGACTCAACCAGACATTTTGCAGTCCAGGGGTTTTTTTAACCTTCTTTTTCATTTTTTTCTTTTCTTTCCCCCAAATTGTTGTGCCTAGTTTTATGGTCAGTTTTCCTTTTTGCAATTACAAAAAAAAGAAAAACCCCACAAAACTTTTTTTTTTAGCAATTTTGGGTCACAAATTTTAATAACTGTTGAACAGATTAATGATCAAGACCATTCATACAGCTGCTATTATTTAGTTACAACTACAACCATTGCGTGAGTCAGCTTCTGTATACAACTTGATTTTTTATGAGTATGCTATCAACAAATAATTTACACCATCAAGGAACTATTTTGCCCAATGATTTTTTTAAACCGGAGCTACAATTTTTTTGGCAGGTAATCTATCAGTTTGTATCAGGTAACTATAGCCAGACTGAAACCATATAGAAGTCACAAAAACATCAGTCATCATGGGAATGAGTGGGCATGAAGACACACTCACTCAAAGTGATGTGTAATTTTATGGGCCGGAAACATTTGGTAAGAGGGAGTCTAAAAACTGTACCTAATCCAAGGCAATTCCACATCTTGCCACAGTTCACAAATTAGAGGATCTGAAGAACACTTCGGCTAGTCTTTGCCCAGCAAAATACACTGTGGTTGGCTTTTCTTTCCTGTTGTGAAAATACTAGAGACAAAGTAGGATATGCATCAAAACCATAACATTACATCTTCTCATGAGAAGCCACTACAAATTATCTGTAGAAAACAAGATACTGAGAAGTACGAAATTCTTGTTCTTTTAAGTTATTACTAAACCTTATGTAAATGGGTGGAGTGAAGAACTATTTTCCTTCTCATAGGTTAAGCAGAATCACTCAAGAAACACAGAGGACTTTCTGTTTTGAAATATGCTCATTTATGTATCTTTACAACTTTATGTACATTAAATAAAAGCTACACATACAAAAATTCCAGATTCAGAGCCATAGAAAACTCAGGTGACTCACAGCACTTCTATAAAACTTCTGTTACTCTTTCCACCTAATTTTTGCCTTTTTAGCAACATACTATTTGTCAACAAACAAACAGTTTAGTGTAGTCAGTGTATGTCAGTTCAGATTTAAGACTAAGATTTGTGGAGATGATAGTGCAAATCTCCAAGAAATATAAACTGTTACATAACACAAAGTTAATAAAAATACCAATTCCAAAACCTTATCTTCATAGTTACTTTTGATTGAAACTAAGTATGTTTTCATGGCAGATTTTCTACGTTATGGCTATGTGTATTGACAGATCCCAAAGAGTCATGATCAGTGGCACAGGGTCTAGCTGGAGGCCTGTCACTTGTGGTGTCCCCAAGGTTCAGTACTCGGCCCAGTATTGTTTAACTCGGTCATCAGTGACTTGGGTGAAGGGGCAGATGCCTCCTCAGCAAGTTCACGGGTGACACAAAGCTGGGAGGAGTGGCTGATACCCCCGAGGACTTCAAAATGGTCTTCAAAAGGGCCTTGAGAGAGATGGGAGAGAAGAACTGGAAGACTGAGAGATGGGCAGAAAAGAAATTCTGTCTGAAATTCAACAAAGGCAATTGCAGGGTCCTGAGCCTGGGGAAGAATAATCCCCTGCACCAGTACAGGCTGGGGGCCAAACTGCTGGAAAGCAGCTCTGCGGGGAAGGACCTGTGGGGTCCTGGCGGACAACAAGCTGTCCATGAGCCAGCAGTGTGCCCTTGTGGTCAAGGTGGCCAATGGTATCCTCAGGTGCATTAGGAAGAGCATTGCCAGCAGGCGGAGAGAGGTGATCCTGACCCTCTACTCAGCCCTGGTGAGGCCACATCTGAAGTGCTGTGTCTGGTTCCGAGCTCCTCAGCAAAAGAGTGACTTGGAGCTCCTGGAGTGGGTCCATTGGAAGGCTATGGAGAGGAATAAGGGACTGGAACATCTCCCTTATGAGGACAGGCTGAGAGAGCTGGGCCCATTCAGCCTTGAGAAGAGACAACTGAGAGGAGATCACATTAATGTGTATAAATATCTAATGGGGGGTGCTGAGAGGATGGAGCCAGGCTCTTCTCAGTGATGCAAAGGAATAGGACAAGAGGCAATGGGCAGAGACTGATGCACTGGAAGATCCACCAAGTGACCAAGCACTGGAACAGATTGCCCAGAGAGATTGTCGTGTCTCCCTCACTGGAGATATTCAAGAGCCATCTGGACACAATCCTGTGCCATGTGCCCTAGGATGACCCTGCTTGAGCAGGGAGGTTGGACCATACGGCACACTTTCAACCTTACTTATTCTGTGATTCTGTAATTCTGTATCCAATTTCTTTCATCCATAAATACACTAATAAATCTTCACAGAAGTCAAATTTCCTTAAAAGGCAGAAAACTAAGCGTCACGTTTATATTCTAAGAAATAAAATTACATAAAATACTAAAACCAGATTTTGTAATACCACCAGTGACATACAAAACAACCTACATATGATATAAAGTAATACTTCCTAGAAAAGGAAGAGTAAAAAAAAGAAGAGTAATCACAATTCACGTAGACTAGCAGAGCAAAGGGCTGGGGTAGAGAACCTGAGAGGAGTACCTTTCACCATTTATAAAAAAACTGTAAAATTCTTTGAAAATATATTACCTTCAGAGGCTTCAAGAAAAAAAAAAAGAAGTGTTTTGATTTGGAAACCATGTTGTCCTTGCAAACAGTGCCCCCTCCCGTTCAGGAATAAACTGTGACTTTTCCTAGTGAGAGTGTTCCGCAGACCATATTGAAATGGTCACTCCCTTGTGACCTGTACATGATTTTCTCTAACCATCCAATTTTCCAGAACTTAAACCAATCTCAACCACAGAGCTATCAAAATATATTATATTTAAACTAGTTCTAGCCAAGCAAAGCCAGCTTGTGAGTGAGAACAGGCAATTTGGAGCTCAAGTGCACTCAAAGCAGCAGGAACATTGGGAAATGTCCCGGAAATCCTCAAAACCCTGCAATGCTCACTGCAGAGCTGTATAGATTCAACCAGAGCTGTTTGGATAAGAAACTCAGTTTGCTAATCACAACTTCCAAAATGCCATAAAAGAGACAGCATCTGGCATACCTATGTCTAAACTCTTAACCGACGCATGACCCTGGACGTTCTGAAAAAAGTACACTCTATTTCATTTTACTATCGCTGTTTATCATTATACTATTTTCAATTGTCCAAAATTTAGAGAGGCAACTCCACACAAAATTTATTCCTGTATTAAAGAAAAATGGCTCAATACTGTTTAAGTTATGAAGTAGCATATTTTCTGATTTCTAAGAGATGCGTCTCCTAGATTTTATATTCTACTACAATATGTGACTTCATCTGAACCAGTCACCTCCATATATGTTTCATTAACAAAAAGTATTTTATGCAATGGAGTCAAATCTTGAATTTTAAGTTGCATAAGACTGAGAAGTTTGAATGCTTTCAAATTTTCTCACTGAATGTTTCAGCTGTTCTTAAACACAAAACCAAAAAAGGAAGCAGGTTTGTTTTGCTACATTAAAAAAACCACAAATTACAGTTGCTTTCTTAAAACACCAAGAACTTCTGTTCTTTTAAATGAAGACTTGAAAGAGTCTTGAAAGAGTGAGAGACCTTTTTGTAATGGCTCTGCTTTTTCTTACTGTTGTTATTTGTAGGCCATCAGAATTGATGAGAAAAGGAGGATAGAAGGAACATATACTACTAGAACTGCGATTGATTAGACTTGATGGTGATACCATAGCTAAGAGCAAGGAGGGCAAAGTAAATAATAAAAAGTAAGCTGATAACATCTCTATGATAATTTATGTACTATCCAGAAAGAGAAATAATGAAATACATACAAGTGTTATTATATTACAGACAGCACATATGAACCATTCACAGCACATGACCACTGTGATATATTCGGAAGACAAGCCCAGCCTGATCTGGCTCACATCAAGCAGTACAAAATAGCAATTCCTATATAACAGGATACACAAAAACAGTATCACAAGGAGTGCAGCCCTCCAGCATCTGAACCACATCAAGGATCTGTCAATTAACCTAATCCATGACACGGTAATGGCTACTATCACTGTAACCACAAACACAAAATGCCAGCAGGTGCTGAACCAGAGGGACAATCACTATTTTTGATACACGCCAGGATGGTGTTGGCCTTCTTGGCTACCTGGGCACACTGCTGGCTCATGTTCAGCTGCTGTCAATCAGCGTGCCCAGCTCCCTTTCTGCTGCGCAGCTTTCCAGCCGCTCTTCCCCCAGCCTGTAGTGCTGCAGGGGGTTGTTGCAACCCAAGTGCAGAACCTGGCACTTCACCTTACTGAACCTCGCACCATCGATCCAGCCTGGCCAGAACCCTGGCCTCTGCAGAGATTTCTACCCTCCAGCAGACCAGCACTCCCTCCCAACTCGGTGTCATCCTCAAACTTACCCAATCCCCTTGTCCACATCATCAATATCTTCATTAAACAGGACTAGTCCCAATATTGAACCCTAGGGAGCCCCACTTATAACCAGCCACAAAATGGATGTGGCACCATTCACCACCACTCTCTGGGCTCAGCTGTCCAGCCAGTTCTTCACCCAGGAAAGTGCACACCTGTCCAAACCATGGGCTGCCGGCTTCTCTGGGAGAATGCCGCAGGAGACAGTGACAAAGGCTTTGCTGAAGTCCAGGTAGACACATCCACAGCCTTTCCCCCATCCACTAGGTGGGCCACCAGGTCATAAAAGAAGATCAGGTTGGTCAAACAGGACCTGCCTTTCACAAACTGGGCAGGCTGGGCCTGATCCTCTGGCTATCCTGTACATGCAACGCAATGCACTCAAGATAATGTGTTCCACAACTTCCCTGGGCACCAAGGTTAGGCTGACAGGCCTGTAGTTCCCTGAATCCTCCTGCTGGCCCTTCTTGTGAATGGGCGTCACATTGATCAAACTCTGTCTACCTGAGACCTCCCTGGTTAGCCAGGACTGATCATAAATGATGGAGAGCAGCTTGGCAAGCTCTTCTGTCAGCTCTCTCACTACCCTTGGGTGAATCCCATCTTGCCCCGTGGACTTGTGAGTGTGTAACTGGCACAGCAGGTCACAAACCTGGATTACAGGGGTTCTATTCTGCTCCCTGTCTACCAGCTCAGGGAGCTGGATGATAACGCATTTTTCTGTTGAAGACTGAGGCAAAAGAGGCATTAACTGCTCAGCCTTATCCTTGGTTACAAAGTTCCCCTTAGCATACAATAAAAGTTGGAAATTTTCCTTAGCCATTCTTCTGTTGTTAATGTATTTATAAAAACGCTTTCTATTATCTTTCACAGAGGTGGTCAGATTGAGTTCTAGAAGAGCTTTTGTCTTTCTAATTTTCTTTCTGTGTGACCTAACGACACCCTTGTACGCTTCCTGAGTTGCCTGCCACTTCTTCCTAAACTCTCTTTTTTTCCCCAAGTTCCAGCAAAAGCTCCTTATTCAGTCAGGCCAGTCTTCTTCCCTGCCAGCTCATCTTTTGGCACATAAGGACAGCTGGCTCCTGTGCCTTTACGATTTCCTTCTTAAAGTATATCCAGCCTTTCTGGACCCCTTTGTTTCTAAGGGCTGTTTCCCAAGGAACTCTCTGAACCAGTGTCCTGAATAGGCCAAAGTCCACCCTCCAGAAGTCCAAGGCAGAGGTTTTGCTTGCCCCCTTCCTTACTTCACCAAGAATTGAATACTCTATCATTTCATGGTCACTGTGCCAAAGATGTCATCTGACTGCCACATTTCCCACCAGCCCTTCTCTGTTTGTAAACAGCAGGTCCAGCAGGGCTCCCCCCTTGTTAAGCTCACTTACCAGCTGTGTCAGGAAGTTTTCTTCCACACACTCCAGGGACCTCCTAGACAGCCTCCTCTCCACTGTGTTGAGTTTCCAGCAGACATCCCACAAGTTAATGTCTCCCACAAGAACAAGGGCTAGCAATTGTGAAACATCAGCCAGATGCTTACAGAATAGTTCATCCATCCGTGCATCCTGGTTGGGCTGTCTATAACAGACTCCTATAACAGGATGTCTGCCTTGTTGGCCTTCCCCCTGATTCTTACCCATAGATACTCAACCTTGTCATCATTATCCTTGAGCTCTATACAGCTGAAACACTCCCTAACGTACAGAGCCACCCCATCACCTCCCCTTCCTCACTTGTCCCTTCTGAAGTGCTTGTAGCCAGCTATTGCAGCACCCCGCTTACATGTCTCATCCCATTTCATTTCCATAATGGCAACTACATCATAGTTTCCTGCTGCACAATGGCCTCCAGTTCCTCCTGTTTGTTACTGATACTGATATAGATGCACTTCAGCTGGGCTATCAATTCCACCCCCCAACACAGGCATGCCACCCCAGGCTTGCCTCTAGCAAGTCTGGTCTTACCTGCTTCCCCCTTCCAACCAAGTTTAAATCCCTCTCAATCATCCCTGCCAACTCACTGGCCTAGAATCCCTTTCACCCTTTTAGACAGGCAAGCCTCATTTGCCTGCAGCCAGCCTAGTGCTGTATAAACTATCCCATAATGGAAAAAGCCAAAATTGCACCAATGGCACCAGCCTTTAAGCCATGTGTTGATCAGGGCTCTCCTGTTTCTTTCATCATTCTTCCCTGCTACTGAAAGCATTGAGGGAAACACCACCTGTGCCCTTATCACTTCAACCAGTCACCCCAGTGCCCTGAAGTCCTTTTTGATTACCCTAGGAGTTGTCACTGCTGACCTGGACACACAGAATTAGGTAATAATCAGAGGGCTGAATCAGTCCAAGGAGAATTCTAGTAATATCTCTCTTACTTAGGCCCCAAGGAGGCAGCAGATTTCTCCCTGTGGGATGGGGCGAGTCAGTATACGGGCCCCTCTGTTCCCCTCAGAAGGGAGTCACCTACAACAATTACCTGTCATTTTTTTTACAGCTGTACTTGTAATGTGTCTGGCTGACTGACTTGCCTTGGATAGACCTTCACCTTCACTATCATTTGCCTGACCCTCAAGTCCCAGAGTCTCATACCTATTCCCATCTCTCTTCACAAAAGATAAAAAAAAAAAAAAAAAACCAAACCAAAAAAGACCCAAAAAACCCCCCAAGCATGTTTGAATGCAGCAAAGTCAACCACAGCACAAAATAGTTCGGAATTGTAATACCTAGAATCACATCACAGAAATTTTAGAAATCAATCAGGAATTATTCTTAAATTGGTTTTCTGCCTGATTGTGTCAAAAAACCCTTCCTGTGTACCACCATCAAGCTCCCTTTGTCACAGATGTACATTTGGTCCTAGTCTGGTTGCTTCTTTTAATACACTTAGATTGAAGCTTTGGTATTTCCTGTCTTAACTCAATGGATTTATGAGCTGACTTTTTTTTAAGGGCACTGGAGCTTGTGTCTATTCCTAAAAGATGCATCATCCTTAAATAGATGTTGCTTATCACCTATTGAGTATCTGTTGCAGTGACCCAGCCCACCTCGGGGCTGGATATCATTAAATGGATCCATTTTCCTGCTCCTGACTTCTATCCCAAGGGCAGGTCTGAGGCCAGCTCATAGGATGACCATCAGACCTAAGGCCATCCTCTTCTGGGTGATTGCCACTGCCACATCTCCTCCCCCCTTTCTAGACCCTTCTCTTGTTCTTTAGTCCTCATTGGTTCATCTCTTTATGTATATTTATCAGTTTAATTGCCTATGTATAAGTTCCAGAAAGTTCTCCCCTGTTCCTTTCCCTATTGGAACCTGTCATTCCCATCATCTCCCTATTGGACTGTTTCCCTTAGTTCCTCCCTCTTTTAGAGCACCATAAAAAGGCTTGTCTGGTTCCTCCCCCCGCCTTTTCTGGCGCTCTCCCTTCAGCTTTGAAGCTCCTTGTTACTTTTGTTACCAATAAAGCTGGATTTGTGGGCACCAGAGAGGTCCCTCTGCATCCTTCGCAGCAGTCCCGTTGCTAGGCAACATCCAAGCTGCAGCCTGCTTTATCGTGCGCTTGCGGCAGAGCGCTCCGACCAGCCACGAGGACTGTGTCCCTCTGGTCGCCGACCAGGACACTGCCTTGCCTCCTGCCAGGCCACCGGGCGGCCTGAGGCAGCGACGCAAGTATCCACAACTTAAACAACCATAATTTAAGATTCCAAGTTGCTTTATGGATGGCTGACAAACATCACTTGGCTCTTACCTCCCAAACACTTTCAACTTCAAGTTGTCATACTCCATGAATAATGCTTATGTGTTTTCCATTATAGAACATAACTATAAGTTATGCATTACACAAAACTCTCAACAGCAAGATTATGTGATTTTTGTCCAACTTGTCTTCCAAGCAGTGAAAGCAGAGGCAAGTGACGTAGAAGTATAGAGGTGCTGTTTGATCATACAAGGACCTACGGCAAAATGAACAAAGGCCATGAAGGTGGATGCATTTAATGCTTTTTTGCCTCAGTATTTACCAAAAAAAGATGGCTCTCAAGAGTCCTAGGTCCCTGAGACTAGAGGGAAAGTCTGCAGCAAGGAAGAATTAGCCTCAGTTGAGGGAGCACTTAAAACATATAAAAGCATGCATCCTTTTAGCACAGGACAACAGTATTTTGTTGTGCACTGGGAAGAGTGTCAAGCAGGCCAATGGGGTAGATCCTCCCCCTCTTCTCAGCACTGTTGAGGCCACGTCTGTAGTCCTGTAACCAGCTCTGGGCTACCCAGTACAAGGCAGACATCAACTTATTAAGGCAAGCAGAGAGTCACAAAGTTGATTAAGAGACCAGACCATCTGACACAATGAGAGGGAGCTGTACCTCACACAGATTGTTTGGATGTAATTTTAATTATTTTTTTATCATTATGGGTACAGCAACTAAACAAAAAAAGCAAACAAAGAAATGCAAACCCACTTGACAAATTCCAGTTGTGAGATTACATGCACAAGCAAATGTGAAAAACATTGTAGTAACTAGCCACTAACCAACCTAAACAGGTATTTAAACAAAGATTCTCAGCAAGTCCTGAATAGAATTGTCTTTCTGCTCTTGACATTTTCAGACATTTGCTACACAAATACGATAAATACATCACAAGAGACTAAAAAGCTATTTGATTTCTATTAAATGACATCCATACCCAGTAACTAAAAAGCTAAAGCCATTTATTCTGCAGAAATTTAGAGGCAAAACAGATTTGTAACTAAGATTTTAAACCCATCTAAAAATATCTGTAACTTCTGCTGTTATTTAATTGCATTTTAATATTAGACTTTTCATTTTAGCGCTTGATTAAGATTTTGGGGGGTGGTTTTCTGTTCGAGTTTTTTTAAGCAGTTTTTCAGACTTAAAATTATTTTTATATGAATATCAGGAACTGCATACATATGTCTACTTTCTTTTCATTCTTCCCTGCTTTTATGAAGTACATACAACTCTTCTACTGTTTCAGTTACCAAGCAGTAGACTGTAAAAAAGCCACATAAAGCTTCCATGAACAGGTTACTGCGCAATTCTGAAGAGAGAGGTACTTCAGGACACTAAAAAACACTGAGATTACCAGGTTTAAGACACACAATATGTAAATTGATTGAGTAAAACTGCTGGGAGAGGAAAAAAAAAAAGAAAGCTCACTTCTCAGCTAGTTTAAAGCAGAATGCAAGGAGGCCAGTCCACCCTGGCTCCTTTGAAATCGGTAGGAACATGTCAGGCTGGCATGGTAATGACACTGAACAGCTACTAAGCTGCTGACACGGTTGCCTCCTCACAGCTTTTCTACACCTGTTTTTGAATTGAACTCACTTAAACTTTCAATTTATCTGAACTGACATCAAAGTAACATACTTCTATACAACCACATGACTTCTATAACACTTTGACTGAAATAAAAGAAATAATAATAAATAATAATAAATAATAAAAACTGAAAATAAAATACCTGTTATTGAACAGTACACTATGTGAGGAGCAATCTTTTTAATGTCTTCATAACCTAGACCCATTTCAACCAGCTTCCCGGGGACAAAGTTTTCCACAAAAACATCAGATGCTGCCGCAAGCTTTAGAAAAGAAAAGAATGAATAAAGTCTGTTAATTAGCCCCAAAAGTAGAATAAATTCCCATGTAACTTAATTTTAAAATCTTGCTAATCAAAATGGCTCCAGTCTTCCTGATAAAAGAAAATTGACCTATGCGGATATTTTTTTGCCTGTTAGACTGTGCATTTCTGCAAACTACATATTAGAGATGCTGCATATCTAGAAAGAAGACTGTCAAAATCCTAAAGTGATTAGACAAAACTGTGATGTTACCAGTATCACATCAATTTCCTAAGGCTTGACAATAGTTTACAGAACAATCTTCACATACATTCTTTCTACCCCCTTTTACTCAAGAAAAGTGAAGTGATGTATCTCCATCATTCACGTTTTCTGTCTATTAGAAGTAATTTTTTAAATTGGTTTTCATTTTCAAATCATTGATTACAATTATCGTAACAAGGCCATATATCCAATTTCCTGCATGTAAAAGTAGAATAGGGAGCCCAACAACACTTAAAATTAAAAAGTTAAAATTAAAATTAAGATCTTAAAGTCACATCAAACACAATAGTGCTGTCAAGCTCAGCAATATGACTTTATTCATTGCTTTCAAATGAATGACCTTGTCCAAAAATCTCCTGAAGTTAAGACTAACATATAATGTTGATCAGCTTTAAATTCCATCTGCTCTTATAAAAGTTATAAGCAGATATACATATGCAAATTTCAATAAGACTAACACAAGTTAACTCCTGAAGCACGAGAACTACGTGTTAAAAGAAAGATGTATGTCTTGAGGGACTCGTAAGCTTTTTGCTTGGTAAATTGTGTGGTGGATCCATGAGTGCACAGGAATCTAAAAAATGTTCCCTGACAGGTGCACACGTTTGTGCACCCATTTTTAAGCGTAACTGATATATTAATTGTTTAATACTATTTGCAGCCAATTAAATACAGAGTGTATTATACAAGCTTCTATAAACTAGTGTCATCATAACAGAATCACAATGCCCTTATGAAAAATAAAGTTAAGGAGGTTTCATTTTCTATTTAAATCCATCGTAGTTCATACATAAATACTTTTCAAACTGGTAATGCTACAGCTTTAGCCTAATTCATGCAAGAGATGAAATTGGTTAGAACTTGTGTATTGCTTTCACTGGGATCTCATAATCTATGAAAATTACAGTGACTGGATGGGCTAAAACAGTACAAAGTTGTTGTCCATGTCATATTGAAGAGCTATCATCTCCTACAATCCACTGAGGACGAAAGCATGACACACAGTACTGTAACATGAAAAGCACCATACTTTTGGACTGGGCAATCGATGTGGAATGACACCAGTGCTAAGTGAGGATATAATGACTTGGGCCCAGTTTAGCAGGGTATACACTCTCAGAGTGAGGGAAGAGATGAAATAAAGTTGTTACAAGCTGTAAAACCTGCCTGCAGAGGCACATGGCAGCACAAAAGAGCGCATGGCAGCACAGAGAGGTTTGTCTCCATCGGACCCTGGGGGGAGGAGGTGTCACGCGGCAGACCCCTACGGAGAGGAGCCTGCCGGGAGCTGACGGATGGGTGAACAGCGAGTGATCATCCCATAGAAGGAAGTGTGTTGCTGATGTGGCAACACGGGATAGGTCATGTAGTGAGGACTGCCATGTAAGGACATACTGTGCCTTAGAAAATGTATAAAACCAGCTCGTTCCTTTGAATAAAGGACTCAGATTCCCTGCCGGTCTGGTCCATGCCTCAATCACCGACATCAGAGAAAGGAGTTTTCAAGACACCTTACAAGTGCTGTGCTAGCTCCGCGTCTAAAGTTTTCATTGGAAATAGTTTTTAATGCATAAAGGCAGCAGTCTATATATAGCACTGATGCTCACTGAACAACAGTTCTGCCATTGTGGAAAACTGGATACAGAGTCTGAGCCAAACAAACTAGATGTTCTTAAAACTCAGAGATTTTCAGTCTCAATGGAGTTTTAAGTCCATTCTCAACTAAAATTTCATACTTCATGCCCTAAAATTCCTCTAAACATGGCCTGTATTTTAACATCTACTAACAGAGCAATGCAACACAGACCTGAGTTGGAGTACTATCTATTCCAGAAAGGACACTGATAGGTTCAACATCTATGCCTCAGGAAATAAAAAACAGCACAGTTCATGCCAAAGTAGTCATTAAATTGAATAACAAATAATGATGCTACTAACTTCATAGGAAACCATGCATACCTTTTGGAAGTTTTGGTTGGTGGTTTTTTGGTTTGTTGTTGTTTGTTTGGGGATTATTTTGTGTTTTGTGTGGTTTGGTTTTTACAAGAACTCTACAGAGGAGAATCTGCATACACATACATATAAACAAATATATATATATGTGTATATATATATGTGAGTAGTTTGCTTTATCAAGTAAGAGAGAAATGCATGGGACACATTGACCTATCAGCTAAAAATAGTGGAAGAGAAGAAGTGCCATCAGCTCCCAGGCAATGAAAGTCCCAAGTTCTTCATGAATTAAAAAAAAAGAGGTTCATTAGTTAAGGCTGAGTAATACACAGGAGAGAAGTATGCTCAAAGTTCTTAAAATGAGTTTCTGACAATAACTGATAAATAATGATCTAAAGAGATACTACAAAAAGATGTCAGAGCATGGGACTGGCACATATACAATCACTGAAGAGAAAAAAGTAATTTTCATTCAGGAAGACAGACAAATATAGTTAACAGTCAGCCAAAAACATTAAAAGGGAAGAAAGAGCTACAAGTGACATAGAATAAAGAAATAAAGAAGACACAAGAATAATTCTGTGGATATCAAGTAGTCATGTATGAAAGAATAGATCCTTGAAAAAATATTTTGTTGTGCTGTGCCAAAGGATGAAAAGCAGCTGGGACTCCTAATTAACAGATTTCTTCAGCTCACTTGATACTATTGACTAATTATCAAGTCTGTGCTTTTGTCCTATATCTGAAGACTTTCTGCTCCTGTTTTTAACATGATTCTAAACTGAGATTTGCCCTCTTCCACCTATACAATATATGTGAGGAAATAAAATCTATTCTAACTATAATACCTTTCTTAATAAAGGTAAAAAATGAAAACCTTATTACATTTCTTTGTAGGCATTTACGCTGGCAACACAACTCATATTTATGTATGAGTAAACAATGTCAGAAACAGCAATTTATATTTGTCATCAGCTGCTTTAAAGACATGGACACTACTTGTCATAGTAACAAATACAATGCTGAACAATGCTCAATTCTATACACATCTGTCCAGATGATAGCACGAGACAACTGAAAACAAAAGCCTGTTATAAATAACTTCCCTTTACACATACTTTTTGACAAAACTCCAAACAGAAATTCCATTTGAGATGAATAATGCAATGTCAAGACCTCTGCACCAAATGATTTCAAAATACATCACTCAATATCAAGCAGAATGATGAACAACTCCACAAGTAGCATGACAAACAGGGCCTCATCCGTTTTCAGTGTTGCTATATCACAGATAGGGATGGCATTGATTTAAGGAACAGAAGGCTACAATGGTTATTAAGGCAACTTTAAAAAAGGATAGAAAATATAAGAAATTACTTAGTAACAGAAAGTCTCCTCATTTTTACAGCTAGTGTGGTAAATACTTAACAGGTGATGCCATTTTTTCCTCCACCTCATCTTGACTCATAGGCCCAGCTGCCTTTAACTCTTCAAACACCTTCAGCCCACACATGTGGAATGAGTGGACACTTTGAGTAGTTTTTCTTTCACCATTTTTAAAGGTCAAATAACAAATTAGTCTTCTTCCATGAGAGGAAAACATTTTATAGCACTTGACTAGAACGTGACTAGTTTATCCAAAAAGATGTCTGTGTTATACCATGCAAAATTTTTCCAAATGAAAATTTCTGCTTCCAAATTTTTTAGAAGGTAAACACACAGTTCCATAACATATCAACAATAACTGTTCTGCAAAAAGAAAAGGCACTGTAGAATCCTTGGTTTATAATCTCCAAAGATTTCCATATGAAGTACCTTTGCATAGTTAACAAATCAAAAGCATCAGAAAACTTAATTCATGCAATATTCCCAGCAAAAAATACTACCCGACAAATTCCATCTACTGCATGACACACACAGTCTCACTGTGAAAGAGGGACTGGAACTGATACTGAAACAAACAGCAGCAGAAGTCAGCTGCTACTCCTGCAGGGCTTAAAGTGCAGCACTAGCAAGTAGCAGATCTTGCATTTCTCAACAAGCAATAAATAAAGGGATAACAAAACACAAGTTTCACAAAACATGAAATTTGATGCTTTTGTTATTTTTAAATAGAGAAATGGATCACTTTAAAAGACCCTGAAGTCAAATGCTGAAAAAGAAACAAATACTAAGTTTCACCTACAGGACAATGTTTTTCAGAAAGAGATACAGAAATTGAAGTCATGAATGCATTATAACATTCAAAAAACTGCATTTACTGGAGTGCAGCATTTCCTCTAAACTGCTCACAGACTTCATCAGATCAGTCCATCTTGAATCTTTCTAATGCAGTAGTACAGCAAGATCAAATACAGCAGCAGTAACAGGAACGGAATAGGCTTTTCCTCACAATATTTCATTTGAAGATTTTGATGACATTTTCATGTAAATTTAAATCTAAAGTCATTAGAAGTTACACTGAACATTGAGTCCAAAAGCACGGAGTACAGAAGCTATATACTGTCACTTACAAAATTGACTGCATACATAGATTTTTTAAATTATCAGATTAATACTTGAAATGCAGAGTTTAATTCTTATTACTCAGGATCACAACAATACAAAATAGCACACCTCACATGCTATCAAAACCTACCTCTTTGATTAGCTTTACTCCTTTTGAATCCTTCATGTTGATAGCTATACTCTGGGGATTAAAAAAAATACAACAGTAATTTATGTGAAAAATAATGTGAAAGGGATTATCAGCCTCTTCTAAACATAACAACTGTCAAATTTCATACTAGAGCTAATTTAGACAAATTTTAACACATAGCCCACCTCCTCCTGCAAAAAAAAAAAAAAATTCTCTCAGCAAAGCAAGCTGAACTATATCTCATTAATGGATCAGACAAGCACCAAAACCAGTCTGACAGATGTGCAGCCTGTTCACTATATATTTACACAGGACCCACTACTGCAAGTGCACAGCGGGACACCAGAAACATTTGTTTCAATGGTAACATGCCATTAAACAATTCAAGTATGTCATGAAACTTCACATTAATCCCAAAGTTTCACAAGCTAGATTTAGCCAACCTCACTGTGGTATAATGGCAGCACTCTTCCAGCTCCAGCTGACAGCTGACACAGGTCAACTGAGCTGATGCACCTGAAAAAACTGATCACTCAAATAAAATAACCCTTACTTTCAGCAGGTTTCATTTTCAGTTAATTAGCGCTAGCAACAGAAGACCAGCAGGAGTACTCTCGCTTTTCCATTTTGCCTCAGCTGTCTACAGCACCATACCAGAGATGTGCAACCTTTTTTGTTCTAAAAATGTATGGGTTTTCTCCTGAAATGTATTCATCGTAACTTTAGGTCAATATAAGTATTGCTCCATTATATATGCCAAGAATCAAACTAAGAAGTGTTATATATTCAGTTAAAATTACAGAAAACATGTTCAGTTCCATACCCCATTTACCTTTTTATTTCTATTGACGCTGAGAAAATAAACACTTTCTGTCCCAGCAAAAGGTGGGCCCCAGGCTCTTGTGTCATCACCAGCTCCTGAAAGAAATACCATCACATATTCATAGTTGTCGGATATCACACAGCAAACAAATAAAAAGAATAAAAGGCTTTCCTCCAATATCACATTTAAGTCACCTAAGCTTCATCTAGCGGCAGGACAAATATTAGTTAAACATATATATTTTAGGATATTTATATCAAAAACCACCTAAAAGTGAATGCAATTAAGCAAAGTGAACAAAGTTTTTGCCAGCGCTGGGATTCCATTTAGTCTTTAAAATACTAATACAGCCACACACCACTAGTGTATTTGCAGGTTTTTTGGTTGTTTTTCACTTGTGGGTTGGTATTTTGGTTGTTTTCTTGGGGAGGCTGGGGAAAGGGGAGTTGGAGGTTTTTCGGTAGTTTGTTTGTTTGAACTTAGAGATACAATGCAATTCTTTTAGTCAGTCCTGAAGAATTTAGTAGAGGCTCTTGCCTGCACCAAGTCACAGTTCATATGGTCAGTAAGCTATTTCTGAAACACTCCAGACACAACATCAAGATACCACTGACAGACAACAACTGATTAAAAATTCTGCTGCACAACACCAAAACACCAACAAAAATAAGAACTTACTATAGCTGGTGCAGTGCCCCACCTCCAGCTGTTCCAGAAATCCTGCCTTAAATGGGCTGCAGACACTGATATCACTGTATCAATTATGCCTAATTTCCAATTTTTAACTTTCCTTAAACATCATGAGAACTAGCAATCTATTTTAAACAGAATTAAAGCTAAATTCAAATTCAGATACAATCACTGTCCTGAGTGTTAGGAATCATGCAGATTCCTACATCTATTTCAGTATCTAGACTTTGTCTACTTGTAAACTTCACGTAACTGAAAACTTTCCTTAGTGAGCCAACACAGAAGACTGATACTGGCATAGATACAGAAACAAGCTAAAGAACCTTAGGTGCTATATTACATAGCCACTGCCATAGTTATGCTATACACTATAACACAAATATCTACAGCCATTAAAGATCTACAGTGGCAGAAGTCATGCAAACACATAAATTGCTTATCAACATTTATACTGTTTAATATCTCAAAAGACTATTTTGGTTCAAGCAGGATGCTTAGCGGGGCAGGGGCAATCTCTTCTCTGTGTGAGTACTTTAAGTGATTCAAAGCAAACATTTCAGTAATGCTTTCCATGTAGAACACTAGTGGGGCTACTGCTCTCTTTGGATTAATACTCCTGTGAAAGTAGAGATCCTGTCACAGAAAGAGAGGTTTGTCTCCATCGGACCCTGGGGGGAGGAGGCATCACGCGGCAGACCCGTTTCTAAACTCACATTCTAAAATGTTTGAAATTTAGAATTCTGAAGCTGCCCTTCTCCTTCAATCATAAACAAAGCAAAGCTCCAAACCCATTACTTCATACTGAATTGCTGACATTGCTCCATTCCTACTACCTAGAAGTTTGGAATACAACCAGTGTCAGTCTAGTCCGACATTACAAAATTGGTGTACCTTTGCCTGGTCACAAAAGTGAAAACCTTAATAATAATGTCAATAAATAAGGATGACTTATTTAAGGATCCTTTAAATAAGGATTGATAGAGCAAAACCTTTGTCAGACATTCAGTGTTTCATTAAATGTTCAATCACTCAATATTTTCTATTATGAATAAAATATAGAGAATGTAGTGTGTTCAGTATCTCAATTTATGTTATAAATTATTATAGACTGCCATGTTATAAAATATAGGGAGTGTAACATTGTTTAGTATCTTGATTATTTTCACCAACTAGTTTCAAAACTAGTAATACCAAAAGAGGAAAACTTAAAATATGGAAACTTAAAGGAAAAAAATACATTACATAATGCACAGCTGCTATGGCATAATTACACACCTCAAATGCATAATGATACATAAAACTGAGAGCCAGGTGAGGGGACTATTTCTAAAAAAGACCCAAATGCCATGCAATTTGTTATTCTTCTTATATGGTCTTACAAACTAAAAAGTGTAGATGTACCATAAGAATGAAGCCTTTTTTTACCATTACCCAATTCTTATCAACTCTTTGGATAAGAAGTGTATCTGCTGAGTGGAAGAAGAAAACCATTGTCTTAAGATAAAAATACACAAAATTAAATTAGAAGCTAACTACCCAAAGTCCTTACTTTATACATATATATATATTTATATATACATACACAAAATACTTTGTTCTTATTATACCTAAAATAAACAAATAAAAATTTTACCTGGTCTTTCCACTTTGATAACTTCAGCCCCTAGATCTCCCAAATTCATTGTGGCAAATGGCCCTGCAAGAACCCTTTAATATTTAAAAAAAAAAAAAGTTTTCTTAGTTTTTCGAATCAGAATATTTGCATTTAGACACACTGTTACAAATGATAGACAAAACACAAACCTTGTCAAATCAAGAATTTTCACACCATCCAATGGCTTTACATTACTAGCACCTGACAGGAAACAAAAACCAGTGACTTAGATCTTAAAAAAAAAAAAACAAACACATTGTTTTTATGACACTCTCTCATCATTCGCCCTCATCTCCCTCCCCTAATAAATGGTAATAAAGCTTTCTGAACAAGCTGGTTATTAGGAGTATACTACATTAGTAAATTCTTTAAAAGTTGGAAAACATTATGGATGACATTTCATAACCTATTCTAACTCCCCAGCAATTCTACAATAAAGCTTCTTTATAGCAATACTTTAGATGTGCCTTCCACAAACACTCAAACAGTTTTTAAAGGTTAATCTGACCAAAGATATAACAAAGGTGTTTTAGCAAGCAACATCAGAGTGACACAAACTAAAAATAAGGGTAGCAGACCAATGGGAAGCATAGTAGAACTCACAAAGTGTTTTGACCTGTGTAGACCTATCCATTTGCATCACACACACACAAAAAGAATATCCCCATTACAAAGCTTCAGGCAGAATATATGAGCCAAGGAAATACTCTTTCAATGGCAGCTGCACATGCAAGATAATTATTAGGAAATCATAATGCTTTCTTCCTTTCCTTCACCCTTTCCAACCTGACCAGGTCTAAGAAACAATAGTAATGGCAATAAACATCACAGACAGAGCAAGTAGTCTCACAGTCCAGACGACAGGCTGGCCAACTATTTCTTTGGTGGCCTTGGCTTACCTTCCCCTCACTCAGTCTTTAATTGTAGGCTGGAGACAGAAACAATTCATCACCCGGTGTGGATGGTCATTTGGTTACTATTTGGAAGGTGGTCTCATATCACACACAAAACAAAAGCACCGGGCCAGTAACACCACTAAAATGATACATACCAACTTGTGGCAAGCATCTCTTTTTGGCGCTTGTCCCGGTAAGAGAAAGATGTAGAACGTGGGGGGGGTGAGGGGGTGGGAATAAAACAAACCACATTCATTCAAAGCCTGCAGGGCAGAGTGGTGCATCTCCCATATCATGCAGCAGTGCATGCCTGTATCACCTGCTCCATGTTCCCTCCATTAGACCTGAACCACCCTCCAGTCACCCTCATAACTCTCCTTCCCACATATGGGAAGAAGGAGATGTGTATCAAGAGAGAGATTAAAAAAAGCTACAGAGAACTGAAGCAGCATTGGAAATTCAAGGCTTCTGCTAAAATATTTCCATTAACTGTACTGCTCTCAATGAGGACATTTGCATCCCATTGTTCATCTTTAAGAAATTTTCCTCCATTGTTAACCAAATACTCCAGGGAGATTTCCACTTAACAGGTTTTGGGCTTTAATACAATTTGCAGATCGAGCAGCGTGTTGAAAATATGCACATCTGAGGATGGCCATGTGTTTTGCACTTTCAAAGCCCTTAGGAAAATCTCAGGCTGCTACTTCTCTTCAGTGCTCCACACCTCCGTTAGTTCCAGATGTTGGAAAACAGTTGTGCCAGGAAAACACCACAGACCCTCCAGTATAACTTCAGTCTTACCAAGCTGGGTGCACCATTTGCTCCACAAAAACATTACTCTTTTTACCAAAAATATGTAAAAAGCATTACTGAAGCTCCCCAAAAATTATAAAGACATAATTTCAGTTAAAAAAGGTCCACCTTTCTCTATTATTTCCACGCCTTTTAGAGCACTTTATTATTAATAGCTCAGCTATTCTCATCCTGGGCCAATATTTACGGCTACTCAGATACACTACCAGAACACTAGGAACTTTTCAGAGCCAACAGGTTCTCTACCTGCAGCCAAGCTGTAGGAATCCATAAAGATATTTCTCAAAAAAGCCTATAAAATGTTAAGATTAGGCTGTAAATATGTATTTATGCATAACTAAAACTGATGAATCCTTACTAATTATCATATCACTCACATTATGGCATCATCTAAAACTCCATTCAGGGATTAGTACTCTTCCATAGCTGGAACAGAACAGGAGAGCACAACTGCCGCTCTGAAGACAAACAGACCATTGTGATTTTTTTTTTCTTTTAATGCTAGTCAATAACAGATGTCCACAATGATGAAGAAATGCAAGAAAGAAGAGAGATCAAAAGTTTGCTTTTCAAAATTGAGGAAATGAATAGACCTGTTAGTCTCTTCAGAATAGAACACAGATATTCACCAAAAAAAATATGTAGGAGCTAGATTTGTATTCCAGTGTGACACTAATTTGCTGAAAAAGCTGCAGTAGAAAGCCTTTTGACATCAGAGAAACAGCAATTCTGGTACATGAATCCTGAATAAGGCAGTGCTATCTTTGTAGGAACAAAAAGAAACAAAACCACATCATAAACAAACACAAGAGATCAGAATTGATCAGCATTAACTAGAAACACCTCCTGGGTTTTTTTTCCTTTCATCACTAGCTTCCTAAGCAGGAACATACCCACAGTTAGACTTTGTTAGAATTCTGACTCATCAGTCTAAGTTTTCTAACATGCAAACTGACATTTTCTCTTGTATTTTTGCTTTTATTTATACCAGTAACTAGATGACTGAATGAAAAATCACTCTCCCAGCTCTAACTATATCCTCTGTGTAAACCCTCGATTCCCATGATGCTTGAAGTTATTGTGAATTAGACTGTCGTATCTCTTTCATAAATAACTCGATTAAGAATAAATAGACCCACTCACTCTCAATATGATTTACATTCTTTAGTTAAGCTCAATAGCTTGTCCCAAGGTTTACCTAGCCTAACCATATGAATAAGCAACCAACAGAAAGATCATTCCATAGAACAGAAATTAATTCTTGTGTCATATTCCAAAAATATTTCCTTTATACTTGTAAGTGACAGAAGAGGGCACCTAGAAGAGAGCCAATTAATTTTTGCAACAATGCAAATTAACAGATACCATTCCAATTACTTTCAGTTCCAGAAGACATGACTGCTCAAGTCTACTGTCTCTGCTTTGACTGCACAATTTTTTTACTTTATCCATGCAGTAAGTTATAATCAAGTCCATCACTACCGTGGACTAATTCACAATCAGTGGGTACACTCCAGCCCGGGACACACTTGGTATGCTCATAGTGGGAGGCAGAACTGCAAACCTCCTCCTATTCTAGTGCCGCTAGTCACGCTTCTGTTACTATTTTTCTGTTATTTAATAACAGAGAAACTTGAAGCCAGAGAACGATCACTTTGTTGCAGCTTGCTTTTATTTATTTCATTTTTTAAAAAAAATTTAAAAGCACAACTGTACGCAGTTGCACTTTGGTAACCTTACAAAAAAATCAGGCCTGGAACAGGGCATGCCATTAGCCAAGGCTGCCCGGAGAGCCGACACGCTCCGTGTCACAAGCGACGCGGTCCTGCGGGCAGCGCGCACGGCCGCGGTGCAAAGTCCGAGGCCGCCGAGGCCGCCCAGGGGCTGCGCTCCGCACGGCACGGCCGCGCAGGGACCCCTTCGCCACCCCCTCGCAGGAGTCTCCCGCAGGTGTTTCACGCCCGCCCCACAGCGAAGCGGCTCCGAACCCCGCCCCAGCCACACCACCTCCGAGCGCGGCGGGATCACACGGACAGAGGGGCCCGACGCGGCCAGAGAGGGGAGGCGGAGGAGGAAGAGGGCGCGGCACGGCTCGGTACCTGCCGGGGGAGCGCCTCCGCTCCGCGCCCCGCCGCCGCTGCCCGGGGAGGGGGAGGCAGAGGCAGCGCTCAGGGCTCTGGCGCTGCCGCCGGCAGCTGCGGGGCACGGGCTCCTCCAGAGCCCTCCGCAACACCGGCTCCTTCTTCCCAGCCCGGCACGCAGCATCCCCGCCACTCGAGACAGCACCGAGCGCTCAGCGCAGGCGCAGGCGCCGCCGCCACCGCCCCCTTCCCCTCCCGCTCCCGGGACAGCCTTGGATCTCTCGGGACGGGGGACGCGCACGCGCGGGCGGCCCCGAACCCGAGCCCGCTCCTGCTCCCAGTCCCGGCTGATTGCCGCGTTCCCCCTCCGCGGCAGCGGCGGGACGGTGCGCCTCGCGTGTCCTATGAAGGACTGCTGGCTGAACTTCATAAAGCAGGAGATGTCTGCGGCAGGAATTCCGCTGTTTGACGGCTGGAAATTTGTACTTCCAGTTCGGCGTACAGCCCGTGACATACAACACTGCCAAGCTGGAATAAAAGTAGACTACCGCCCCCCCACCAGCACCACCCCGAAGGGTTTTCCGCCCTTACCAAGGCAGGTAGCCGCACTGGATGCCAGTGCATCCGCTCACCGGCACGAGGTAGATCCTTCACCTCAGCTCTCCGTCACTGAAGGTGCAATATTACCTACACTGTAAGCTGTATCTTCAGCTGGGCAGAGCTACGGAAGGGTTAGCTTGAACTGACCTTTGAGCAACTCTTCCCTGAACGAAGTACCCTCAGACTATTTTTAGTCTGTGTTAGGACAGAGCAGAAGGCTTGTTACAGGAACACCACGGTGTCTTCTTGCCTCTCAAATAGGATGAAAAAGCCTGCACAGAGGTTTGGCATTTATTTATGAGAAATATGTGACGATAAGACAACTGCTGTATCTCAAAAGTAGCCGAAACTTCTGACTGCTTGAAAACGAGCATTGCGAATAGCATAGGCTTAAGAAATGTCACATGTCAGTCTGCCTGAATGCTGAGGAAGAACACAGAGAAAACCTACATGACAGATTTGTTGACTGGACACGCTGTGTGTGAACAAAGTATTACATGGATGCTTAAAGATTTGTCAACAAGAAGAAATTAATCAGCAAAATTACCCCAGTATAACTCAACATGTGCACAACAATACGTATTTCTAATTCATTTGGTATGAAAAGGGTTTAAATTAAGCTGTGCTTTTTTGGAATGAGATAGATGATTTGGTTACTTACATTGATAAACTGTCTTGTGTAGACATGCCATTCCTCGTGTGCGCAATAAAAAGAGATAGTCTTCCAGACTAAAGGATTATCAAAATTTAAATGAGCAGGTTTAGCCTCTTTCCATTCCAGAATTTAAAAGATACTGCCTCATTTTTTTCACAGAGCGATTGTATAACATAGTGAGGAGCTGAGTTCCCTGAGAATATAAAGTTAGTTGTTGCCATTGAAAAAAACCAAACCAAAACCTGTTTAAAGCCAAACAAAAGCAAGATTGGTATATAAAGCATAGAAACATTCTGCTTATTTTAATAGTTAACTTTTGTTCACTGCTGTTCTGAAAGCCCTTTTTTAATTTTCCTATGCTGCAATGTCCTAAAACCGAGTAGTGCTTTGTTGTACAGACAGAAATAAAGAATAAAAAAAACCCTTTACCATTTTTTACAGAGTTGTTGAGGATTTGCATTAATATATACCTGAGAACAGAGCAGGAATGGTAATAAATAACATTGTTAAATTTAATCTGTGCTAAGTATGAAGTTCTCCTACAAAAGAGCATTTTGCCAGGAGTTTGTATGAGTAAGTCTTTGCCTGAGCTACCACTCACTTAATTGCTGACAGTTCAAACTGATTTTGAAGAAAACCCTTTCCATTAAAGTGTTCTTTAAAAGTCACTCTCTGTTTTCAATCGGGACTGCCGTAACATTTGCAGGCTCAGACATTAAAAGACTCCAGAACAAAGGCGCACAATAAGCATATCTGAAGTGACATGAAATGTGAGGTAACACTCGCTTTGCTTTACAGGAGTTCATTTCGTTGTTCTTTAGCAGCTGTAGAACCGCGGGCATTCGCTGACAGCCACGCCGAGCCCACGAACGCCGTGAGCCTCATCGTCTGAGTTACCAGGCATCTTCGGAGACTCTCACGCCAGATTACTCCCCTTCATCTTGAAAGCGCGCAGAATCCCTGGGGGTCGGCGCACAGGTCGCTGTGTGAAGCTGACGGGCCCTCTATCCCGCCCTCCCGCTTCCAGGCGGGATGGACGGCGCCTCGCCCTCCCCGCCGCGGAACGTTTAGAGGCCGGAACCTGCCGGCCGCCTGGCGGGGAAGAGGCGGGGGAAGAGAAAGGAGCGGGCGCGGCGGCGCCGCCATTGCACGGGTTCCGCTCGCGCCGCCGCCATTGCACGGGTTCCGCTCGCGCCGCCATTCCCGCCATTCCCGCCCTGTCCCGGCCATGTACCGGCCGGGATTCCGCGCACCGACACCTCCCTACGCGGGCGGCGGCATCCGGAGCCCTCCCTCCGGCGGAGGGCCCCTGCCGCCCTCTCCGCGGGGCTACGGAAGCCCCCACCACACGCCGCCCTATGGCCACCGGCCCGGGCCATACGGCAGCGGCCTCTCGCCCCGAGGCCCCGGGTTCTACGGGCGCTTCGGGAGCCCCTCGCCGGGGGCGCAGACCCCGCGCAGGCCGCAGAGCGTCAGTCCCCGGTACCCGGCTCCGTACGGCGGCGCGTCCCCGGCCGGAGCGCCTCTGCACCCGCCGCCGCAGCACAAGCGCTCGCCCGGCGGCTTCCAGAGGCACTTCCAGGTATGGAGGAAGGCGGAGAGGGACACGGGGAGGGAGGGAAGGAAGGAAGGAGGGAGGTGCTGTTTCTGCTTCTAAGCGGGGCCCGTGGCCCGCGGCCCGCAGAGGGCTTGTGCCAGCGCAGCATCCACCCGCCAGCCAGGATTTTCGGGGGAGAGGCTTGAACCGCACTGAGCAACATCAGTTTTCCCCCCGCCCATTCCCCCGCGGTAGAGAGGACGGACAGAGCACAGGCAGCTGTGAGATGAGGATAGGGAAGAGGGCCCCAGGCCTGGCGGGTTGCGAAGACACACAAGAGCTTTCTTTTGTAGCTTTTCTTGTGCTTTTTCTTTTTGCAGCTTTCTTTTTCATTTTTCATGTGAAGGTAGAGAATTAAGCACCGCCTAAAACGGCAGCAAACATCTCTTTCTCCTGTACATGCCTCCCCTTGGTCAGTTGTCTTTAATGCGGAGGTGAAGCGCGGTGTGTTTTAACTTTGCCCGTGTTGTCCTCCATCACTGGAGCTGCCCTATCCACACCCTGTCCACACTCGGAGTTTTCAGGGACACGGACGGAGAAAAGGAGTGCTCTGTTAAAAAGAATTAAGCTGAAGCTCCTTTAAGCAGAAACGGGAACATCTGTTGCGATAATAGACTCTCATTTTAAAGTCTTTGCATTGCACTGAAAGCTTCTGTTTGTATAGTTTTCCTGAAAGCCATCAACAACAGGTTCTGTGAGTTAAGCTTTTTTTTAGCTGTGTTACTTGTAGCGTGTGACTGGCAATGCACGCAGGGATGACAGTTCTCAGGATAACAGCTTTGTGCATATGACTGGCTTTATGCAATGTTAGAGAAACCTTCAAAGTGTAACAAATGACACGTGCAGTGCAATGATAAAATTTTTTTGTGCTCTTATTGATGCTTGACAGATTAAAGTGTGATGATGAAGTCACATCTTAATAGAGATTAGTAAAATCTTAATGTGCCTGCACTGCATTGTCACGTGTCCATTGAAAACTAGTATTTTGTTCTTTCTTATGATGCAGTTAACTCAGGAATCTCATAGTTGGTGGAAGGGAATCATTATAAAATTTATACATTTTCTTCAGCACAACAGCAGAGACTCTCCCAGTGTGGAAGCCAACAGATTGCTTAACCTCAGTGCCTTCTGAAAAAGCCAAGCATGTGGCATTTCTGCTGCAGAATCTGGAGGGATAATTTATGTCATCGATGTCTAATTTTCCTTCAAAAGATCACTCTTTAAGTTTTTTTTTCAAAGCGTGCCTTAGAGTTAATTGAGCAGAAGAATATGCAGGAATCCTTCTGTCTTTAGTTTTAGTCGGAACTGTTTCATGTCAGGACCTGAGGACAGGGACCCGCCCGTAGGTTCGTAGGCTCCATTCTTGATGTAAGAAACCTGCCATAAAGTCAAGTTGCATTCTGAGGTAAGAAACACGACATAAAGAAGGTACAAGTTTCAATCCAGTCTCAGACTGTCACAACATCTTCCTTTCTCCCATTTCCTTCTTTAGACCTTGGGAATAGTGTAGGAGCACTGGCCTGATGGTAATTCCTTCAGAGTCTCAAAGGATATTGAATGTCTGTAGCTTTGCCCAGGACTGAAGAAATGTGTGAGTCTGCGCTTTTACATGTGTACACATGAGCTGCTCTGCCTGGGAGGGCAGTAGAGGCAATCACAGAGGGAGTTAGTCTCATAAACCATGAGTCCTCATTTGCTTTGGTGTGGACAAGGATCTCTGCCCATGAGGCCATAAATAGATTCAGGCAGAAATCTATTTAAATCGTAATATCTATTTATGCATTTTCTAAGCATCAGATTTCTCATGATGCATGTGCATTGTCCCCTCTCCTCTATAGATCCTGTTAAGTGAACTACAATGCCTTTGACATTTATGATGCTACAGTCACTTTTGAGATTAAAGTCTTAAGGGGCCCTTTAAAATTGCATTGGAAAATCCAAAAGACAGTTTATGTTTACTTTAGTGTTCTATTAATGTCATGCTATTAGCATTCTGTACTCATTTTGTGCTCGCAGACTGTCGTTCTTTGAAACAAACAGAAAACTTGAAGAAAAGCATACTGAGCTTGTTTTTTCTGAAATGGCTAACTCAACATTTATGAGGCCAGTAGTTTATAGCATTTTCTGGTTTTTCCACAGAGGTGCTTCTGCTTTATATTTATAGGAATATGTTTATGGAAACAAGGGTGTGTAGTGACAGGACAAGGGAGAATGCCTTTAAACTGTAAGAGCATAAGTTTACAATGGATATTAGAGAGAAGTTCTTTACTGTGAGGGTGGTGAGACACCTGCAACAGGTTGCCCAGAGAAGTTGTGGTTGCTCCATCCCAGGCGTTGTCCAAGGCCAGGCTGGATGGGGCTCTGAGCAACCCGGACTAGTGGAAGGTGTCCGTGCCCTTGGGAGGAAGGTTGGAACTAGATGATCTTTAAGGTCCCTTCCAACCCAAACCATTCTGTGATTCATCTTTTTTGTGTTTCTTATTTCCACTTAGAATTCACTTGGTGGTAACTTTTTGTTTTCTACACTCAGCAGGAATTAGTGAACTAGCTACGAGCAGAAGCTGTGTAGTGGTGTGGACCAAAAATTATTACAGAAAGTAAAAGAAACGCCACCCTTTTGAAATGGTACAGTTGTGATTTTTGTGTTTTGTGCATATGCCAGCAGCTATAATTACATCAGGTGGGTGAAGCAAGCTGATGGAGGGAGTGACTGTCCCTAGTTTCAAGGCAGTGTTATTCCACTCAGTAACATGTTAATGAATAGCACCAAAATATGTTGTTTTCTACTCTGAAGAGAGATTTGTTATCTGGAGAAAAAGTACTGAGAATAGATTGACTGTTTTTTTAAGGAAAGTTTGTTGAGAAAAGGCTGTTGACACTAGTGACAACTAATAGAAAGTTTTTTTAAACTATCTTTGGTACCAAATAGTGCCTCTTGCACTGAATAGTTTCTCTTATACGGATAGGGCTGTTTTCCTTTTCCACAGGCCTATAGTGTGAATAATCACATTTTGATTTTTTTCCCTAAAAAAAAATTCAGAGGGGGAAAAAGCATATGATGACTAGTATTCTAAACTTAAACAATCTACGTGCTTAAATTTAACATGTACTGAAGGCTGTCAGTCTAGTGTTACATAATAATAAATTTCCTAGATTTAAAAAAAGCTAAAATGTCAGTGTAATGTCAGTGTTACTGATGACCTGCATCATATTGTAGTGAAATTTAAGTTTATTAAATAAATCCATACAAATGAGCCTTCCCATTGAATTATTTTGCTGCTTCACTGAATACTGCAGATCATTATACCAGCTCAGGTTTCTTTTGCCGTCTGCAGGTTAAACACAGCAATAAATAAGCTCCACATTCAATCTAGTCTACAATGTCGAAGTGAAAAGGTCTTCATTAAATGTGGTGGTTTAGAGATGGTGGGGATTTGTGTTTATTTAGGACAGAATGCACTGTGTACTGCTGTTTTACTACTAAATGTGAGTGCTTAACATAAATGTCACTTTTGCTAGAGAATGTCAACTTACTCTAGGAAACTCCATGTCCCTTAGAAAGTTTTTAGATGTATTCTGAGGTGATTCTCTGACCCTCATGGGGTTTGATACAGTATAGTAATTCACCACCTTTTAGAAATTCTTCTGTTTTGAGAGCATCGTCTTAGCTACATTACCTAACTGCAAAGAATAATTAGAAACAAGTGCCCTATAAATAAGACATGGATGTTCCCACATTTGATCATGTATCCACTATCATCAAACTTCAGGAGTCCTGAAAAGTTCTTGCTGGAAACACATCAACATGTTCCTGCCACAGCACATTAGCAGAATTAGGTTCAAGCTGTTTGAGTGAAATCTACTCTTCTGTCTAAACATTGGGTCTTTCACTTTATGGCATAATTTTTCAGTTTTGCTCAGAAATTGTTTCATGTGATCTATTTACATAGATGCTGTTAGGACTTACTAGTCAAATTCAAATACCATCACTGCTGATGCAAAAATTCAGGGGTGGTGGGGTTGTGGGGGCAAGCAGCCATTAATCAAGTGCTTTTACCCTGCTTTACAAAATCTGATAACCAGCCTCAAGGCATCCTGTTGTTCTAACCATATAGAATGCAATGGGCATGCTTGGAGGTTATTGTCTGTCTGTAGTATGGGTTGTTTAACTTTGGTTAAAACAAATTAATTTAAATAGATACAGCTTTAGACAGAACCTCACTTTTTAGAGGAGTGAATCTGAGGAGGACAGTGGATGATGCTAACAGGAGAAAACGATTACAGGAGTTCCTTTATGTCACAGCCCTCTTTAAGCTGCAGACTTGTAGCAGCTTTACAGAAGCAATTGTTGTGATCCTTGAACTTAAAAAAAAAAAAAAAAAAATTAAAAGCTCCCTGCAAAAGTCAGTACCCACTAAATCACTGATTACCATTGAGATTGTATATAAAATAAAGTCATCTGTTCTCACATTTCACAGAACACTAGTTTGGTTGAAAGAGGATTTTTTTCCAATGAATTCTTTGTAGCTATTTCAGTTATACAATACTGTGTTCAATCTGTAAGTACTTAATATTTGACTTCTGCTCTTGTTAATATTGTCAGCTCTTCTTCAGTCTCTAACTCCCTGTTTTGTTGCTCAGCTTTTGTTAGACATGTTGACAGATTATGAAAAATAGCACGAGCTGCTTTTCTGCAGCTATGTGCCAGAGTGATGTAAACAAGTATTTTGGAGAAGACTGTGGTGGTGCTTTTTTCTTATCCTGGTAAATCATCACTCATAAGTAAAATACATTAAAGTTAATATTTTCTGAGGAAGATAGGAGTGAGGTGTAGTAATTACAATTAATAATCAGCTTCAGAGCTCTACTACAGTAGAATGAAACATTTAATTTTTTATTTTTTTTTTAGTTTGAATTAGACTATTAAATGTTTCTTTACCTGATGGTTTTCTTCCAAAGGGATCACCCAGGACATCTACTCCATTTGGTACAGCGCATGGCAGAGAGAAAAGAGTGTCTAATGATGTGGAAAACTATTACAGACCTTCAATGCTTGAGGACCCATGGGCTGGCCTAGAGCCAGTTTCTGTTACAGACATAAACCAGCAATACAGCAGTGAGCAAACAACATGTACTGGTAAAAAAGGGAGGTATTTCAGCTAACACTTTTAAATGCCAAATAACTCCATCTTGTCAGGAAAACTTTGGGACAGAATCTTTACACTTAAACAAGATGAACAATAATCAAGACTTTAGATAATACTTTTATTTCATCACGTCCACCCTTTTATCCTACCTTTTTTTTATTGCATTGGATATTTTTATGTATGGGAGGCAAAAGGAGTGGTAGGAAAACTTATATTTCTGGCTATGTGGAAGTGCCTGCCAGCTCTGAAGAACAAAATGTTCTTTAATCACCAGCGACTGATTTGTGACTGTTAAAACAAGTTTCTATATACTTACCTCTTCCATGCCAGATTGTTAGCCTTTTATTGTAAAGTCTCTTAGGAAGTATTTTTTATGTTTCAACATTTTTAGAATGAAATAACTTGGAAATAAAAAAATAAAATAAAGTTTTGTAAATCCTTGTTTTGTAATGTATAAAGAATATTTTAGGAGCTTTGTTAAAGTGTACACATTAACACAGTAGTTCACAACAGTGAAATTAGGTGACTTCTGTAAATGTGCTTGTATGCTGTAGTTAATGTCTGGTTTTGTGCATAGTAATTTTTGTTAATTGCAGTGTAATGTGAAGTTGAAACATGACTTTTAGGCATCTCAGGAAACAAGTGTATTGGTTTTGGAAAATTTAATTTGTTGAACCGACTCTTGAGTCACAAACTTAATTCTGAAGTAATTTGCTTTTGTGTTTAAAATCTATATATTTGGATCAATATTAGAAATTTCTGGATTATAGTAACAAGTCTGTTCAATGGCGATTTAAGTCTAAAGAGCACATAAAAAAATCAAGCTTAAATAAATGCAAATGTTCTTTCTGGATCCACCTCCTAGAACAGTACAGAACGAGTGACAGTTTTTGTTATACAGTTGACATTAGTACATGCATAGCATCTTTTTTAAATCTGTTTTATATTTTTCAATTATTTTTTATTTTTACTTACAGCAGGCATCATTGCCAGGAGAATTGTTTTGTGTGTGTACATGCTGTATTTCTAATCTGAAGAGGAAAGCAATGAGTTGGGTTTTTTTAGAGCTTGTCTTTACATGGAAGATCCATGCTTAAATCCAGTAGTGAATATCATAATCTAGAATAAAAAATAAATAGTTCCAGCTGCAGGCATGTTCTTAACTTGCCATGTTAAGCCTGCAGTAGTAGATAAATTTTTGTTGACCGTACCATTATTTGTTTGTTGATCTTGGCTTTTAAGCCAAGGTGAAGCGTAAAAACTTTGTTAAATAAAACCATTAGTTTAGTTTTCAAAATACATGTGTTCTTTTAAGCTTCTTACATACTCAAAGTATATTTTTGTAGTCCTGAGGCGGGGTTAGGTAGAAAAGCACAGGGAATCCCATTAAACTGTTCTTAGTAACTTGTCTTCTGCTGAGGTAGAATAGTCCTCTGTACTCTCTATCTGTTTCAGCATAAGATGTGTTAGGTTAATACCACCTTCAGGAACAACTTCAGACTGTAAGGGAGGGGTTAATATCTTGAAATGTGCTAAGTCTCTTGTACTCTTAGGACCAGAATCTAAAGTATGTCACTTCTGTCTTCCCTCAGTTGACCCTGTTATTTTAGTATTATATGTAAAAAGGCTGCTGCAGAGAACTGAGAACATAATGCCTGCTGGATATCAAGAATGGTTAACTCTTCATCCCAGAACCAAAACAACTGTGCCTTAGATGGCAGCTGTCAGTATTGTTATCTGCAATAGGTACCAGCGAAACTGAGATGACTTGACGAGTTGTAGTCTTTAGAATTTATACATGAGTTAATCAATGTCATTGTGAAAAGTGAGGTGTAAAGTTTTCTTTCCTTTTTTTTTTTTTTTTTAAACCTTGCCAGGTGCTGTAAAGCTCACCAAAAAAAAAAAAAAAAGTTGTTGTGTGCTTAACCAAGTCACCTTTTTTGTTGCCATTTCCTATGTGATTGAATGCAATTTATTTTTTGCGATATTTGGTGATCTTGGGGAAACATATGATTTTATTTAAGAGAGTGAAGCCATGATGGGTTCTCAGTTGGACATGAGAAGAGTCTGGGTTTTGAAGGGAGAAAGGAAAGGTAAGGGATTCCTGAGAGAAAAGAGACTGTTAGAGTGGGACTTCTTACACAGTAGCCAGTATGAGCTGCCCTTGCACATTGAAAAGATGGATTTTTCCACTTTGGCATTGCAGTTGACCCAGGCATCAAAGCCAGACTCCTCTGGTAATAACTCTTAACTCCTGGAACCAGGTGTCAGACATCAGTGAAGGTAAATGTTCCAGAAAGAGAACTGAGGAAATAATCTTGAAGCAGTGTTTAATCCATGCAGACCTTCCACAATGCCATCTGTTAAGCTGCTGCTCCAGTGCACTTCAGGATATGACCCAACAATTTTAAGTACATTATACTGCTAAAGACTCCAATCATTTGGTCAAGAATCAGCACCAAAAACTTAAAAATTATTCACCTTTCTGGCTTCTGGAAGAAATTCTACAATTACAGTAAATTTTAAATATGTCGTTGAAGAGCTGTAAAATGCATGAACACATGTTCAGAACTATACATATAATGTACTTAAAGCCAATTTAGGCTTTGCCTTTTTTGCCATGATATTCAGGAAGCTTAAGCACTTAACTCCTCACCTGTTTTTTTTTCTTTTTACCATATGGCAAACACTGTTTTTCCCCACATGTTTCTGATGGAGAGAGGATATATCACTTCCTCATTTGTTAATGAAGCCACTTCATAGTAACAGTATGACTCTGGAAATAGCATCTGATGATAAAATGTAAAGCACAAAATACATCCTTTCTTCATGAGCCCATGAAACAAAGTAGTGCTTGTTGTGTTAATGAAGGGGTTCTTTTGTAATGAACACACTGAGTGTACAGGCATTGCTCTTTCTTCAACAGACTTCTTAGATTTTAAGTAAGTTAGCTCATTTTTCTGAAGTTTGGGTTCATACACTTTTCCATTCTGTTTTGTTTGCCTTGTGTTTGTCTATGAAGTCCATTTGACTTTAGTTGTTGTAAAGAAGTTGTATAACTTGTGACTGACTTTTCTAGCAAAAAATTAATTCATTTGTTGCTGTTTGCTCCTGTCTTTAAGAGTGAACTGCATCACTTACTAAATTTTGCTGATGTGACAGTAACTGAACTTAAATCAGCCGAGTACATGTGTAATGCAGCAACACACTGGGTGGGTAGTTACCCCAAGACGTGCACTATAATAGTTCAAACTTCAGGTTTGGGTTTTCATTCCAGCTTTATAATGTGGAATATTCATTCTTCTATGGCACTCAGTACACACACTGAAATTGTTAAATAAGTTAGAATATTAAAATTTTAATTAAAATGGAATTCTAAAAGTTCATGTCAAACTCCTCCTCTTTAGAATTAGAAGTAATGCATTGAGATGTAGTATTTCCCTAATGTCAAAGTTGGGAACACTTACTAGGTAAAACGTGTTTGGTCAGCAGAATGGATAACTACTTTCGCAGTCAGGTTGCTTTTCTTTTTAAGGACATCTTTACGTGTTCTTTACTTTATATAAATTGTTTCATTAGACTTCAGAGGGGGGAGCATTTGAAAAATGCATGATATGGAAATTCTACAAGTAGCTGTTCACCTTCCTTCTAAAGAAAAGTTTATTATAGTGTGCTTGGTTTTCAAGCTGCGCTTCTGAGTAACCTCACTGAAGTCAGAGGATTTGCTCATGCAATTGGGATGTGTAAGTATATAATGTTACAGCTTGAAAATTCTGTCATCTATTTATCTGTCAGTGCTTTTTACCAGCACTGCAGTTAACTCCTCTACCTAGCAATTGCTCTGAATCCAAATTCATATGAGTGCTTTTATACGACTGTCTTGTAATGAATTAAACTCATTTTTAGAATATTTTCCAAAATTCTCAAGAGTAAAGACTTTGTTCTCTTTTCCCCAAATCTTAGTGTTTGCCTTCCTTCTATGTTCTCGGAACTGACGGAGAAAAAGGAGGATTGCCCACACTGATTGGTGAAGAATCATGTAATGATTTTCATGTCTCAGGCTTTCAGAAACTCGCATACCAATTGACATAGGTAACTAGAGAAACTTTTTTATCCTTTGAGATGGCTCAAACAACTTTTTACAGCACAAGAAATGAAAGAAATCAAGTTGTGTTTACACTCAACAGTAATACAGTTTCAGCATTCAGTAATTAATACACAACCAAATTTTTTTGCCTAAAGTAACTTCTGGTCTGTATGTCTCACAAGGCACAAACTGATTCAGTTTCATTTCCTGCCATTTTCACTTAAATGTGTGCTTTGCTGACTTAAAATTTAACAATAATTTCTCAACCTGGGCTTCTGAATTGACTTTTACAAAATTAATAGCTCTTGAGTGTTAGACCTCAAATCTAGGCCTCCCCTTTAAACTATTTTAGATCTGTCAAAAAAGGCTTCTTGAATCTCATCCCCATTGCTTCCTTGATGACGCTAAGAAACCTTTGCCTCCTGGGCTATAGACAGCTGGGCAGATACTTGGTGTGTGGCCACCCTTCCTGTCTAGAGGTTACCCCTAGACTTTTGCCATTCCAGTGCAGCAGGGCCCAGGAGCTGTTTTGAGACAAATAGTAAGCCAATTTGCTTTCCCAGCTCTATGTGGGGTTCAGACTGTATCAGGGGGTTAGTTAGTGCACATCTTGGATTTTAAATTTCATCAGCATCTTCTGCAGTAAAATCACAGGTGAATTCCACTGCCCTTTGTTCAGTGATCTGTGGCTGTTGGACATTGCTGTTCTGAACTGTTCATGTGAACATTTGTATACAAGAATGTAACTCCTGCAGTTAAAAGGGATCATACCAGTACAGTTCCAGAGTGAAATTTTTAATGTTGCTGACACTCCTATTATAATCTGCACCAAAAATCTGCATGTACTACCCTGCATCTGTGTAGCAGTCATCATGCTGTTTGATGCTGTATTAAACTACACTTAAATCTTCTGGTATGTGTATGTATTTTGCCACAGTCTTAATTGCTGTGTATTCAAGGTAAAAGCTGTTACTGTAGAGTCAATGGGTTTAAATCTTTGTGTTGTGTGCATGAGGAAATTCTTGTGAGTTCAAACTGCTGAACATGATGTTGATGCAACTGTTAGTATAAATACCAGTAGAGGGAAGAACAACACCTCTTTCACTCTGATGCAATTAATTCTCTTTTCAAGCATCACAAAGCTAATGTTAAAACAAGGGAAGAGGAATCAAGCTAATTGACAGCTTCTGTGGCTGACTGCACAGCATAAAGCACAAATAACAGAGCTAACATGAGCTTTAAAAAGTACCAATTGCCAGCTAGGGAGTAGTATCATTGATGATTGGATTGTAAGTAGCAATTGCAGTGTTCTTAAATCAAACCACCATCTCCTGTGTCTTTATGAAGATTTTTAGGTTAATGTAAAAGAAAGCTTTGAGCTGTATTCCTGTAACAGATGTTGGAAACTAACATGTTACTATTCCTGTGTTTGAGTTTGCAGAAGAGACTGTCTTTACCACTTGTCTGTGAAGTCTAGTTTCCTGGTCTCTCTCCTTTTTTTTTTTCTTTTAAGCTAAGAAAAAATAGGATTTGAAAATCTCAGGGATTGTCACAAAGATAAAAGGGAGAATTAACATCTGCAAATGGTACAAGTGTACAGCTTGAGTTAAGAAGGCACTGAGAATCTATTGATTACTTGCCATTGCACTTACGTAAGGCTGTTGCCCTTGCCTGTAAATTTTTAATAGCCTCCTGGTTGCTATGGCAATCAAATTACACTAAGGAAAATTACTGGGTTTCTGATTTCCAGATGTTAGAAAGCTGTTTTTGCACTATGGGCAACAGGTTGACAAACTGTGATGTCTGTTTGCAAATGAATGAACTGCCAAATTTTGTCCTGTTGGAACTGAAGACAGCTTACACTACCAGCAGTGTTCCTGTACCTAGAATAGCTTCTAAAATAAAATTACAAGCATGCAGAAAGCTTGTGCAAAGAATCTTTGAATCCCTGTTTTCAAGGTGTCTGTTGCATCTGGTTACATTTTCTGACACTATTTAATTTCCTCTCGCAACAGCTGCTGCATGTTTTATACATTGGCTCTCCTGTAGCCTGTCATCCTCGCGGCTGTGATGTGAGGAAGAAATAGTTACTGTCTCTACTTTGTGAACGTACAACTGGTAATAGCCCATTTTAGTTTATCTCTGCTATTAGATCATCCCAGTACACATTAACCAAGTCTCTATCCTCTTACAGCCTGAAAAATAGATTCTGGTGCATTACTGAACATATCCACAAGGCTTTGTGTACTTTATATTTCAAGCAAACAGTTTAAAGGGATCTACCAAAAGTGGGTTGTTTAACACACACACACACCCACCGAACTCTATCCAGAGAAGATAACTTAGGCAGTCTTAACATATTTTTTTCTCTCCAGAGAGTTTTCTGCTCTCTCTTTTTCCCCCCTCTTTTTGTTTTTACTGTCCATACAGCAGCCATAAGTTAAGGCTCTTCTGCATTGGTTTTCCATGGAAATAAGCATACCTTCCCTGCCCTTTCCATTGAAATAGGCTCACTCCACCTTGCAGGGCTCTGCTAGAGGGTTTGATGGAACTGGTGTCATCCAACCACCCACCACACTCAGTCACTACAGGTCCTGTTAGTTTAAATTGCTGGAGATGACAAAACTGTGACAGCAAGTAAAGTCATACAGATCCCCCCTGACTCATCTAAATGAGCCTGCAGTGGTTGAGTGGTGGACTTTGCTGTCAGATGTGCAGTGAGAACTGTACTACACAGACATGCCCTTGCCATAGTGGCCACCCTTCACAGATTAATAAAAAAAGGCCACTACTGAACATGCAGACAAGTGGTACTCAGATATGTGTTAAATATTGCAAATTCAGCAACAGAAAAAAAAAAAACAGGCAAAGTCACTCTAAAAAGACAACAGAAAAAGTGTGTAAGAAGGCAGCACAGGGAAAGTGTTGCATTGATCCCAGTTCTTTCTGGTGGCTTCCCAACACAACCATCTCTTAAATACTTACATTTCCACTGAGGAGATCCTTGTTGATAGTACACCAAATTGGATGGAGGAGAACTAACTCATGAAAGCATAAAATCAGGTATTCTTGCTCCAGCAGCCACAGGATGTATTACTGTTTTTATCATGAATGACAAGAAAGCAGATGTGCATTTCTGAGAGAAGTGAGTTTGGTGAGCAGCAGAAATAAAAAGGTTGTCTGCCTAGGAACCTTTTTTATTCAATATGCTTAATCATTTACTGCCAGTTAAAAAAGATAGTTCAACTTCAGTCCAGTGCCAGTTACTTCAGTGCTAAATCCTACTTTGGAAGCTTTTGAACAGCCAGAAGATCTGCTACAAAACAACTGCTTTCAGTCTTGAAACCTTTCAATGAGCAGAAGAAAAAGCAAGGTTCTGGTGTCATTCTAACTATTGATGTATCAGAGAAAAGCAGCAGGAACACATCTAATCAAGGCTTTAACAGCTGCTAGTCTGTTTCTAGGTAGGCATCCCAAAATAAATAATCCAATTTCGGGCCTGGTGAGGATCATCACTACAGCCGCCTTGCCTCTCCAGCACCTCGTGGCAAGGAGACAATCCAGTGAAAGTGGCTGCACCTTCAAAAACAGCATTTGCACGAGTCTTTCTCAGTCATTTGTAATACCACAAAGCATCAGCACAGACCATGGGCAAGAGTCCAGAACGTGTAACAAGTGTTCCCATATGGGACACGAAAGCTGAAGAAAGGTAAGACCTGTATTCATTCCCTTACTCTGTTTCTTCACAGGTTCCACAACATTGTGACCAAGCCTTGCATTTGCTCTGGAGTCACTTTCCACCAGCTATTCCCATATACTTTCTGTGGCTGACACTTCATTTGAACCAGATATTTCTCTCTTAAAAGGCTTCCACTCTTTTGTGACTTAAGCCACCCATATTTTTTTTTAATTTTTAATGTATTTATTTATTTTATTATAAAATAAACATCTTATTATTCAGAGCTATCTGTACCACAAAAATATTTTTCCATTCTGAACTATCACTTCCCTAGTTCGGACAAAGCAGAAACAAGTGTTTCCAAATGAGACATAGTAAGATTGCATAGTTTAAATGTGTTTCAAACTAAGCTTGCTGATGGCTGAAACAAGAAAGTTAATTCCATTGAGCTTTTCCAACAGTCAGTCTCAGGATGGGAGCTGCCAGTGACCATCTTTTCACCCATAATATTGTTGTTGCCAATATTGTTGTCCTCTGCCTGCAGTTTTCACACTCCTGCTTCATTATTTTTGTCCTGAGGTCCTGTTGAATGTTTTAGTTATTATTATTCCTTTTTACTAGTTGCAAGTTTTAAGGATCTTTCAAAATGGTAAAGAAAAATTGGTTTTAAAGTTCCAAGTAATATCTGTACATATTGAGTCCCAAAGAGTGAGTAAAATTAATAACTTTGATGATTCTCGTTGTGAAGAGGTATGGGATACAGATCTTTCCAGTAACCATAAACTAAAGCAGTAAGCGAAATACTCTTTTTACGAAGAAATACTACATAGATTTTGTCGAATCCCAAATCTCACTGTCCATCAGTTGGTGGTAGAGAGAAGCATATCCTGTGAAATCCAGCACAATGTTATGTCTGAACCTCACCTGGCAACTCCCACATAAAACCACCAGTTTTGTTTAAACCACAAGAGACTTAATATTCAAAGATTTGCCTTTGTGGTATCCCAGTCAGAAAGAGTTAAAAAAATTCGCAGCTTTTTCTTGGAATTTCCCTCTCCTCTCCAGAGAGGACTGTTCTGGAGTTGTGTAAACACAGACATCTGCTTGCTGTCACTTCATCCTTCTTTTAAATTCATAAGAATAGAAAGAATCCCAGAGGGAGTTCCAGACCAGGCCACTTTCAGCCACCAGCCCTGCATGTCTTAATCCAGTGAAAAGGCAGATGAAGTGCTGGCGCTCATACATCTGTTTCATGGACATTCTGGCTATGGGTTTTGTTAAACTTTGAAGTTAATAATACAGCTCGTTCTGTCTGAAAATAGTATCAAACCAAATTTATTTTTCATACTAAAAATGGGCAAAATTGTCCAACTTTCATATACCTGAAGTGTGTAAGGGAAATTGAGAAGTACAGTAGACTTACGGTAAGAAGACTGTTAAACTAGAGTTGCTTTCTAACAAAAAAGGATTTCAAGGCAAAGTGTGGTATTTTAGTGGAAGTCTCTCCACCTCTTGGGCATCTGTTTGGAGGTACAAACAACCTCTTTATATCTGATTTAGAAATCAGGGCTCATCTTTTAATTACTTTGCCTCCCTGTTACTCCAGACATGCAAGTGTGGAAGATCTGAGCAAATAGGAGAACAGTGATTCAGAGCTGTAGAAATAGCTTTAATCCCTGTATCCTGCTAAGCAGAAATTCACCTAACAGATGAAAACATTGCTTTTAATATAAAGTTAAACCAGCACATTAATTGTATTTCATTAAGCATCACATCAGTCTTCAGAGAGGATAACGTTATTAGTCCAGCATTTTGCATGTGGGAGAATGAATGAATACCAAGAGGAGATGTCTTGCTTCAGCCTTATTATGGTTTAGTGGCAGAAGAGAATCTGGTGTTTTCTGCTCTCCCTATTGCATTCCCTAAAGCTGGGTAATCAATAGCATATTCAGATCAAGTTTCAAAGTCAGCCATGCTTTCCAACACATGCTAATGATACGTGGTAGCTGTTTAATTCTGTGAGCATCTCTCTCACACTCTGCTATAACTGTTCATTACATGTTCCAAATTCTGATAGAGTTCTGAAAAGAATGAGCATTCAAGGACTTCAAATAAATTAGAATGTCCATGATTTCTTTGATTATCAACACGTTTGTGTGTTTCACAGCTCTCCAGGAGAGAGTCTTCTGAGGCCAAAATATGTATGCAAAATTATACATAATTTTTTTAATGGAATGTGGTTTTATTAAAAAACTGCAACATTCTATTAAAAAGGAAAATTCTGACACTGGAGAATTAAATGGAAATCCCTGCTGAAGTTAACAGGGGTTTTGGTTTTCATCCTTTGTCTGAACTAAAATCTGCAGTGACAGCAGAAACAATTTCAACCTAAGATAATAGTTTTAAGTTTTCATTCATAACACCATAGCAATGGAGGTCACAGTCTCCTTAGAAAAGGAGTACTTACACTATTGAATTTCACTGCATATGGAAATGATTTGTGCTGTAATCAGAAGCATAGCCCCTTCCAGTGGAAGATTCTCAAGCAATTGTCATGGAGCAAACCAGTCTTTAGCTCACTAGGCATTAATTTAACAAGAATTTTTTTTTTTTTAATGACCAGTATCTTCATAACTGATTGATGCCTAATCTGGTGCAGCACCCGCTCTCTCATCTCCTGTGGTTCAGCTTTTCAGATTAATGAGTCAGAAAGCCAATTGTGACAGTACTGTAAAATGTATTGTAATAAACCTTCCATGCTTCAAAACAGAAAAATAATCCACAAATTGATTTCCAGAGTTGGGATTTCAGGTCCTGAAGGGTTCTTTGGCTGGGGACTCTTTTTGGTCAGAAGCTTTAAGTCACATAATCACTTTCTAAAGCATAGAACTGTCACCATAATTATAAGTCTCTTCATGCATTTTATTTTTTAAAAGTTACAGAAAATCAAGCCTAATAATGTTAATGCATTCCTGGTAGTGGTCAAGCTGTGCAAATGCTGAATTTATATTCCAGCAATAGGTAATACTTCACATGATGTAGATGATGCTTTGCAAAACACAGGGTGTACAATACATGTGTTACAAACCTGATTTCTTGCTTTTTATGACTACCTACAGAGTGCTTAATGACAACTTGAGGCAGCTTCTGCCTTCCCATTTAGGAACAGTTTTAGAACAGCTCTGAAGAACAGTAGGAGCTGCCAGCTTCCCTGGTGCACTTTGGAGCATCCTAACAATAAGAAATCTAATCCCATTTGTTGGGTCTGTTTATGTGCTGATGAATTTAATAATGCTGCTGTGGATGTGTTCTCTCTCCTGTCCTGTGAAATCCTTCAACAGAGTTACACGACTTGTCAAGGCGTTACACAACCAAATGGTGCTCTCTTGGAAAGGGCAGAGCCTGTGTCCTATTAAACACTGCACAGCAAAGCAAGTGCTTGTATGTTTTTCATGTTGATTTTGTCTTGTCAAACTGTTGTCTCTGCATTGTGTAGAAGTTTGGTCAGTTATCACCACTTCCTATAGCAGGAGCTGTTTTAAATATCCGTCACACTTAAAACATAAGAAATAGATTCCCTCAAATTGAGTATCAGTGAAGCATCTATATTTGATGTTCTTTCTATTCTGCATATGAAATCCTGACTTTTTCCTGTTAACTGCAGCCTCTTTTGTAGTCAAAAGAAGGTTTTAAACATTTGTATTTTTATTTAGTCAATATAACTGATCCCTCTCATTCTCATAGCATTTTTCTTCCCAATTCTGTAGAGGAAATTGATGATCTCACCTAAATTTAAACTACCAGCTTCCTTATTTTGTTATGGACTGCAGTGACCATATTTAGTTCTGTTGGATGCTCCTTACTCTGCTTCTGCTCTTGCCACCACAAACATGTCACATGGATTAAATATTTAGACAGAAATACACTTTAGCCAAGACAGGAGGAAGCCTCATATTGGGACTGCATCTCAAACAATCCGATATTTTTAGAACTTGATGGAAATACTTATTCAGTCCTTTGATGGTGCTTTGATTTACAGCTTCCCATAATGAAGGGCACTGTTAATAGTTTTTACAATACGAAAGCTCCATAATGCTGAAACCTTAATACAGGACTGAGGAATTAAAAGGGAAAAAAAAAAAAAAAAAACAGAGGAGGGAGGTGCAAGGGAGACA
>VZTI01000339.1:7235-51503 GCA_013397865.1 Struthidea cinerea | reverse complement strand
ATTTCTAAAAAAAAAAAAAAAGGAAACAAAAAAAAGCACTGTGTGTGTATATTTGTGGGTCTGGGTTTTTTAAAGATTAGTAAACAAAGAGCCTTAGCCAACACTGCCCATATCTAAATGACACTAATGATTTTGGTCTTTATAATTTTACTAGCAGAAAAATGCTACGGGGGTGTCCTTACTCAAGGGAAAAACAGTCCAGTGCACTGTCACTCATGTGAAGCTTTTGCCTTTCTTAAGCATGGGCTATTCAGGTTGTAAGTATTTGACTGATCTGGTCACTTTCATTTTCAGATGGCAGGATTTTCTACTGTGTCTAGTGAAGGCAACTGCCAGACTTGGAGACAGCATAAGCAGCAGGACTCTCCATTCCTCATCTGCCAGGTCCTCAAACACTACGCAGTTAGCAAAGGGAGTCTCTCCATGCTCTACAGTGTGGGAATTAGCCATATATGAACCAGGATTTTCAATTAAAACAAAATACCAACAGCTTTGGCTTCTATTCTGAAACTCCAAAAAGTCATTGACAAGACATTTGTGATAGTGTAAGTAGAAATTTTACTTTTTAAAAAGTAGTATTTAAACACTCAGTTACATAAGGTACCGATTTGTCAACTGGATAATCAGTTGGAAAATTGTTTCCAATATGGGCTTCAAGACATCCTATTACGTACAGGCAAAATATAACCACATCTCCTCTCTGCAGGAGAGAGACCACTTGTTATCAGAGGAAACAAAAAAAACCATGCTGGAAGTTTTAATTAGTATGAGGAGTGGCTCTTTGTAAGAGTTTTAACTATAAAAATTTTAGTTGTTCCGAGACACTCAATTCCAATATTAAAATGTTCTGTGGAATAGCAGATATAAAATCAATTAATTGGCACAATCACAAGTTTACAGCAAATTACAACTAGTGTCAAACATTTTGCCATTGCTTTAAATACTGGTGTTTTTTCCTTTGGTTACTTCCTACAATGCAGTACTTGGGGTAAAAAGACAACAGTGTCAGCTTTTCACACAAAGTAAAGAAATTACTGCTGTTGACATTTAAGAGAAAAAACTATGTCATCACTTGGTAAGGACATATAAAGTATAGTTTATTTGGCAGAGGAACTAAAACACTTACTACAACTCCAACAGGGAGCTGAGGAAAAACTACACTCTTCATTCTTCTCCTCACTTTCAACGTTTCTCATGAAGTTCAATTTGGAAATTACAATTTTATCCAGGTAAGATCAGGTCTCTAAGTAACTGGCCCATGTGAAGCAAACAGCACAAGGTTATGACCTGTTCATGCTTCTTATTATTATCTGAATTCTCTTGTTAATTACCTAGGTTTAGGCATCGTGTTCATAGCAATCTATGAAGTACTTCCAAATTTTTGCAGACCTTAAGCTTACATGTTAAGGCACTTACCATTCAAGTAAAACAGTTTTTATATAAACAAGCGTGGGAGATGGAGAGAACATTTGACCAGAACACCCATTCTTTTTTTTCTTGAAAGAAAAAAAAAAAAAAAAAAAAAAAAAACTTTGACCAAATATTTATAAAATTTTGCATCAAGAGAAAGGTTGTGTTTTATTATCTGAAATGAGCACGAAGTACACCTTCCACAATAACACTGAAAGCAGTGCAAAGACTGACAGTGACCTTTGACTAAAGGTAGTTTTGTAAAAAGAAAAATACCAAATAAATCAGTGCCCTGCTTTGATTGTTGTAAAATTTCTTTTTTACATAAAAGTTGGTCCAAACTTACAAAAAAAGCACAAATGTGCATAGTTCAGAAGATCTGAAAGAGTGCCATAAAAAGCTGATGTCCCTAAATTTAGCATCCACTTAAAACTGCCAAAATACAAAATAAAAGTCAGAACTAGAGTTTGTGAACATGTACAATCAAGTCATCTAGTTTTTAGACAGCATGAGTTGTAAGCATTTTTTAATTTTTCCTACTGTAGGCAAGACCCTTTTCCACATAAAAATAAAGCTGTTGAATTAACATTATTCAAGTCTGTTGAACTGCTGCTTTAAATTGCAGCTAGGGGGGAAAAAAAAGTTTTTCCAGATAAAAATGATGTGCCTGAGGAAAAACAGATACTCAATACGGTAATCCTCTGCCTCGCCCTCTCACTGCAGATGTGCTAATGTGTCCCCTGTATCCTTGGGAATAGCCAGGTCCTTGGGCAGGAGAAGTCCAAGTTTGTCCATGCATGTGGCTGATACCAGTGGGATTTTCCTGTAAATTACTTCCATAGCTATAGTTGTGCATCTTTGTGGGCAAAGAGTGCGTACTCTCTGGCCCTGTGGAAGCATCACTGCTGCTCCCCAAAACCGGAATTGGGCCATGGCTGTATTCAAACCTATGGTCTTTATCTCCACTGAACAGCATGGGGCCAGCGTTGAGGTAAATGTCTCCATAACCAGTTACTGAGCTGGGAAAGGATTCTGGAAAGGCTGATGGAGGAGGGGCAGCACCAGAGTGAGATGAAGCAGTACTGTAGTTATCCAAAGACTGAATATCTGAGTTTCCAAGGAAACTCCTCCTTTCTAATACTCCTGATGATCCGCTTCCTATTCCATCGCTAGTGCTGTAACAGGCAGATGAGAAGGACGATGATCCAAAGTTATCCTTGTAGTCTGGGCCTGTTACATAGGAATCTCTAGCCTGATAATCCACACTTGTTTGTACTGGCTCCTCTGTTGTCGCCTGAGCTTGATGCTGAGCCAGCAGCTGCAGAAGAGCTGCTTTCACTCCTGCGTGAGGATCTGTTCCTGAAGAGTTACTTATAGGCAAATGCTGATTCTCTGTCCGATAATCAAGGTCTTCATCAGTGAGCGGCGGAGGCTCCGGTGGCTCGGGGGGACGCTGGTCTGGAGGCAAGATCCGAGGGCGCTCCTGCTCAGGTGTTCGGTTCAGAAGCCTCATCTCAGACTGCCTAACCAAATCCTCTTGACCTAAGAAGATGAAAAAGAAAAGCTTTGGAATAAAAATATACAAATAACAGGACCAGAAAGAAAAGGACTTCTTCCTGGAAAAGCACAGAGGTTTGTTAACTTCAATTCTCATGAATTTATTAGTTAAATTTATCAGTAATTATATAGATTATTTTGGACAAAATTTGGCAACAGCTCATTTGTCTCAGGAGCATAATGCAGGTTACTCCTTAAAGTAAGATTACAGGACAGTCAGTTAAAGAAAAACAGTATAAGCTCCTTAAAACAACCCCACCAAAACCAAACAACCAGAACAAAACTCGAGCAACACAAACACTGAAAGTTCACAGAAGGATCAGGAAAGACTAGTAGATAGGGATAGAAGTCTCGAGGGACAAAAGGTCACCCTATCAAAGAACAGCAAAATTCAAGGTTTAAAATAAACATAAACAAAAAAGCACACCTGTCAAAAAACCCCCCAAAACCCTCCAAGAACAGCCCCAAAGCATTTCAGAATATTTCTTTCAACAGCTGCAAACACCACAAAACAATACATGAACCACCATAATAAATCTGAATTTGCAATCCAAAAAGATGAACAGAGCTCTAAACTGTGGGAAGACTACAGAAGCCACTACTATGGTTTCACAGTGGAAACCTTTAACCATGTGTGACAGTTACAGGTAACCACTGAATTTGACACTAAGGAACTGCTCTAGTCAGCATTAAAACCCAAAATAAAATACTGTCTCACCAAAATAAGCTTTACCTAAACACACAGTCAAAACTGGCAAATTACATCTGTGCATCTGCTAGAAAAGACTGTCTTCTCCACTACACTCGCCATTAAGAAAATCCCGACCCCCCCCAGAATAACGATCAATATTTCATCACTAATACTTGTGTACCTCTTAGGCTGGGTATCATTGTTTGCTCTGTCTGCACGGCACCTGTTACACTAAGAGACAAATTCTCTGATCCAGATGTAAAACGTGACCAAATCAATTTAATCTCCTATACTCACACAGATTCATATGGCAAACATGTTAATTCTCTACTCCCCAACTACTATTACATCTCCAGTGCTCCAGGTATTTGCTGGTTAGCAATAAAGGCCTTCAGTACCTGCAGACATGTATAATGACTTGATCAGATGTGGGTAGCCAGGTGCCGGAGATTCCACGTCGTCCCGGCTGACAGACACAGGAGTGGCGGGCTCTGGAGGCTGCCTGAGTTGTAATGACATTTCATTTCCTGATCCATTTTCCTTCTCCTCCAACACAAAATCCTTTTGTTTTGTTTGCTGAGCCTTTATTAACTGAGACAACAGAACAGCAAATGCACTCTGCACAGCTGCCTGGGCAGCATCAGTCTCAACTTTAGGCTGACCCAGCTGAGCAGGTGGCACAGGGGGCTGTGTGACCATCGGCTGTTTTAGAGGCTCCTGCTCTGGAGGTGGTGGCGGAGGTGGCGGCGGCTGCTGCTGCTGCTGTTCTGACTGTTTTTCACCTGCTGACAAAATTCCAGCAGGAAGATTTATTTTATTTAGTTGCTGCTGAGTCTCTGGGTTTACCTTAATATTCAATACTTGGGCAAACTGTGCCAAACTAACACTTGTTTTAGACTGTAGCAGGTTTAGCAGGATTGCCACTTCATTCTGGTTTAACTGCTGTCCAGTGCTTGTTTTTGCTAAAGACAAAAAAGGTGTTTTTAAGTATTATTTAGAACTGGCATATTTCAGAAACTCAAAAGAAGACTAATCTAGCATAGCTGACGTAACTGGCAAAGCATGGGTTTGGACAACACAGAAATTGAATGCTTTTACATATAAACTGTCTTTGGGGAGTACCTATAGGAAATGGAACAGTAAGATCCAATATAATCAAAGTGACTTCCATGAGGTGCACACACACACTTGGACAGATGCAAAAACACCAAGCTAGAGCTCAATTTTCCACAATATAACTAAGCTGGGGCTTAAGGCCACCTGCTTTAGGCAGCTGTAAGATTTCCAGTCCCTATAAAATTTCCTATCTTTGACATATCACAACCCTTTGTTAAAATGTAGCCATCTGCAAAATCCATTTCCAGTCATATTCCGGCCCATTCTAATTCAGCGTCTGGGTTTTAACACCTGCCCAAGTGACCTGGCTCTAGGTGGCCCAGGAGCTCACAGTAAAAATGCAAAAGGAAGTGCTGACTTTGAGGGATAAGAAGTCAATCACTCAGTAGCAGGAAATATGTGATGATACACAGTTAATTCAATTAAATGGAGTTTGCCACAAATAAAAGCAAATTATGATGATGCTGAGGAATATATGAATAAGGAAGTTTGAATATCAAAGTAGTTTCTTAGCTTCAAACACCCATTGTGGTGATTTATTTTGAAAGAAGTGAAGCAGCATGGATTGCAACATGCCCCATGAGTACATGACTTAGAGAAGAAAGCAGTTAAAAATTAGAAAATGTGTGAGCATGCTGGCAGAACTCTGAATTTTTTTAACCCAGGTCAGCACAAACACATTCAGTCCTCTTCTATTCTTGCCATTGTGCTATCTTACCAATATATTAATTCACAGCAGATTAAAAGCCATGCATGACACAAAATAATTAAGTATTTGCCTTGCAAGTTTTAAGAGCAGCACATCTGAAAAGTGCTGCAAAACCCACAACCCACAATTCTACGTGTGGATGTGCACCAGGATACAAGCACTTGGAACCTACTTAAGCGGGATCCAGGGATTTCAAAATTTTTATATATTTATATGAATATAAACCACCTAACAAATCACAATTTCTTATGCCTTGTACTGCTGACTCTCACTCAGATGAACAAAAGATTTTGTCACATCTGAGGATGGTATACTCAACATTAAAAGTTCTCTCAGACTCTCAGTGCAAATTCATCAGAAAAATGTCAAACAGGGAAACTAATCTACCTATTCCATACTCTTTGGTTAGCTTTAAGTTCATTCTAACAGGAAACTGTATTCTGGGAAATCTGTCATAACAAAATTACTGAGCTCTGAACAGCTCCTGTTAAATTGCAAAATGCAATAACCAGGGGTCCCATTCATGAATCAGAACACCAGCAATTCATCCAATGTCTTTTTAACCTCTCCTTTTGGGGTGCTTAGAAACAAATGCAAGAGTTTTGGCTAAAGCGTGCATTTGGTCATGGAGTTACATAATGTGTCTTATTAATAATATTATCTAAGGTGCATTACAGCTTCCAGAACTGTTTTGTTTAATACAGGAAATGCCTCTATGCTCCACTGAAAATGAAATTGTCTTCTTTTCTGTCTAGATATGTTTTTCTGTGTATATATGGGTAAACAGAAATATAGGTCTGAATGATTCCTTCTCTATTTGCTTAGTTTATTTTGCATAGTCAGTATTAATGACTTACAGTAGTCTCTCATCAGGCTGTTATGTTATAAAAGCACAAAGAAGATATCCTTTGGACTCTTTAAACTTCTAATATAGTTTCATTGACAGGGGAAAAAGAGTCACAGGAAGTCATTCTTGAAAATGCTGCCAAAACTTCAGCCTAAACATACGGATTAGCAGAATCTCACAGCTGGTTTACAATGAGAAACCAGATGAATGGAGCAAGAGGCAATAAATTGCAATAAAATACAATCAAAATAACTATTTTCTATGTATCTTTGCAGAGAATATTTGGAGCTCTGCTCTACTGTTAAATTAAGGGTTGATTCAAGATGGTTAGTATTAAAGAATTGTCAGCTACTATGAATGCATAAACTGTGTTTTTCAGCTGAACTCCTCTATCAGTGCCATAGGATTTAGGGTCACTTCGCACAATCAAAAATGGTCTTACATTAAACTTACAGGTATCCATCTGGTGTTGTTACTCCGTATATTTCTACATATTTTTTGAGAACTATCACTTAACTGCTGAGTATCTCAAATGGTCTCCATATCAGAACCATTACTTCTTTTGTTATATTTTTAAAACTTGTCTGAAGCAAGATACTTTTGTTAAGTTTCAGAATTACTGGCAGTGCAATTCACAGAGGTAGTTACTTCGTGTTATACCAGCTTCTTGGTGGGGGGGGGTGGTTTTGGTGTTTATTTTTTTTTTTTTTTACAACTTGATTTAGCCCCAACAACCTGGAAAGCTGAAGACTACCATAACATGCAGATGGAATCTGTTCCATTTGAAATGACGATTGTTCTAAACTCTGCCTTCTGATCAGTTTATCCATACCAATAAAGCTTATCCAATCTATGGAGATGGTGAAAAACTTTGAACAGTCACTGGCTTGTGGAATTACAAAAGAATTAGAGATGAGCAAGAGCTAAAATCCCCTCAAAATACAGAGCAAGTAAGGTAGTTGCTCTGACCAGGCTGAAAAGCTAGGTAAAATTGGAGAGGAACACTTACGTTTCCAAAAGCAAGAGCAAATCTTTTGTAACAAAGATTAAACTTACAATACTGTTCCTCCCTCAAGAATCCAGGAGACGTCAATACTCTGCAAATAACATCTAAAATTTCTAGAGGTGCAATCCAAGTAGTAGGTAATTATAAGAACTGAAAATATTACTGACCAAGTGCTACACTAGAGCTGCCCTGAGTTTTGAGTTGGGAAGAAGTTTGCATGCCTTGTGGGGTGTTGGTTCTGCTCTCATCCATGCCTAGAGACAGATCCTTCCTAGGGACTTTAGCTGCTGTAGAGTCATCAGTCATGCCCATCTGCTTCTGTCTTCTGCGTTTCTTACTCCACAGCTCATGGCAATCCTGCCACAAAGGAAGGCTGCAAAGAATGATTGGAGATAATCAGTTTTATCACTATTTTTAATTTTTTTAACCATACAGGTGAAATAAACACTTAAATTATACCTAATATAACTTTTGAAAGGTGAACCCACAAGAACTCAGAAATACATCAGGAAACATTCAAAAGCCAGCAAAACCTCAGACCAGCTTTTTCTGGCTGAAACCTCTTTACTGAGTGCCTCTCTCAGAAGCACAAGTCCTTCTGGCAGAAAAGGGGAAAAAGTGTCTTAAAATGAGAATGATTTTCCTAATTATTTGTGTTATTCAAAACTTCAAAATCAGTGCTGCACAGTTGCTATGAAATACAACTCACATACTAATAACTAAGTTATCAATATGGAAGTGGTTTTTTTCAGGGTCCTTCTGTTTGCCTATGAAAGTACTGCTGAGTCATTAGGTCACATACTTGTCCACAGTAACAGACATGGCTATCTAGTATTTATAGTAGACAGCTCAGGCAACCAAGAAAATAGGAGGGGAAAAAAGGAAAAAGTTGCAGAAGTAAGTTGCATGAATAAATAGCACTTGACATTAGCAAAGCTGGGATACCAGGAAGAACAAGGAGATATCCTTTAAGACATATGAATGCAGAGGCAAAATTCTTTAAGAAACTTATCAGCCACTAATTCTGTCCTTCCATTACAGTCCCCTGCAGGCATCTCAATTCTGATTTCCTGAGGAACACAAAGACCCATCCATAGATAACAGAAATATTGAGATGGGCAGTAAAAAAAGTGGTTTATGTTTTCCTATTACATATTAACTGTCTTAGCAGTTCTGTTTTCATGTTCACCCAGGAACATGGAAAAACTAGCTGACAGATGACAAGAGACACTGGAAAGGCAATTATAACAACTGTTTCCTTTATTCTCTCCCTTCACCTACTAAGTATTTTCTGAAAAACAACTGGAAGCAAGAACTCATTGTGAAAAGTATCCTATGGTCATTGCAATCAGCATGTCCCTTTTTTTGAATGAACAGCTGCTCCTTCCCAAAACAGAACTTCCGTCTTTCAAGAGTAGAGTTGACACTTTCCTGTGCTGTGCCAGAAGTGAGTGTGGTTCCTCTTAATTTTTAAAAGGAGATGAGTGACTAGTTTGTTTTGAATCCATATAGCAACTTCTAGAATGGAAGCATTACCACTTCCTAGAAGATGATCTTCCCATTCACTTACTTCAAAATGCACATAAGCAACATGCTATACAAAAGTGGTTCTGAGACTTCAGCAAATAGCCCGAGATTGCTGATTTCTGATTTTCACACAGTGATATAGTCATATTCAGGTAATGAAACCTCTTTACCTCATGTTTCAGGAACATTAGTAATATTTGCCCAGAGACGGTGTGGAGCCTCCCTCACTGGAGATACTCAAGAACCATCTGGACACAATCCTGCACCATGTGCTCTGGGATAACCCTGCTTGAGCAGGGAGGTTGGATCATATGACCCACTGTGGTCCCTGCCAACCTCACCCATTCTGTGATTCTGTGTGACAGCCTTGTGTATGTAACAGGTAAGTCTAGAAAGAATTTTAATAAAATCCTTAGATAAAACTTAAGCATTTATCCTAGTTGGTAACTAATTAAAAAGAAGTCAGTACAGGCTGATTTGAAGGTTCCATTTACTCAAACAATATCATAGGTTCTATGTTCTGACAGCTACACTGAAGAAAGAATGAGACCTGCAGATTCTCTAGTACCTTTTCACTGTTTTCCTCAGGACATGATCCAATATGATTTGTACTGATCAAAATGACTGCAAAGTCACTGCAAAAATCCTACAGGACATTGCAGCAATACATTTCCTCTAGAGAAACTGATAGGAACAACCCTGCACAATTTCACTTTTCCTGCCTGTAAAACCAAGACTCTCATCTGGCTCATGAAACAATTTACTGTATTTCACTTTAACTCTCAAGTACCTGTGCAGAATTCTATACCCAGTGTCATTCTATAATCAAAGAAGGCAATTCAGATTCATGGAGGACCTCAAAATCCTTGAAAAAAGTAGACACTAATAAACTGAGATAAAAGGGAAGTTATGTTTTTTAAATATTAGAAACATTCAGAGAAGAGTATTTTCTTTAAAGGTAGTAATGCAGTAACTAGTCCTAGGAATGATGAATCAATTCTCAGATCCTCACAACCTCTGTTATCTTAGCTACAAAAGCATTTTACTGCAGAATCACCTTTCCACAACTGTATATGTCAACATTTCTGCCACCACCTCCTTTACTGAACCACAATGAACTTAATGCAATCAGTGCATGTTCACACTTCCTAGAGGTCAGCAGCATTACCAGTGGAAATTACTTACTCTGGAGGAGGCATTTTAGATGGTTCCACGTCTCGCAGAAACTCGCACTGAAGAGCTTGTTCAGCTGTGCAGCGCTTGCTGGGATCCAGGGCAAGCATATAATCGAATAAATCTAAAGCAGCTGGTGGGATGCTACAAAAGTGCAAAATAGAGGAAAGTGTCACATCTTTATTTTGTTATCACACACTTCTGCGCAAAATTTTAATAAACATCCCTTCCAAGACATTAAATCCGAGACTGATCATTAAGTCCTCAGGTAACTTACACACTAACAAAACGCATCCACAACCTGAGCTTGATAGCAAGAGGCAGAGATAAACTTCACCTTTTACTACCTGTGCTATTAAAAACCCAAGCTTTCTTTGCCTTGTGTTGTTTCATTGCTTGAAACCTTGTCCTTAAAAAAAACCACACCCACATTTTTAAGTCAAGACTATATTGTTACTTTACATTTTGGAGTTTACCACCAGGGAGTTGGACTTTTGATTGATTCATGGAAAATAATTTTATTGCTTCAAAGATATTAGTCTCATTAGTATGAACAGGATGATGCATTTCTCTTGAAGCCCACTGTACCTGAAGGCGAGGAACAATCCCTTTAAAATAAGCTTACAGCTGTTTTCCATACCTTTCACTTGTGATATACGCACAAAATTAGCCCAATGGTAGTACTTTAGAACATACGGTTCAGGTAACTCCTCTGTGTTGAATGAGTTTATGACCCAAAAGACGGTAATGTTAACCAGACCACATATTTAGCTGTAGCCAGTTTTACTAATAAAAACCAATTAAATATTCTGAGCTGTTTTTTGGACAGGGCAACAAGCAGGTGTACCAGACAAATGTTTCCTTAGGTGAGAGCTGACAGGTGGCTGAAATTTTAGGGCCTTCTTTCCTCTTCCTGACGCTTCTATTAAATAAGGGTTAATACAAGCTCTGTGGGTATCACGGGAAGGACAAGAACCTAAAGCCATTTTTCTTTACACTTGATCTATGTTCGTTCTCCGAAAAATACTGAAGTTCATAAAGTCTCCAAGAAAACTTAATGCTATTACAGTTGACTAAACTAATTCTTCATCCTTACAAAGCAAACTCTTCTCTCAGTTTTCGACGATACTGCTTCTTTGGTTTCATTGTGTTGAAATAAGCTAATTTTATAACATCAGGCCACACTGCTGGACAAGGACTTCCGCAAATTCGGCTGCACCAAAAAGAAGGGAAAAAAGGGTATGAGATCCAAAACCACAAGTAAGCACAGCCATCATTTTTATTCTCGCAAGTACAGTGAAAACAAAAGTAATTTTCGATTTTAATGTTCAGGTTATTTTTAGCTAAAATTTCTCCACTGTCAAATGCCCAACAGCATACATAATGGTGAATTGTCTACAAAGGGTAATCATCCCACAGAGACCAAACTTATTGTTTCTGCCTCAGCCCAGCCCACACATCCTCTACACAAATGTTTTGAAAAACTTAACCAATTACGTCTGAAGAGTACTCCAGGTATCTGACTAGATGAACTGGATAGCCCACATTTAGAGTAAATTTCATGGCCTTAGCTCCCAATGCCATTGAAGAAAGATATACCAAACAGCTGAAAAAGCACTTTTCACTGAGAATTTATTTAACACTGAAAATATAAGGGGAAAACCCCAAACAATTCAGTAAGTCCTAAAGGCAGAAACCACCAGAAAACCTCTGTATATTTTACTTCAGTTATGAGTTTCATGTCTCAAGCCTCATCTATCTCCACAAATGGAGCTGCTCATACTCTTATGCCTCACATTCCACCCCCATCCTTTTTTCCAGCCAAGGACGGCTAAGCACAGGTTGATCAATACCACACTTCTGAGCAGAAGAACCAATAAGCTATTTCCATATATGCAAAGTTTCAAATTCTGATGCACATAGCCATAAAAGGACATTTTGCAAATACATTTCCCTAGTTCAGCCCTCCTTTTCATTAGATTTAAATGGTTAATGTAAGAGACCTAATGATCTATTAGTTATGGCCCAGGTGCTATGCAAACCAATCTGACTTTATGCCAGTTGGCGTATTTTCAGGAGGGAGAATAAAAATAATAAATTTCTTACTATCAGAATTTACTTCAGCTGTATCTTTGATAAAGTCTGAGAAGATACATGTAGAGTTGTTGACTGCAACATGATCGCAGCAGAGATGTTAATAAAACTGATTTATTATGTTCAAACAGCAAAAAATGCATAGCATCAGTGAAAAGGAAAAATGAGCTACAAACAGAAGGTTCCAGCAGAAGGAAATCACAAATTTTTAGGGTTTTGTACCAGAGGTACAACACAAAGAAAGAAAAACTTTGCATTACTCATTCTCGTGTGCTTCAATGCCATCTAGTGCTCAAAAACAAAAATTCCCAAACTCATGAGTTAAACTCTTCTTATGCCAAAACCAACCACTGATACACTTTGCACCTCCTAAAACCTTCAATTTTTCAGTTTCTGTGTAATTTCACATTACACAGAAACATGCGACTGTTCAATCTGTTTTGAAAAACATCTCAATATTTAACTTTGTAATATTTTTTATTATGTTAATTTGACCATTTACTGTTCACAATCTGTAAATTCTGTAGGACCCACCCTCTTTTACCCTTGTTTCTAGAAAGAGCACGCCTCCTCCTTTACAATGTCAATTATGATATCAGAATCAAGAGCAAATTTTGGTTGCTGAATAAAGGGAAAGAAAAGGATGCTCTGGTTCCACTGAATTAAATACTTATCATTCTATGATTTCTTGAGAACATGGAAAGAAACAGAATTTTTATCTCCATCAAATGTCTGGCAGTTTGTAAGGGAACAGAAATATTCCCACAAAAGTAATAAAGCCCAAGTGTGTACATGGTAGGCTTGAATCAAGAACTCATGGTCAGCAGCATCCCAAATACCTACTCCTTCCAAATCCCACTTGTTCTTATTATTTTCCATGTTCTCACTTTGATTTGCTGCCAGCAAGTTGCAACATCATCTTAAAAATTACAGGCATTTTGATTACTCTCTCTTTACAATTTCAGTAATAGGCAACTCCAGCTACTCTACAAAAACCCATCTTACTCATCAACTGTACATTGCAAGAAACACAGAACACTCACAAACAAACCTTCACGTCTGTGCCAAAATCACTTGTGTTACATGCCCCTCAAAACCTCTAACATCTCACTTAGGGGAATAACTGAGCACTTACAAGTGTTTGGAGTGCATTATCTTATTTAACACTAAGAAAAGAAACCTGTCAGTTTATGAGGCACCTATTATGTAGCAGTGCTTGCAAGTTACCTTATGAGTTCCAGCTGAGCAAGTTCTTGATTTGCTTGAAATATTGGCTTTTTTGTAAAAAGTTCACCCAGGATACAGCTGTAAAACAGTTTTGCATAATTCCATCATTATGGCTTTCATTACAGATTGATAGAAACTTTAACATTTATTTTTGGCCTGTTTTTATCCTTGCTATGCTTCTGTCCAAACTCTTACCCACAGCTCCAGACATCGATAGCTGGTGTGTATCTTTCTTCCCCAAGCAGCAGTTCAGGAGGCCGATACCATAACGTAATAACTTTGTTGGTATATGGTCGGCTGTTGGGAGGAGGAAAAAGAGAGGACTATCACTTTCATACAATTACACTTCTGAAAAAATGATACCTTAAGGACTTTGTACTGTTCTTAAACAGCATCACAGAAGTAATCTTCCACTCTCTTTTAATTTTAGTCCTGCAAAGCTGTAATTGCACAAAAGCAAACGCAATTGCCTGATGAAGGCTACAAATGTCAGATTGAAGATACGAACAATAATCACACAGCCACCTTGATGCTATGTGAATTCTGTATCTCCATTATCACTCAGAAAGCAATACTGTATTTATTACATTGCTAGTCATTTCAGGAGCAGGCCCTGCTTATATAAAATTCCAGTATATTCCATGCAACTATTGGTTATTATCCATACTGAATACAGGACCTCTACAAGCATTTTAAAAAGAAGAAAAAAAGTCACTTTAAAAGCCTTTTTCTGGAACTACACTGTTCAACATTTTTGATTCCAAAGCCTGGAATGCTTCTAGTATGTTCCTGTATTTTACAACATCTTTAATTCTCCACAGCTCTAACCAGAAATTTTGGTCACTGTGAATAATCCTTTCCATCCTCCCACTAAAGGAAAGATTTCTACTAATGCAGACACACTTTACTTGTGCACAAGCTGAACTACAGCATCAACAACTCAGAATGGAAAGCAGAAAAGAGATGTTCAATTTTGGTTTTGTTTCAACCAGGATGTTTTAAAAGTGATCCCAGAATTCTTTCAGTTTTTTTCAATTTTTCACTGTTACCAACACTAGGTAACTCCAAACAGAAAGAGTAACATTAAGTATGAACAACCATAGAATAAAGGCTAAGAAGCTCTTACAGCATTCTCAGTAGTACAGGTATCATTACTGTAATCATCTGAGTCTTTCTTTCATTAATCACATAACCCCAATTCATTTTTAAAAAGGTAGTATGTTTTTGGAAACAATCCCATCATTTACCATATTTATCTCTGAAGCAAGCGTTCCTCTATGAAATGTTTACATGGTATGGACGATCTCTACAGATACATTGCTCATATATATTAGGATATGGTGGTTTTTATTTGAGCAGTTGTCTTGTCATGCAATCTAGCATATCTCCTACTCCAAACACATTAAACCCACCAGAATAACATTGAAAGGAGCACAACTACAGGAACTACTGGGAATTCACTTAAATTTTTATTTCCTCCCCCTTATGCCCCTACTAAATGCTGTACCCTTTCAAACAGTATTAAATTCTAAACAACAGTAAACGACACGCAAAGTACATTAAATAAAAACAGCAGATATTATACACTTGTTGATATACATTAACTACACCTGTCACTGCAGGTCAGAAGGAAAATGAATGACAAAACAATTATCAAAAATCTACTGAGATTCTAATTATTCTCCCATATTCAACTGGCAATTCTATTAGCTAGCTTAATTAAATCTTAATCTTGATTTCATTTATGCATAATGGCATAAAAATGTTGCTGTTTGATGTACAGTAAAATCTGTTATTGGCATTATAAGGACGCTGAACTTTTAATACTTAATGAACAAATGAACAAATAAAATTTAAATTAATTTTAAAACAGACATTAAAAAAACGCCAAGCAAAACACAGTAAAGGGGGGGGGGGGAGCGGGAAATTAGGCCAGTTTGGTGCACGTTAAAACAAGAAGGTAGGATAACATCCTTCTATTATTAAGTACTTCCAAACCAAAAAATAATTAGCTAGCAGCTGCTTCAGATTATCTCACTTTGCTATTATACCCAACAGTTTTCATAACTGTACTTAAACATATTTACCTGAAATAACAGTCCAGAGGCAACAGCTCAGAGAAACTAATGCTAACACATTTATCAACAACCTAAGAGCTCTGTAGAAAACAATAAACCCATAAAACTAACATTATGGATATTATTTCCCAAATCAGACATACAGAAATCAAAGTAAGCTCAGGTATCCAAACATCTCTGTATCCAACCACCTCATGGACATACTACCGTAGTGAACGTTCAGCCTGAATTTTGAAAAGTCAGTTCCACGTGACAAATACAAGGTTACAAAGTAAATACTGAAGTTCTTAATCATAAAAAACTGTGCACCTGTTTCCTGGAGTATGAGCATAATGAAGCCAAGAACAACAGAAGCACAAGTCACAAGAAGTTTCAGAGTAACTTTTATTTAAACTTGTATCTCTGTTTCCAGCAGATTCAACAGCACTGACTGCCTAAAGAATACAATGAACCTCTTGAAATATAAGGTTAAATCTTACACAAAAGTAATGCTTATGGAATAGGAACTGTATGCTACTTTGTGTCAGCAAAAAAAAAAAAAAAAATTGCTTTCCCTAAATAAAGTCTTTGGTATACCAAGAGAAGAAATATACCTTAGGTTTACAGGATCAGAAACTTAGGACTGTAACTTAAATTCCAATCAATATATGGCCAGTCTCTACCGTTACTTATCCAGAACACCTGGAAAAGCAATACACTTGCACAGACTTTTGTGGTTTTATGCAGTGTAAGACAACATGTATTTCTTTCAATTTCCTAAGCAATTACTTGTATTACAGTACAGTAACATTTCCTCTAAACAAAAGAGTCTTCTGGCCCTCATAATAGTTATGCAAAAAGATTAAACTTCTGAATGCTTTTTCACAGTATAACTGTATCTTACCTTTCTTCTGAGTTGTACAGCCGAGCAAGCCCAAAATCTGCGAGCTTTATCTGCCCTCTGGTGGAAAAAACAAAGAATTATTTAGTGGTTAATCCTGTTAAACTTTCGTCCCCCAAAATCAGGTGAAGTTTAAGACTGAAACAGCTGCAACTGATCTTCACCAAACCACATTAATGAAGAGGCAATGCTTTGCTATCTCTGCATCTCTTCAGTAAACAGTATGCTAACTTACAGAATAGCAAAGACAAGTAAGCAAAATTAGGTATGCTTATCAAATAGCATTTACATCACTGGATGTTAGTCAAATTTAGGTCTATACCATAAAACATTCAAGTCAGTAACTCTGCAGGAAAAAACTGAGGGAAGAAACTGCTATTTTTTCAGGCCTTGCTGCTAGCATGAGCATTTGCACAGCGAACAACTATCAGCAGTCATACTTCCTTCTAGGAAGCCATCAAAGTCCTGTTCCGCTCTTGTACAGTTTAAATACAGCCTTTAAATCAGGGTGACCGACCACATAAGTGCTTCTATTTTTGTCAGCAGCCAACTTGCTGAATTACATAACCCCTAACCCATCCCTGAGTTTTCCCATATATGAGGGGAAGAGTAGAAGATACAGAGCTCTTGCCTGGCAGTTCCCACAGCTAAAAGGCACTACTCAATGACCAGAAACTCCAACTATCTGTAAAGTCTGGATGATTCAAACAGAAAGCTATCTGCAAGCTTCTCTAACACACGAAATAAACGTTGAACTGTTATATGCGGTTTTCCTTTTCAGTACTGATAAACTTTTGTAACTCCCATCACTTTCCAATAATGTTATTTTATCAAATTATGGCAAGATTTGCTGCTAGCATGACCATTTTGTGATGATCAAATATGCCGGTCATATTTTCCATCCACTTTTCTCCTCAGACCTCTACTCTGATTTCTTGGAGAACGCCCATAAACAAAGAAATGTTCCCCTCAAATTTACATGCTTATTTCTGAGAAGGTATTTAGAAAATAAATGTATTTGCTCAAAAATCCGTTGAAGTTGCCCATGTAAAAGATACATAATCCACATGTTTGGCTTCAGGCTGTAACTGGTAATAGGATTTTTGAAACACTGGCTTAAAATTATTCAGATCTACTATCATGTTTTTCTGCTACTGGTGGAAAAATCTAAGGATGCTCAGACGCTATCCTAGGGGTAGAATACCCAACTCAGTAACCTGGATTGGAGAGCACAGTAAAATAACAAGCTCTTCCTCTACCATAATGCACTCTTCTCCATTGTCAGGTTACACCCAGCTTCTGAGTTCCCAAAGGTGCACAGAGAAACACTAACCCTGCAGATGAGCAGGCAGTAAGATTAGGTGTGTGGGCACAGCGAGCAATGGGGACAAACGTGTACATCTGTTTAAGAGTCCGTATCACAATCTGGGAAGGCTGCAGTAGAATACAGAGCTGAAAACAGTCTAGTGTTAGTTTGCTCTAAGGGAAAAAGGAGAAGGAAGAAGAAAATTTAATTTGGAGAAAGCTGGGAGAAAACTTGGCCTATCGAAATAGACCTTTGATCCATTTTGCCCAGTATTTAATCTCCAACGGCAGCAGTAGATTTCTAGGGAGAACACGTGAACCCACTCCCTTTGGGGCTCATCTTCCTCATACTTAAACACAACCCACAATCACTCTGTTAAGGATGCTAAAACATCCATTCCCATTAGCAATTGTTAATGATCCCATCCTTGAATGTGTCTCATCTTTTTTGAAACTCCTGACACTACCTGGAAAACCTCCTGTGCCAACAAATCCCAGAAGCTGACTACCTGCTCTTTTTTTTAACTAAACCCTTTTTTGCTGTGATAAACCTTGCTCTCACAGTTGCTCCCTGGATTTAGTACTCCAGGTTATGATGCACAACAGCTGGCAATGAAGTCATCCACTATCTTCACACTGGCTTTTCATTTGCTGCTGCACACCAAAAACACCACACTTACTAATATGATTTGTAATTACCACACGTTAAAGTAGTAAGAAATAAATTATTCTCCCCCACTGATTATAGCAATAACTGTAAATTAAGGCACGTTTGACCACGCCTGATCAAATTCTCTTTTAAAGCATTATCCTGTCTGATGACAACGAGGACCTCAGAACTGTCATGAAGAAACAGTCTAGCCACACTTCGATCTTGAAATGAGATGGCAGAAAGAATACACATCAAACGCTTACATCCTACAATTCCATTTTAATATATTTGAATTCAGATAATTTTCCCCCAATACTCATGACTTAGCAGGATTAAACTTGAGTCTTCTCTTTTAACACAGATCAAGTTTAACACACAGCTGCAGGCTCCAGTGTTAAGCAGGAACATTACTGGATTAGTATTTTGCAATTGATTTTAAAGAAACTAGACAATTTAAAAAATAAGTTTTGCTAATGACTCCGATCAGGTGAACTGTGAAGAGTAAAAGAACGATATAAAGATGTTGTTAACATACAATTTTTGTTATGTACTTTTAAGTAATATTCATACCTATTATTTAGTAGAATATTTGAACATTTGATATCTCTGTGCAAAAAGTTCTTCTTGTGGCAATAGGCCAAGCCCTCCATCAGCTGTCTCATAAAAGATTTAATATGATTTTCATTAAAATGAACCAAACCAGATTCCAGCAGTCCCATCAAGTCATGGTCCATATATTCAAATACCAGGTAAAATGCACCTACAAAAAGAAGGGGAAAAGGTAGGAGAAACACAGAGAGAAAAACTGATTTAACAGCAGTCCAAAGCATTGCTGTTGCCTACTTTTTTAAAATCAGAAGCATTTTTCATACAACTGCTTACATTTTCTGCAGTATTTATGGCTGTATCTCATGTCCAATGAAATATAGTACAGTAAAAATTTTTAATAAATTGCTCTTCCATATAAACAATTATACTAGTCAAATGTTTGTGAAAAGAAGTATAATGTTACCACACAGTGCTTTAGTCTAGATGAACATGTACTCTCCCTACAGCTCTCAATCTCCATCCATTTTATTTCACAAAAAATTAACTGTGTTAATATTACCTGTATAAAGTTTTGAGAGAAATCTAGAAACAAAATATGTACAAGCATTATTGTGCATTATTGTTCACCTGTCATGACTCAGTGATTAGTTTTTTTTAAAGATTTCTGTGCAACTGGGTCAGAAATAGGACTGCCCTTCTCAGACTAAAAATACCTATAAGACAGGACAAAATGAGAAAGCAGAACTAACCTACTAGGAACAGCAGCTCTGCAAAGACAGACTTCATATTTTAAGTTGCCACATGCACACATTAAGCACAAGAGAATCTGGCGTTATCTCACGTTAGCCTGTATAATTTTACCAATAAAGCTATTAAAGCCAAGGCTCTTTGATACATATAAGCACTCTTAAAGAGGAAAAGTGCTGAGTGCTTCAGAAGCAGCAATAACCAACCTCCAACACAACCATTCCCAGTATGATCTACTTTTTAGTACTTCATTCTTTCTTTACCCTGGGACACACAGAACAGTGCAGCCCCTGCAAAGGGAGCAATGCAGAAACCACACTCAAGTGGGTCTGTCCACCTTGCATTTCCAAAAACACCTCCTTAAATCCACCACTAGAAATAGCTTCTGCCCAACAAGAACTTATTACACATTCTTCTTCCTAAATAAGTTTCAACTCAGAAACTAGCGAAAGTCTTGGAGCAATAAAGAGAAGCCAGCTTGACAGAAGCCATACACACATGGCCACATTCTAATGAACTGACTCCTTTTCTTGTTTAGTAGCTGAAAAGGGAAAAAATAATGCTAGGTCCATCTGCTATTCAGGAATAAGATTACTCATACAGTAAGTGTTAAACTTGTAACAACGATCAGCATACATCAGCTAAACCACAGGAATTCCATAAGACATTCAAGAAGCTTACTGGTTTTGATTTAGGTCCTTTTTTCATGTTGTATGTTATACAGAGGAAGCAAAACACTTATCATAAAATACCTCTGCTGTTGTGTACAGAGGGGGTGAAATAGGAGGTGAATCAAGCAGGTACAACACAATCCCATCACTTCACAAGGAGAGAAGGAAGTATTAAGAGCTATGAATAATCAAAAGTCTGCTGTGTTACTATTTGCATAACTGAGTTAACCAATCCAGTTCACCAGTTCAACACAGAACAGCACACAGGCTCCTAATGTTGGTCTTTTCAAACTAGATAGCTAGCAATCTGCTGTTAGATCTACTTCAACGACGACTGCTGAAGTATGAACCATGACATATTTTAAAACGCCTCGAAACAAAACACCTGATATTAATGCTGCAATGTCAGAATAACCTGGATATGCCCTTAAGAGGACATCAGCTCAACAAAACTGAATGAATACCAGTGAATCTTGGTACCTTCTTGCTATGGAGTACAAGAGAAAGTTAACTCTGTCATGGCAGGTGGCTGCATGTGTGCATATGACAAGGAGAAAGACTGGCTGTAGAACTGTTTAGCGAGAACAGCTGAACAGAGACCTCTTGTTTATATGCAAAGCAGGATCTGTGCCTTGAGCAATTTCCGGCTCTGTCACTAACTCCCAGGATTTTTTCACTGCTATTTATAACCAGCATCACAATTGGTACCCTCATGCAAGAAGGAAAGCTGACAACAATAGAGAAGATTCATAAACAAAGTAGAGTAGTACCTGGGAGGTGACATCTGATAATTTACATTCTCTGCAACTCTTATTAAAACATACACTAAAACAGTATAAATGCTAAATACTCCTTCCTTATGAGATCAAGAGCAAATGCACAGATTCATTACGCTTGTGCATTCTTGCTTATTTCCTAACTACATGTTATTAATTTTTTTTTAAAGTAAAACTTTTTCATTCATTATGAGAAACTATGAAAATTAATCTACTAACCTTGGCAATGTTACCGTTCAAACCTGATTTTCAGTATTACTCAAGCTATACTTGGAAGCGACTGTAGCTGTAAAAAAGTTATCAAGCAAACTGAAGTGGAACTCCTGTTAATTTATTCCTAGACAAACATGGTGCCCTTTTCTGACAGAGATTTGTAGTTTCCGCCAAAAAAATTGTTACGTTATTCCACCTGCTAATTTCAGATCTTCATCACTTTTCATCATGTTGGGGGATTTAATCCTCCATAAAAGGGAAAGCAGCTAGTCATTCAGGAAGAAGAAAACAGTCATGGAAGACTGTGACCGATACGTAAAGCTTTACAAAGCTAAGGCCTGGTAAAATCATGGCTCCGGCCTGTTACTTAGCGTAAGTAGAAATGGACTGTGGGAGAATGACTCAGCTAGAATAAGGGAAACAAGGCTTGCTGCATGAATGCCTCTTGCCCGCACCATGGTGTATGGTGGTTGGTTAAATTGGGTTTGTTGTGCCTTAAAACTACGTAAACAACCAACTAATGGCATAAAAAGGCTGGTTTTTTTGTAAATAAAGTTCCTCCTCTGCACCTGCCTGGGTCCTCCTCGCTGCTCCGTATCGCTACAGAAGACATCACAAATGAACTGTGCACAGGCAGAAGTGTGCTTACTACAGCTTAGTCCGAGTTCAAGTTCACAGCACACTTTAGTTCTATCGAAACAAATGCTACACAAATATCCATTTCTCAAAAAAGGAAAACATAACAGAATAAATAATAGCTTCTTCTTTTATGAGGGCAAACCATTTCGTAACTTGGAGGTTACATTTTAAAATGACGTTTTGCTTGATGCTAGCTTTGCCGAGTCCCCATTCGGGGAAGCAGTGTCATAAAAACACCCAAAGTTCTCTCACAGTAAAGTGCATGCAATTCAAATGAACTCAGAATTACTTACTTGACTTTAAAGTTCCTCATCTTAACTGCTGTTGTGTTAAAGACCTGCACTTCCCACCTGTGGGGTGGGAGAAAGCCTACAGTCCATTTCCATATGCTGCAACAAAGCACTAACAGAGGGGTTGTGCTCCAGGTGCCTCATTTCCTTTGCTAACACCACACAGCTCATCTACTTTCCTACATCTACCGAGAGAATCAGAAACCTTAAAGTCACTACATGTTGACAGAGCAGCAGCTGGAACAGCTGAACAGTAGGAACACTGCCTATTTCTGAATATGGGATAAGAGAGAGCAGCCGAACCTGTTAGGGAGGTACACAATAAATAAAGGAGATTCACATGGATGAAAATAACCTTCACCTTACTCCTTTTGTTTGCACTTAGAAAAATTCACTTTTCTGACCATTTTGTCAGTTAAGACTGATGGGGTTCAGCAAGTGAGGTACCAATTCAGAATAATTAAAGGATTAACACATCTCCTCCTCTTGGTCATATGCTTCAAGTCATGGAGCTCTAACAGAAGCAGTTTCTTAACACAAAATGAGCTGGGGTATAATGCAGTAAAGGTATGCGTACAAGAGAGGTAACTCAACAACATGTGGCACTAATGATCTGCAATAAACAGAGGATTTTCTGAGTGGCCAAAAAAACCTAACAAAACATACTTTGCATTTTTGTGACACAGGCAGGCTCTGGATTTATTTGGACTGTCTTCAAATCACACAGACCCAACAAACAGGACATCATTTGTTCCCAAAGATAAAGTGCTTCAGACTGGGAGGGGAGGGTGCTGGTGCAGGGAAAAATGATCCAAAAGCCTCCACAGACGATGGCTTTTAAGCAAGTTTTCCAAATGTAATTAATAGGAAAAGTGTTCAGTGTTTCTCAAAATATCTGATTATACAGAGATCAGAGGAACCAGGAGACCAGAAATGCCTTATTACATGCAAAATTAAATTCAATTCCAGTATAAATTCATTACAATAGTATCTTGAAATATAGAAATGCTTTAAACAAACCCCAGTATCCCTGCCTCGTTCAGTGCACAGTACATACAATGCTCAGTTGTGAAACAGGTTTTCAACATTTGTTCTGTACTCAGTTTTCAAAATGAGCCTCCAATCAGATTTTCATTTTGCTAATAAGCCTCCTCCAGCTTCTTCTATGCAATACATAGATTATTCTTCCTCTTGATTGATTAAATATAATGAGATTACATTTACTCTTCTATTTCCTTAACACTTCTCTTCCAGTACTCATGATATACTATTCCAAGAGTTTTAAACAGGATTTTATCAACCACAACTTGAAAACTAAAGAAGAAATTGTCCACCAATTCCTTGTAGTTCCTTACACTTAAATTCCTTAAAGTTCCTTCAATAGACATTCACCTTTTCTTCCGACTCAGGTTTTATTAATCCATTTTCTAATTTCCAGAACAACAAATATAGCCATAGCTACTGAATTAATCACCTTAAGACTAAAGAAAACATTGCTGCTATACTATTTTTTTAAATTTTCACCCAATATTAAGTTTCTATTTAATGACAGTGTTATTCTCCCCTTTCAAGTTCAACTGCATTTTCCTCTTGCAGGAACTCCACATATGTTCTGAAACAGGGATACAAGCCAAGGGCATAAAGAAGCCCTGGGAGTAAATACCGTCCTTGTTTCCTCCCGTAATACAGGGAAATAAAAAAAACCCCATACAACTAAACCAAAACCAAAAACTTAAAGCAGACAAATAAAAATCTTCGATTAATAATCAGAGATTGTTCTCATTTTGACATAGATCAAGTTGAAAAGCCACACAATTAGGTGTGCATTCATTTCAGACCACAGCCCAGTACAGCACACACAAATGGGAAGCACCACTCAAGCAGTCACGCTATTCCCAGTAACTTAGCTCTAGCATGAAAACTATTTGGGTAAGTTTCTATCAGCTATTTTGGGAGCAGCAAGGCAAACTGTAGAGCATTAGAGGTTTCTGAAATTTGGATCTCTGCTTTTACTCAACTTCCCAGGAAACACAGACAAAATTAGCTACCATGTAACGCTGACCACGTGACTTCCATCACAGACTCCTTCCAAAGCACAAAATTTTGGAATAAGTACTCCTTGATAGCTGTGAGAATGTAATATGACTGACAGGTTGCTATGTACTGCAGAGTCAGTGTTCTCCTGTACTACAGTACTGTCAATATAAATACCAACTTCATGCCTAAAAAAGTTTGCTAATTTGTACTGCAAATCAATTCAAAATTTAATCTAAAACAAACTTAGATCTTTAATTTAATTACAGAAATACACATGCATAAAAAGGTAATTCACACACACATAAAAAAACTCAGAAAAAAACCCCAAGCTGCAATGTTAACCAGATCTTTTATTACTGGTCTCCATGCCAAGTTTTACATCCTCCCTCAGGTTAGCAAAAAAGCCTATCCCAATCAAAAGGAGGAAGGGATGTCAGGCAGTACACTTACTGCGTTTACATTCACAGCAACAAAAGCAAAGGCATTTTCCATTTGTTTAGTAAAAAGAGATCATGTCAACCCCATAGCTAGACTGTTGAGCACTTGCAAACATCTTCCAGCTGTAAGAGGCAACTGAGAACTGAAGAACCATCTCAAGTGCCCAAAGTAAAAATATATACACCAAAGTCATATAAATGATACACTCACTAAGGAAAAAAAACCCAAAACTGACAACAGCCCGAAGTGAGAAGGGCATTTTCCCAATAATTCATTTTATAACTGATAAAGTGACTCAGCACACAAAAGACCAAATACAACTTCGGAGTCACGAGTTCCCATCCCTACGTTTGTGTGTTCACCTATCTCCCTCTAAATGATAGGTAGGTGAGAAAAGCCTACACAAGAAACACATAAAATGGATATCCCTTGTGGCCACACCCAACATATACATTTTACCTGTCAGGATTGTGCCTGAGAATCAAGACGTTACATTACCAATTAGTAATCAGTAACGCCGTTCTCCAACTTTATCATCAAGCACGTCTCACGCATAATGAAGACTGCAAAGTTAAAAACTTCTGATCTTCAGTATACAGACCCATGTATCACCCACTCTGCTTTGTATATGGCCAACCTATACAATTATGCTGCCTAAGGCGCCGACTTCCACTGATGGAGAGAAATGCACTTAGAAAATTTGTAACACACTGCTCCAGTGTATTACACTTCTTTGTCCAATGGTTAGTACAGAAAGAATAAAACCAATACTATCAATCAAAGCTGTTCCTGTCTTTAAATTTACAGTCCAAGCTGGCCAGGATAAAACACAGATATAATTTCTTCCATTTTCTTTGAAAATAAAAAGATGTTGAAAATACCGAGACAGACTTTAACATGGGGAACCAGTAATCCTCCCTCTTCCAAACTTTTGAGTATGTCACTTAAAAACACGTGATGCAGCTCAAAATATCAGGACAAAGTCGTACAAATCAAGCCATTGCTGTCTTGCAGTCCAATGTTACCATCTTAAAAAGCATCCTTAAATCAAGCGCTGTAAAGTGGGCCCAATACTGACATTACTGTCAGAAAACTGAATGTACTGTACATTAAACTACTGAGATCCAACCAAAAAAAAACCCCACACTGCCTTAAGTGAAAAAGCAGATGAGTACTATGTCAGGATATGATACACCGCCTTCGAAATAAAATTAACTTCACTCATACTAACTAGAAAAAATGTGATAGCAAAAATGTTCTCATTCCCTACTCTTACAAGTGGGATATCAGCAAGGTTTTCCAAGTCATATTTCAAAGCTATGGTAAACATGTAACATACTTTAAACATAAGCATGTTCATCATATGGGCAAAACACCCTGCTTTTACTGTAAGCTCTGCCTGTTGTAAGATATCACTACTACTTTTCTAACCCTTCCTTGTTAAGCATCCAACTTTTGCATTTGCAACACTTTACTGTGAAAATGACCGAACTTCCTCCCACTTGCATTTGTTCCCTGCACAGACTACATTTGGCCGCAACTCAGCTATAAACCCCTATCTCACAATGAACTACTCATTAGAGAAATACAGAATGCAGTGCCTAAAAAAAAACACAACTTCCATCTTTTCACAGACAAGATGTAACAGCAGACTCATTATCCTGCAAATGTTTTCAAGAAACTATCAGAACTTACTCAGCTATCAAAAATTAATTCTATTCTAGCGTCTCCAGAGAAGCCCCTGCCCCTGTAAATTTTAAGAAAATGTAGTTATTTTAATAAGCTGTTAAATAAGAACAAGAAATTGAATCAAAAGTAATATCAAAAGCACAAATACAGACTAGGACAAAAAAAACCCATTTGAAATTAATGAGACACAGTTTGAAGTACAAAAAAAAAAAAATTTACTATTCAATTCTAAACATGGCACTAAACAGAAAGAAAGAAAATTCATTAATGAGTCATTAAGTATTAAGTCAAGACTCAGTGTGGTCTCATTAGCCAAGTAGGTTAGACCTAATTAAAACTTAGTGCAAGATTCACATACAAAGACTAAACTGGCTGTTGCAGACTGTCAGGATTTTGCGTGGGGCCTGACCACTGAACCTGCACAACTCTCGAGAAACTCTTGCTAGGTATTTCCCACCTTTAAACACAATTTAAAAAAGCATGTCAGTGCTGTATACCCTTTAAGGTATTATACTCTCTAAAGATGCTAGGAAAAAAATCCAAACTAATTCCTGCTTGATATCCACCTTCTGAATCATCACATCACCTGGTGTTTCAGCTGGCCATGCAGTATATACAGCATTTTCTACCTGCACTGCTGCTGGGCATGCTGTATAGAAACCCAGGGAAGGAGAGCAGGGAAGAAGGACAGGGACCACATTCTAAGCACTCTCCTAAGCCAAACTATGTAACAAATTGCCCACAGGACATTAAAATACCCCCAAAATGATAGGTTTTGAATGCCTAGACCTAAAATGAAATACCTCCAGTGGCAAAACACCATTCCAATATCAAAAGTACCAAGCAACAACACTGCATGATTTTCACTCTGTTTGCTTGATTCTCTGGACTAAGAAAGTTGAAGCAATTCAAACAAGACAGACTTAAAACTGAAGGAACCAGAAGAGTAGAAGTCTGCATGTCTTCTTTTTCGGGAAAAACACTACCACCATACAAGTCTTGCTTTTCATTCTTTTAATTTACTCTTCTCCTAGCCCTCAAAACACACATGCTCAATCATTAAAAAAATAACTGAAGAACAATCCAAATAAAACCAAGGCCTAAAATGAAAAACATCTCTTCAGCATTCAGCCTACTATACTCTAAATGGTACGAGAAAGTACTAAAAAAATAAAAGCGTAAAAAAAGCTCACAATTAAGAGCTTCCTATTATTGCTGGTCTCCCTAGTCCATGGGTGTCAAGGAGTCAAACATCTGTTCCTCTACAGCAAAACCAGAATCAAGCAATACATTTTTTTATCCCACAAAATATTTGCAGAAAATGTTTCTATAAGCAAAAGGCATAGCTGAGTTAAATAAGCAACTTCTTATAGTATTTAAATCAAAATTAAAATCCCTCATCATCACAATTTGCCAACATATTTTTTAATGAAGCGTAACTTCAACTCCAGCATAGCAGACTATCGCATTAAGAACAGGTTCAGAAAGAGCCACCCTGCTAGCATACATACCTTTGTCCTTCTTGAAGTCCAAAGCATCTTCCTTATCCGTCACTATTTCCTTCATATTGATAATGCTTTGATGATTAAGCTGTCGAAGAATCTTAATCTCTCGAATAGCTGTAATTGGAAACCCTTCCTTTTCATTATCCAGACGTACTTTCTTCAGTGCTACCATTTCCCCTAAGAGAAAATTTAAATAAAACCCATTAAGATTAGCAACCAAACCAGGGGATTTAGTATTGACTTGTATGTTTGTTTTTTAAAACCCTGATGCTTGCACCAAGCACTACGCTGAACAGAAATCAGCACCACATAGAGAAGCAGAACTACAAAGGAGAATTTTCAGCTACACACTATAAGGGCTATCCTTCTTCCTCCTGCACAACTCACTCACATATCCCAATATTCTACACCATGTCTACCAGTAAAGAGTGATCAGCAGCAGCAGCTTTAGAGACAGAGGCCTGTGACTGCTCTCAATTTCTTAATATTACATCGCCACAGGTCAGAACGCATATGTCTAGCTAGAAATACTACGCAGTTCAAGATACGAGGCAGATGACTAAAGAGTTCTCAAATTAATCAGTACACCTTCTACAAGCATAAGTGGCACTGCCATTTTTACAGTGAGGACATTTTCCCTTGTTATTTTACTGCAGGGTGGTCTGGATCAAACTGGATTCTAGAAAATGGCAGGAACATGATCCACTCATGATGGAGGATGTCTACAGACTATATATGCTAGTTCAATCATTTTGTTCGTGGAAGTTTACTGCTGTGTCTGGGAAGTTTATTGACAGCCCAGATACCTTTGTTAGTCCTAAAAACTACTTACTCTACACTAACTTATATGATACACTCACAGTAGATCACATTCCAGCACAACACAACAACCACTTGCTCTGAAAGCCCATTACACAGCTTCTTCTAAGGTATCTCAAAGGCCATAATGCCACTCTCCACACAGGATTTGAATCTAAAGCTAACAGATTTGCTTGCTGTATCTCTATGGTCCCATTCAACACAGGAAGCAACTTCTATGGGAGGTTAAGAGATGACTCTGATGCACAAATAACCTGAAGTTTGCCAAAGAGGCAATATGGTTATGGCAGGATTAAAATGCGAATGTGCAAAGAAGAGAATCCCAGGAGATCCTAACAATGATTTGCAAAGATTCTCAAGGTAGAGGTAAAAACCTGTGACAGTTCAACTAGAACTAAAGTTTGCAAAATGAGACAAGAACAGGTAAAGAATGAAGAAGGAATTATAATTACACTGCTTATTCTTCTGGAGATCAGAAAGAAGGAACCGAGGTTGGTATGTGGTCCTATGGGATTCAGTTACTGCTGAAGTAGAAAATTGTCCAGCATTCAAAGTGTGCACAAATAAGCCGGACGGGCAAGCAGTCATAGAAAGAACGACTAACCGAGCATAAAACAATCACACAGCATACTGCATATATAAAGAACTTGGATCATCTATTTAGAAGTAGTGACAGTACTATGTATCCTAGTGGTGACTGCTTGCTCATTTCAGCAATAGTTTAACATGAAATTTAAAAATAATGTCACTGTTGAAAAGTCAGTTATATTGCAAGAATCCCCCACGTGCAACCCTTCAGGGCTGTGCTGCACAGCAGCAGATTCTCTTCCTATGATGAACTAGTGACTACTGGAGTACAAACAACAATGACCATGTTTTATGCGTATCTTCTTTCACAGTCACATCCCTTTACAAACTGCATTACTGTTTGCCATCCTGTCTAGGGTGACATTTAGTTACCCCAGGATACTTAGCCTCTCTTCTTTACTAGTTCAACTTTATACAGAGCATCAAAACTGAAGAAATAAGAATCAGAATTTAAGACTACTCAGATTGATTTCAGCCACAGCTTCACAGATAAATGATTTTTCAATGCAGCAAACAATAATTTCTGATTTAGACAAATGCTAGACTTAAAACTGAACACAACAACAACTAAAATCCTTCCAAACATGAGAGGGCAGAATATCACAGATTTTACTCAAAAACACAAAAACCAAAACCATACTGTTCATTTAAAATTGTAGGATTACATTTACTTTTTTTGAACTTACCTGTATCTTTATCTCTGGCTTTGTAAACTTGCCCGTAAGTGCCTTCACCAATAATACCAATGATATCAAATTTATCCACACAGCGCTTTCCCCAGTCTATTTCTTTTTCTTTCGTTTCACCATGTCGTGGTCCACATATTCTAGAAAGCAACAAACATTTTTAAGAATACAGCTAGTATATCTAGGCATTGTCTTAACTTTGAGGACACCCTCAACACTTTGATAATATTTGAGACATTATTAGTTAACTGTCTTATTACCATTAAGTGGCAATAAACCATTCAGTTCGAGTCAAGCCACATTAATATTAAAAATCTCATTAAAAAGCAGAACTCTTTTGACAAGAATATATTTTAAAGAAACTATTATCATTCCTACTTGCTTGATAAGCTTGAAAAAAAGTTTAATAAACATACTTTGGTCTTCTCTTGCTATGTAACTGAACTGCTGGTTTCTTTTCTTCAGGACTTTTGGGTACCTCAGCTCCTCCAGGCAACTCAGGTGGAAGTGGCAAGTCTGCAAGCAGATGGCGAAGTTTCTTCTCTGTTTCTTTAACTGACTTCACTGAAAGATTCTCTCTCAAACTATTAAAAAAAAACATAATTTGCTAGTAAGTTGAAGATAGTAGAATAGTAACATAAAAGAAAAACTTATTAGAATTTTTTTTTTTTTAAAAATACATTCTAGACTGTCAGTGCACCAACATTTAAAATCTCTGCTCTTAAAATTTGCAGGACTTGGATAAATGACTCACAAATAGCTCTTTGGAAGATGCACACTTAACTACCGCAGTTCTACAGAACTGTGAAATCAGACCTTTCTGGTGAAAGCTGAGGTTAGATGACACAGGGAACCTTACCAGGCCAGACTACTTCTGCCACATAAGCTTCTTTCCAAGCTTATGGCCTAGTTCAGGTGCTGCCAGACATCAAAAGCATAGCAGTAAAATCTGTACTCTGACTTATCATGTAAGAGAGAAGATCTAACTAATCCAGTTCTCTCTAAAACTGGTCTCCATAGATAATGAGCCTCATGCTCACACTAGCACCGCAGGGCATTACAAGGCTGTCCACATCACCTCATTTACAAATTCTAATTGCATACTTCTGCTGAAACACTCCAGATTCAACACATTTCTAGTGATCAGCATGCATAGCAAGTGGGATAAAAAAAAAAATCAGATGAGAAAATGACAATTTTTTTTGACATGGGTTAGTGATATCTGACTGATTTTTAACCAACCATAATTAGATAACAGATATTAACTGTCCATCTCTGTCTTGAGAAAAACCCCCAAACACATGTACAGCAATGTGTTCTTTTAACAATTACACAGTGATCTGAGAGATGCTCTTCCCATTCTAATGGGGAATTATAACTGCTGCAGGATTTTTTTTCTTAAGTACAGCGTTCCATTTTATCAGATCTTCTTTTAGTTTAGCTAGATTTGTTCAGCTACTGCATATCCAGTAATTTTAAAGCCACGACCATCTCCAAACTTTATATAATTACGTAATTGTTTCTCCCCTACAGCACTCGCACACAGTATTCACTCTTAACTTCCGTCACTTTATCAATAAAACTTAAGTCATGCTTTGAGGGGACATTTTCCAAGTTAGCTGCATTTGCCAAATTGCACTATTCATCCTTCTCTGTGAAGGTTTTTCTACAACTTCTTACCTGCTTAGTTTCATAGATAAAGCAAGAACTTCTCTAAATGGAAAGATATTGCCAACTCCCATAATGGAGAATGCATATGTTTTTTTCTTACTTTTCTTGCAATTAGTAATCCTTATATATTCAAATAAAGCATTCCAGTGTTTTGCGTATGTCTGTGCTTCTCCGTGAAAACGGAACACTTTTAAGTCTTTTACCACTTCCCAAACTGCCACTGCCCCATTTTAAAGAAGCATCACAAGGAAGCATAGACTGCCCTCATCACAAACACAATGGTTAACATGCTATAAAGAATAAACCACCTTAGTGCAGTGCATGTCACGGCAATAAAAAACTCTTATTTTGAAGTTCATATATTAGTATTTCTCTCACAATTTTTCCCCTAAATTTTCAATATGAATGAAAGCATAACATATGAAAAGTTCTGAAACAGATTTTAAAAGTGGCACATGAAAATAGAGGCAGCTGAGAGCAGCCTTTTTTTTCAGGTCTGCTAAATCACACATCATTGACAACCAGGGCAATTTTCCCTTTCAGCTAACCTACACTGTGGGGTTGCAACATTGATGTTCCCTTAGGTCGCTTATTTGTGGGTTTACGAGATTCTTACTGAAGGAAACAGAGTTCTGCATAGCATCAAGCTCAAGCCTTCTTTGTTGACAAAATTTCCCCGTAGCAACTCTGAACCCAAGATAAATACCTTTGCCCTTAAAAACATTGATCTTCTTCCTTTGATGACTTAAGCTTTATCATGACTTGTAATTTCTGATCCGAAGTTTATAACATCCTATAGGCAAAACTAAGCAAAGCATAAAAGACGTTATATTACTTCTCATTAATCTTTCTACTGCAGCTGTTTGCAAGCAGTAGGCTTTTTGTTTCGAAAGGAGAATGAGCCCAGTGCTGAAAGAACCACAACTTAATTGTAGCTTAACTCCTCAGTTTAGCTAACTTAACACAGGTGATCCGTTAAAATATAATAATAATCAGAAGCAATCATCCAGCTTCAAGATGAAATCTCATTTCATATTGTTGCAATTAATACTGCAATGACAGTTGTATTTAGTTAAACTAGTTAGACTAGTTTTTAGTTAGAACAGTAAGTCTTGCTCACAGTATCAGGATTCTCATTTACCGAGAGAGGATGGCTTTGTCATAAACGTAAATGCAATCATACCTTTGCTACACCATTATTACATTTGCTAGAGTTTAATGCTGAAGGGCAAGAAACTATTCTTTTACTAGTAAAAAAAAAAACGGAACTGTCTAATACTATGTTAGGTTGTATTTATTTCCCAAGGCCTCCTATGCACCCTCAATGTCTAATACAAACTTAAATTACTAGCAAACACAAGAGAAACGTTTACACCTCTAGCTAAAAATTTCTGGCTTACTTGTGAGGTGACTTCTTGCATACATGTGAGAGGCATGCAACACCTTCAGTAAAACCAAAACCAACTTCTCTAACAGCGTAATTTTACAATACAAATCACAGCACATATTCTCTGCTAGGACTACGAACAGACTTAACATAGTCTAAATTCAGATGACACTTGGAAAACAGAAATTAATTTCTTCATTCCAGACCAATTTTTACACCTCAAAATTAACACAAATGATAAGCCATGAACCTCACTTCTACTATACATATTCAAAATAATACTGATCTTTGAAATAAAATACACTAAAATAATGCCCAGCTATTAAACAATTGCCTTTCAAAGGGAAGAGAATCTTTACTTCAAAACTCAGCTAAATAATTTTCACATATTGCTACTGAATTCATCTTTTCCCCAGAAGTAAGTATATGTTCACACCAAACTTGAAATCTTGAATTCTTGAATGCATCCTTTCATTAGTCCCAAAGCTATCATGTACCAGTAATTTTTAAAAGATTTCTTTAGCAGAATTTTTATTGAAAGATTCCTCTTAGACCAAATCCTTGTTTTTTCAAGAACTAATTAAATTATTTTTAAGACCAAATTCCTTCACTAATAACCACCAGTTAAACAACTGAAGAGCAATAACAAATTAAATAATGCATTAGCCTGATCTAGCATATAGTTTTATATTTATTTTCCAAAGGAAATAACAACAACCATTATATAAAAAGGAACAAACAACCCCAAAAGCAAATCTCCGTCACAACTCACCTATCAGTTTCTTTATCTTCAGGCAGTGCGGGAGGCAAAGGCAAGGGTGGCAGTGTGGAGGTCGGTAGTGCAACAATTCGATCCTTCTCCTTGGCTACTACACTTGGTGTATTCGGTTTGCTTTTCTCTTTTACAGGGACCGGTGGCTGTTTCACAACAGCCAATTTATTTTCTTTTACTGCTGCAGGCTTCTGTTTAATAATTTTGTCTGCAATTAAATTATTTTCGGGTTTTGTTTCAGGAAGCGAGACCTTCGCTTTTGCCTTGTCGTTTTTCAGATTTGCACTGCTGGTAGGAGAAGGTGTATGCTCAGTTTTGATTTTCTTCAGGTCCTTAACATTGTTCACTTGAGGTGTGCTTACAGCAGTGTCAGTGTTTCCCTTAGTAGGTGTTGAAGTATTGGAAGCTTTTGCACTGGCTTTTGCTGCCTCAGCAGCTCTTGCCTTTTTGTTTTTGTTCAGCTCAGCAGCCAGGCTACTCTTCAGAGTCAATGTACTAGGAGAAATACTTGAATGACGACTTCTGGATCTAGACAATCTGTGTCTGCTACGCGATCTGGAGTGCCTCGATGAATATGGACTTCTGCTTCGAGATTTTGCTGATCTCCTGTTTCAAAAAAGTAAAGATTTACCCAGGTAAAATTAATTCTAGCCGCTTTCCTGGCATATCTACTTTTTTGACAAACTACATATATTTTAAACCAACTATTATTACCATGCTCATAGAATAAACAGAAGTCTATGAACTAGGAGAGACCATGCATTAAAAACATAAAAATCTACAATAATCAATCAAGATTCTGCACCTTTTGGTTAGAAAACATGAAAACTCTGAGATGTCGTTTCTAACTCTCAAAGAACTGCAAAATACAATACTTATATAGGGCAAGAAATGCTCTGCTTTCCTCACTACTTAAGAGATTTTTCTCTTTAAAGGAAATCTTAATGTATGCAACTTGTACAAACACCTTTAGCATGTACAATATTTGAGAAAAACTCAATTGACTACATAGTCAGAATTCAACAAAATGAAATTAAAATTACAACAAGAGAGACAAGAGAAATCTAAACAACACTGAAGCATTAATTGTAGGAACTTCTGAATTTTCACTTTCATAAATATCATTAAAATAAGTTAATTGAGAAAAAAAAATGGAATAATAAAGACCGCAATGTAGCCAACTGAAAGGCAGCATTCCTTTTTTGAAATCTAATTGTACAACTTCAAAAAAACCCAAAACAAACAACCTCCCCCCCTCCCAAAAAGCCCAAGTACCCAACATTTGTTACAGCTATTGACAAACATAACTCACAAATGGGCCTATACTACAACTACATCTGAATGCAGACACTAATAGAAAGAAAAAATCTAAGCCATCTACAAAATCATAGCAAGAAAATTACCTTAGAATGAGGATGGGGAGGGGCAATCTTAAACTTCTACTGTACAACAATACCATTTAATATGAATGATTTTTCATTCAAAATTTCAAAGGGATATTCTAATTTGCCTAGTACTAGTTTTGAGTCAGTTCTTCAATAAAAAGTAAAGGGAAAAAACTGATTGAGCTGAAAGGCATGGAACAAGTAAAGTAGCCTAATCCACTGCCACCACACAGCAATGTTACGAAATAAATTTAATTAAATGTGGGGGTTTTAATCCATTTTACCATACCAAGAATAACAAGGGTATTCATCAGATTTACAAGTATTTTCTTGATTAAAATTTGATGAAAATCTATTTTGCTTATTGTTTGAAGGGATTCTCAGGATTAAAAACACACAGTATTCATCAGCTGGACAAAGAAAATTGTATCAAGCAATAGCCAAAATAAGACTTCCTGAAGATACAAGAATTTCAGAGTTCAAAAGATAACACCGGAGTATGGAGGTTGCCAAAACAAAAAGAAACAAAAAACCCAGGCCAAACCAACAAAAAAATGAATCCCAATAAACAAACAAAAAGAATGCCAACTACAGTCCCTATGATCAGGACTACCCATCCCACATCAAATTTAATTTCACTGACAATTAAATCAATTCAGTTTTAATTATCAACACAAGAAATTACATCTCAATGCTTCAGCTGAACAAATACTTAATCTAGTACAATAGCGTTTCTTTTGTGTACGATATTTACTAATTTCTAAATTTACACTCTTTTCTTTTCATAATGCAGGAACTCTTACCTGGTAAAAAGTCACTGAGGTCAATCAAAAAGTGACTGAAAACAATGTGTATGCACACTGTATAGTACAGCACAAGCTTCAAAATTCTACAGGTGAAATTGAAATTGATCCAAACGGCTAGAGACTCATGAAATTAAAAAAAAAATCAAATTTCAGATGAAGATAACTCTTGGAAACTAGCACAGTTCAATTCTGTGACAGGAAACAGATTTTATAGGATTTTCTGGCACAGCAGGGTAACAATGACAGATAGTAATAATAATAACAACAATAAAAATAATAATCCTAGAAGTTTTTTACACTTAAATCAAAAGCCTTTAATTAAAAAAAAGCCTCACAATTCTCTTCTTACAATTTTCAACTGAAATCTAATGTTTGATTCACTCAGCAAAGAGATATTAATGTTCATGTCTAATAAACACCAATAAAATCATAATATTGGGCACAAAAATTGCATTAAAAACTCACTTCTGCTCAATTATGAATCCTGCTGCTGAAGGAATTTTTGCCATTATTATTTTGAAAATCTAAGTACTAAATCCCACAGAAAATTTTCAGAGGTTTGGCCAAACAGGAGTAAAGGTAAAAAGGTTCAAATTTCCATTATACAGAGTTAAGATGGTGTAGCAGGAAGGGAGAAAACCTAGAAAATATACACACTTTAAATGCTAGACCAGAGCTCTCCTCACACTGCTGTCTCACTTTTGGAGAGGAATTACTATTTCAAACCAGAGGTGTTACTGCTGCAGATCTGCGCCCACTCTGGAATCAGTATAATCACATTTCTCCAGCGTCAGGCACAAGCTAATAGTCCCCGTTAGTCCTAAACTGACTTCTATAAATGGTGCATCGCTTGCAAGGATGGAAGACTGACCTGTCTTGGAAAAAATGTCCTTGCACATCTTGTTCATAAATCAGCTATTTCAGACTGACACTCTCTCCAATTACCTGTAGAACATAACCTCCATCCCAAGTACTTCACTGCAACCTGTACTAAATTTAGAACATGTCCTAAAGGTCTCAAAATGAGCCTTATTTCTTTCTTAAGTATGATTTGGGGTTTCTTGTTTGTTTTCATCAGTACCTAACAAAGAAAGTAATCATGTGACTAGCAGAAATATGGACATAATTTCACATGCACTACAAAAGAGAAGTAGCAGCTTAAAACAACACAGTTGGTGAGACACCATGCCTGATTTTAAGAATGGTTCTGTTCAATTTTGGTACAAAATAAAACAGCTTCGTTTAGCTCACTACTAAGGATAAAATGAAAAAATCTGTTCAAGTCAGTGACAACTAATTTGATCATCTGATCAGCGACCATAACTAAGTAAGGAAGAGGCAGTTTTGAAAACCTAGGGCAAAAATAACCTGAACTTCTATACTTTCTTCAAAAACAAACAAGAATTGACAGTGCATTGATGTCTGTACTTTACCAATACTAGTCAAGAGTATTGGGACATGAACATGGATTTATGCAAGCTCAGCTGAAAAAAACCCAAACCCAACCATCATCCATCCTGGGTTTCACACTCCACATGACAACTGCGTAACTTCTTCATGTGGGAGACAGCAGATATGCATAAATGCAAATAGTTAAGTTTCAGTCCCAGTACCTATTACAGCCCTTACTAGCAGGTCAAAATGATAGCAGTCTAGTTATGAAATATGTTGACTGATTATAATCTCTGCACTGGTTTAATTTTTCCAGAAATTTTTCATTATTTATGTCAGAAAAAGCTATTATATTACCTATATATATAGTACCGCTAGCATCCCAAAAGCCTTAGCAAGAACTCCTTGCTGTACCTGAACCACTGAGCTAGACTCTAGAGAATACAGGAAAAACATTAACATTTTCAACTAAAAGACAAATCCTGAATTTTAAGTAAAAAGCAGATTTGTCAAAGTGCTAGTTATTCAAGTTACAATGATAAAATCTGCTGTTTTCATAAGCCTAATAATCTTTTCAAACACTCAACTATCACTTTATAGAAGTCCCAACAGACCAGACAACTTATGTACAAGTTTTCACCCATAAAAATAGCACAAACCCAAAACCAGAGACATTTACAAGCTTTCCCTCAAAAGCTTATACAGCACTCAGAGTGGAGAAATATTGCCTTATACATAATAAGACCAGCCAGCTCACTCTGTTCAGACCTAACATTTGACATAAAAGGTGAAGTCACAGCAGCACAGAAATGGGCTCACACAACAGCCAGTGTCTGCCAGTTAACAGGACACTGACCACTTAGTGAGAACCTGAAAAAACACCAGGAGAGACATCTGAAGTACACAGTCTAAATCTTCCAGCAGGCCTCTATTAAATGTGTGTGCATGCATGCATATATATATATAAAATGCCTTATCTGACATTTGACACCTATTTCAGATGTAGTCAGCAACTTGTTTTTAACACAGTAAAAAGGAACAAAAGAACGGTGGCTGCAACTGCACAGACCTGCACTGCAAACAGCAAATGCACTGAACAATGCAATTCAAATTTTTATTCCTGAAGTAAGAAGAGATCAGGAAGTTCACTAAACCTAAAGGCCACATTTCACTCTCTTAAACAAAAGCACCAGCATGTGCTGGTAACACACAAGGGGAGAGGCTACTAAGAAGCCTAAGTTACTAAGAAGGTAACTTTCCTTCAATGCTTCTCCCTGTTTGCATCTGGAAGTTCTGACCCATTTATGAGCACCTTTGCCACTAAAGGCAGTAACAGTCTTGTATCAGCATCTTGAATTCACTTCACACAAGTGTAGATCCCTACAGAGAGGACAACTGCCACACTTCATGACACTTGTAAAATCTCTTCTGAGCCACATACAGATTTCAGTATGTTTTTATATACGGAGAAGAGAAAAAAGAAAACTAATGTGCCTGAAGACCGTAAGTATCAGCAGAGTAAGTTCTAAAGCTGCTTTGTTTCACCCCTAGAGATGGCAATAAAGAAGCCTGAGAGCACAACTATATTAGCTACAAAGGGACGTGGAAGAAATTACATTTTAGCTATAGCTATAAAATAAAATAAAAAAAAAAACAAACCCTGTTAAGACATTATCTACAAACCAAATAGGAGAAGAGGCAGATTTAAAGAAAGTGATAGAGGAAGAAAGCACTAGTAAGGAAGTCACCCTGAAACCAAAACTCCACTTCTCAGAACAAGAAAAATAATGCCCTTTTTCTTTTTGCCTCTCAAGCACAGAAAAAAAAGAGTTGGTTTAGATATCACTGTTCTTTCTTTTTAATTTTTTGGTTTTGCCTAGTACCCAGCATTTCATAAAACAAACAGGTATTCATTGTTTCTCTGCTTCATACAATGTACTTAGTCACTTTATAAAAAACTATTTCAGAGATCAAAATGTTATGCATTACAGGTTTCAAAACTGTTACAATGTTTCTCCTTCCTGATAGGCAACATTCTACTGCACTTCACTGGCTCACTAACAAATTACCAAACAGTACATTTTCTTATTAATTTAACAAAGAAAAAAGTCTGCTGATACAATACCACTTACATTTTCGATCAGAGAATGAAAGAACTTCAAATAGTAGCTTAGAGTGCTATCATTTACTATCTTGATATTTGAAACCAGAGAGGAAAGAAAACTGCTACCCATGTCAGATTTCCAGGAATATGTTTCATTCAGCTTACATGGTTTTTCTTGCCATGCTACTTCTCTACGTGTTTCTTTCTGTCCCCTTTCAATACCCCCTTAGTACCAAAAAAAAGGTACATTCTATTGACAAATCAGAACGATTGTGTGTTACCTTCTCATGCTTCTAAACTTGAAAACCTCTTCTCTTCTTAACTGCTTTAAGGGCAAGCTAAATCCATCATGATGGTGGCCACCTACACATTACCTAAGTGCAAACAATTTTATAGTCGAAGTACATAAGGGTCTGTGAGCTGAACAAGCGAACTAAATTTGTGAGTAACTTTTTCACAAGGCATAACACAAAGGGATTAATGAGAACATGAAGGCAAAACCAAGAAACCTAACACTCCAAAGGAGGTTCAAACAACCACTGTAGCCCCAGCTCTTTCTTTAACCAGCAGGTAATGCTGGACTACTGACTAAGCACTGCCATCCCTCCCTGCACAACAAGGTCATAGTGTATTTGAAAAGAGACCTAAATTGAATCAACTGGCTTCACTGCTTACATTCCAAGATATTCACAATCCCTTGGTAACATAAACCACCTTGACAAAACATTTTAGTTCATAGTATAGCTTTTCCATGTTGCTCTAGCAGGCAAACATACAGTTCATTTCTTTAAGCCATTACAGTAATAGTATTCTTTCACTTGATACCTTATTCATTGATTTTATTTATTTCCTCTGGCCCCTAGTTCAAGGTTACATTCTATGCAACTCTGCAACCAACCACCTACTCAGCTGCTTTGTATATGATATGTATACTCGGCTGCCTTACTGATTCAAACTGCAAATCTTTAAAAGGATCTCCAATACATACTGAGCTCTGAGCTTGGCTTTTATTTGTTTCTTGAACCTGCTTTATAACCCTCTATTTTCATATGAGAACTTGGCCTACAAAGAAATCAACCAGCAAAAGTTCAAGTCAATTCAAAATCCGTGTTCTAAACACATTTGAAGTTAAATTTTTCAAATGAAGTTTCCTTTTTCAAATAAGGAAAGAAGCAGCAGAAACAAGGAAAAGGAAAGGTACAAGAGCAAAATGCAAAGGCCAGCAATGTGCACTGGAAAAATTACCTACTCCAAACAGTGAAAACCTAGAGTGGTCCACTTTAAATTCTGCAAAATACAGTTTTACTAAACAAAATTAGAGAGCTTTAAATTAAAAAAAAAAAAAAAATCTATTTTCACTAATCAAGGTGGGGGGAAAAGTCAAACTCACTCTTAATCCTTTAAATTCAAAAGCAGTAGAATTACTGGAATCAAAGTTACTTTCGTATCAGTGCATAGCACCATGGTTTCTCTATTTACTAGCTGAATATATATTTTACTGTTTTCCTATGCTTGTTGTGATTTTGCACATAAATGATCCATATTTTGCAGAGCCTCACTACTACAGACTAGCTACCAATACAGACTGAGATGACTCTACAGTACCAAAAAGAAAAGAAATCTTGTATCTTTCCTATAAGCAACATCCATGCACATAGTAGTACTATGCTAGTAGGGCCCTACCCACTTTTATCTAAGCAGATGGGTAGGTGTATCCATATTCGGAAAAATGCAATTACTCATCTATACTGCTAACTGAATTAAACGTGTGATCACGTAACATATGACCTGACTCAACTTACAAAAAATAGTTCTCTGGAAACTAGTTTAGCATGAAATTGTAGGAAGCAAGAGACTGTGTCTGCTTATTTTGTCAACCACGGGGTTTGGTTGAGAATTTTTTTTTTTAATCTAGTCATTTTATCAGTAGAGAAATAAATACCTCATACTTTTGGAAGAACTTCCATTTTGAAAATATGCATGTGCTTCTTTAGAACAGCTGTGTTACCCTATACACAAGAAAATAGAGTAATACAAATCCACCAGCAGCAAGTGAAGAAGATTTGTCCGACGAGTGAATACAGCTCAATCAGTTTATCCAAAACACAAATTTTTCCTGCTATTGTAACGGAAAAGGCAATTAGTCTACCATTCAAAGAGAAATCACCAAGTATAGAACACATACCCAGTGTCTTTGCTTCCCCTCAGAACCCACAGCCAAACATCACCTAAAAACAGCAAAGCCAGTACTGCAGTTCAAACCTCACAGCAACTCACCGTTGCTGCTTCAAACGAACAAAGCTGACTTCACTGTTTCTCTTCAGCTGTTTACTAGAAGTTTCTCCCTAAGCAGCTCAGACACCTAGATTAAAAAATCACCACTAGACACATGGGCTTTCCAAGCATGCTAGAACTGCTTCGTAATCATTTTCTACATACCAAAATAACTGGGTAATTCACATAACATTACAGAAGACACATGTATGAGACATAAAACAAAAAGAGCAAAAAGACTTGCAGGCTGAAATACTCAGTCACATACAAAGTTCCTACTGTCTGAACATCATTACAGCTGGATACAAGCCCAGAATTAAGCCTTTAATCACTCAGATGAAGAACACAGGTGCTGCAAGAAGCTGTTGCCTTCATGAAACTGTAATACTCTATCAAATCTAAGGCCACTATATCATTATCAAACAGGACAGCAAAAACGTTCAGCATTTTGGTTGTAGTACTACAGAGTCATGCAAAAAGTGATTATGACATAGTTTTGAATGGTTTTTAAAAAAAAAAGTATAAACCCCTTTCTTTCTACTTCCCCACTGCCATTGCAATACACATTATGATCAATAGCTGTAAGGAAGGAAAAAAACCACTGCCTTTCATTTCTCCACAACAGGTAAACATAATGAACAACTGATTTTATCTTCACACTTTAGGTTTCTTTTGTTTTCTAAGAAAGTGGCATTTTTGCAATGAATGCCCCATTAGGACAGACCTTTCTTTCTACTTAGAGAAACCTCTCCTTTCCACTCAGCCATTCCAATCCCTCTCCTGTAAACCTGATAATCTGCATTTATTTGTCTGTAAGCAGTTAAAAACTGAACGCAAATTACAATCCAACTGGAGGGAGGGAGAAAGGCGGGGAGTCACAAAGCTAACTCCTAGAAACAGATCTGTAGGCTCAAGAAAGACTTACCACAGAGAGAATATCAAAACCAGGAGATTTAAACTCTCATGCTTCAAATCACAAGCCCACTACCAACAGAAAAAAAAACACTCCTACAAAACTCTACTACAGCCCAATCAGTCAGTGCATAACACAAAACCCTGAACTTAACTGGGCTGTCAATCTGACTATTCCTAAATGCTGAGCTATTCCTAAATGCAAACCTCACATACCTAATTCTGTGCATCATTACTAGCTTTCTTATCCCAGGATAAAAACAACTACAGAAAATAATCTGATTCCTAGGGCATTTAAATCAAACTATGCATATAATAATTCCTGCTATGCTGCTATTCAAATAATTTTGAAAGTGTATTTTAACCACTTGTAACAGACTCTCACAGAACAACAGCATGATGGTTCCAGAGCAATTACAGTGTTTTCCTCTTGAAACACCCTACTGCTTACAAAATTATTCCATACAACCACACCTCTAGACAATCACTATTTTTATCCCAAGGCACTTTGGCTCTATCTCTCTGCACAAAGTAGGACACAGCTTTGTTAATTTCCTCTTCAAACAGCATTTGATGCACACCCAGGACAGCAGACTCTACCGAGAGCCAGTGAAACACAGAACAGCTTCATCACGCTCCCTGGATACACTACAGGAGACCCCAAAGGGTGATCAACACAAAGTGCTTATTAAAAACACCACAGAACAGTTCTCAGGCAACCCACCACGTAATGCCTTGTACACAAAATTCTTGCCAGTGGAACAGCACACTGCTGGATACACTTGAAGTCCCACGTGAGTTTAAACAGGTCTATAAACAGTGAGGCAATAGGAAGATTCCAATACAGGAAATAAAAATCTTCAGTTATAAACACATACTAAGCGAATACTTTTAAATTTCCAGTGTACTTTTCCGCAGGTTAAAATACTCTGAAGAGCTTTAATTCCACAACACAGTTTGCGTCTGATTAGAAAGATACACCCCACACTTCCTCTCCATGTAAAATTCAAAACGTCACATAGTGCTGACCTTTACACCCTGCACTCCCACTAAACACTGAAAAAAATTACCTGCAAGCATACATTAACTATATACACATGCACAACCTTACTAGGAAAAGAGCTTATGTTTTTCATACACTATGTAAAGCAGAAGACAATTTATCAAAACTTGACACTGACTCAATTTTCTAGCAAAACAGAAAGCCCAAGTCCTTCTATAGACCTTTAAAAAGGACAAGAAAACATTTGTAAACACAAATTGCCTGTCAGCTTGTTTTGTCTTTAGATCAGCACAAATTAAACCAAACCCAAATATATTCAACATGCATCCCATTTTACCCGGGAACAGGATACATAAAAATGTATCACAGAACGTCTGTACTTTGTAAGCAAAGATTTAAAAATCAAAATTGGTCCTTCAGAAAACCTGTCCTCCAAGGAGCATCTTCCTTCAGTCACTCTCATCTGAAAATGTTCTCGTGTCCATTTAAAAGCCTTTTTCCAGCCAGGTGGTCTCCCACGGAGAAAAACTAGCCGCAGAAGTGTTGCAGACACCCGCATCTCCCTTTCTCCCCCCCAGTGAAAAAGAGACAGGACAGGAAGATCTTTGTACTTGTCCCTCTCCCCTTCCCCCCCCGCCCCCCC
>VZTI01000338.1:9856-50690 GCA_013397865.1 Struthidea cinerea | reverse complement strand
GACCCCTTATGGTGTGTTTGTTCTCCTTTCTGCAAGGGATCCTGCAGAGGATTGCAAACGCTACCTTTTGGTCTTCTACAAAACGGGGGAATTGTGGATGCTGAAAAGCTTTGGTAGAGAAATCTTTCAGCTTTCTGCAGCGTTCTGTGAGAACTTTGCAGTTCTCACAGAAGCTATGAAAAACACTGCTATGAGTTCTTTAAACTAATTCTTTATCTTGCACCTGGGTTTGTTATGCAAGATTGTTATGATTCTAGCTTTCTGATATTTTGAAATATTTTGAAAAAAAAATTTTGAAAAAATTTTGAAAGTGTCTTAGAGCTTGACCAATCCCCTCAAGGGGTGGATGGCCAAGCACCCAATTTTCTTATGCCATTCAACACACTCTTTGCAAACCATGTTATAAAAGATGAATTAATTAATTAATAAAGAGTCAGAACTGCTTTCCCTTCTGAACTTAGTCATGACATTCCTTGCCGTCAGTGTCGATCACAGCGACAAAACACCTTTCAAGATAAAGGATGCTGATAATGGAAAGCAAAAGCACAGTGTGACTGAAATTATTCCATGGATACTTTTTGCCACTTTTTTGGTAGCTGCAGTATTTATATCTTACTGTGGTGATTGTTATTATGTGGCATGTACTGTCCAGTAGTTCCAAAATAACTAACTCAGAAATACAGACTACTTTTCATTTTACTTTCTTATATTCATTTTAATAAATGCAAAATGCTTCTTAAAAATAGTGGTGGTTTGTCCTTGATGCAGTCCTATTAGAAGCTTTGTTGTTTTTGTTGAGTGCAGAAGATGAAGGAGATGAAAATCAAGTGATACCCTGTTGTTTGAAATTAACGGCTTATAAAACCAGATGGCATGTATGTTACTTTATCCACATGAGTTCTCTGATCAGAAAAAGAAAAGCTGTAAATCTCTTTCTTTGTTATCTCTTTCTTACCTATGTGATGAAGGAGGGTAGAAATAGAATGTGGAAAATAGGATTATTAAATAATTCCTAAACAAAACCCAACTATAGAAACATTGCAATAATTAAGTAGCTAGAAGATCACATACTTCATTACTCACAAGCTGGCAGGTCATAAGAAATGCACAAGCGCATTTTTATGGCAGGAAGTACATCCATTAAATTACTCCTTTAATTCATATACACCAGTTATTGTATTCTCTTTCTCTATGGGTTTTGTATGGACTTTACCTTCTGTTTATTGCTTTAGACAAGAGGGTACTATTGGAAACAGTCAGATAAAAATGCCTTTCCCTGATTGATAAATCGTGGGTTTTTTTGTTCAGACAGACGTGTAGCTGAAGTATGTAATAGCAAAACTGCAAAAAAGCCACTCAGAGTGTAAGCTGCCCATTGGATCCAATTGGATCCTTTTTTTTTGTCCAAAAAGCTTAAAAATCGAACTGTATGATGAAACACCTTCATAGTTTTCCATTTTCTGTAGTTTCTTCATTATACATGGTAATGTTTTGCTTTCCTCCATTTTTTTGAAGTCTTAAATTTTTTTAAGTGTTCTGGTGGTACTTTGCTTTTGTGCAATGATTAAAATTCCTCCTATACAAGAGTGGCTTATTTGCTAATTAATACAGCTGACACCTTACTAAACTGGTGTTCCTATTCTCCATCAGCCTTTTTTCAGTCTGTGCCTGGATGTGTCTTCGTCATGTGGCCAGAATATAGTGGCTTCCTGTGATGGGATCTCATTCTGTGGTGGGAATAAGTGTGTGCCAGGCGATACAACCATGGCATTCTGGTGCGTTTCTCACACTTCTGGATGCTCTTGTGTCAGGCGTCCAGAACTGACTCCTATCGCCCCCACATTGCTGTCCTGTTCCTAAAGCGTGCCTGTCCCAAACTTCCAGTCTGTTTGGAATGTTCACTATTCACATAAAGGATGAGAAATAGTGAGGCTATTGCTTGAAAAGTGAGGCACAATCCAGACATAGGGCACCACTGCTCATAAAACTCTGATCCACTCTAGAGACGTCAGTGTGCCTCATTAGCTTGACATCAGGATCAGACCTTCTCAGCCATTGTGTCATCTAAACTGTTGTTTCCTAAAACCCTGTTAATTCTTACCTCTCTCCCCAGCTCTGTTTCAGCTCATGTCACGTATCAGACTCAGGGTGTTCTGCTGCTTCTGCCAAGTCCAACATACTTATTTTCCTGCTTTCCTTGTTCCCCGTAAGTGCTTGCCTCAGTTTAGAGACAAGTTTTGGAGAAAACCACTCTAGAATGAGTGTTTCCTCTAAAGAAAAGGGTTTCAGCAATGAGAATTTCCCACCAATAAGAAATAAATATTAGTGGATGAAAGTGAAAAAACTCTAACCGTTTATTGACAAACAAAGTGCCCACATGGCACAGGAAAAAGAATGAATAAATGCTAGTTATTGAACTGTCAGAACTTTACGCTCCCTCCACCCACACCGAAACAAAAAAAAAACCAAAATGCCAGAGAAAGTGAAAACAACGGCCGACCACGTGGTGAGGAGGAACAAAATGGCACCGGCTTTTGTTGCAGGGAAGGAAAAAACCAAAAAATTCACGTGGCAGCTCGGGCAAAACCAGATGGGAACCCAGTGGATCTCTGATGCTGGTCTCCTCTTCACAGCAGATGAATCTGGTGGATTTAGTGTCCTTTCTTTCGCTGGGTTGGCTTTTCCGAGGTCTGAGGCCGAGATGGAGCAGCCCCGTGGCTCCCTGCCGGTCCCGGCCAATTCGTCTCCTGTCGATAGTTCCCTCTGGCCTCGGACCAAACCAAACCAAAGAGCTCAGGAAGAAAAAAAAACAAACAAAAGGCGGCCGAAGGATTGCTGCCTCAGTCTCCAAGGCCAGGGAAAGGGAAAAAACAAAACCTTCTTGCCTAAGCTAACAAAAACCCAAACTAGCTAAGGAACAAAGTAACCACCGTCCCCACTGCACCACAAACGCCTGGGAAGTGAGGCTTTGAAAGAGCCCGCGCAAGAGCCCCAAGACTCCCCCCTTCCCCGGACCCACCTTAAAGCTACAGCAACCATTTGTGGGCAGAGAACAGACGATCATGGGAATTGAAAACCACCCCAAGACAGTGCTGGAGTCCCCGTGCCACAGAGCATTTAAACATATGTTCAACTCTTAGTGATGAAGTGTTTTGTTGAGTCAGGACATTTGCATTCAGCTTGGCCTTTGAATGCGACTAGCCTGTGAAGTTTGAGAAGCACAAGAAAAAATTCTCAGCAGCAGAGAGGACCAATTAATTCTTTCTTTTATTAGCCTCTTTGGTTCTTCAAGGTACTTGCTCTTAGATTCTCCTTTTTTACTTTCTTTGCCTTACTGTACCATTTGCCTTTTTGCTTCACATCACTCTATTCTTTCATTTACCACTTGCCTTCCCCAGAGTGGGAAAGCGTAATTCTACTTGGTATCTCAGAAAATTTGCTGTACAGTCCAGTTATTTTCATTGAGTTTGCAGTTCAGACTGGCTGATCTGTGACACACTTCTGATACCACCAAGAATGCCACTCCTATGCCATGAAACGTGTCTAAGGGTACTATCTCATCTCCATTGGTCCTGATGGGACAAAAATATCTTTACTAGAGTAAATATTTGCTTAACACAAGAGTGTTCCTGTGGTTTTTTATGGGATACATGCAGTTGCTTCAAAAAAAGAAAATAATTTAAAATTTAGAGAAGTTCGGAATGAAGGCTGCTAATCCCTCTCTCAATCTCTGAGCCCAGAGCTTTCCCAGAGCTTTGGTGACTTAGAGCTGAATCAGAGACACATAAATCCTTTTGATGTCTGTGTATTTTTTCTTCATACCTACTGCAGCTTGGCTCTGAATTCAGAGCTTTTGCTTGTGTTGCACTCCTAGGTCAGTGCAACAAGGCTCCCACTATCAGAGGCAGTCCATAAATGTGCCAAGCTCAATGTTCACAGTTCTTCGTAGCTCACCACTGCTGCATCTACTGGAAAGCTCTTCCAGACCCATATTCTTCTGATCATCGAGAATCTTTTCTTTCGCAAACTTCTCCTGCAAGTGTGTTAATTCCAGCAATATATTTTAAATTGACCCTTCATTTTGATATGAAATTGTGAAATAACTTTTTTCATCCCTTCTCTAAGTAATGGATTGCGGACTGGGTTTGTTTTGGTGAGCTGCTGTATGGCAGAGTATACATCCATTGTATGTATCACATGTGATTCTTGGGGTGTCCTGGTAACTCCTGTAAGGCCAGGAGTTAGACTCAATGATCCTGATGGGTCCCTTCCAACTCAGCGTATTCTGTGATTCTGTGATTCCCATTCAGTGTATTAGTTAACTGTGTACATTAAAGTATATTTCTTGATTCAAAAGTGTAACGCTTGTTTAGTCAGTGGGGTGTGTGGTTTGCACATACATACAAGGGAAAGAATTGTCTGCTTTCCTGGGTAAACATTTCTTTGTGTTACGTGACTGTGCTGTTGACCAACTTGTCTGCTCTTTCCAACAGTTACACGTGTCTGAAGTGACTATAATGGACTGTGATACTTGGGGGAAAAAATTGACCTCTTGAGCATATATCATCATGAAAACTGTATTAATATGTTGTTTAGTGGTTATGGATGCTTTTGATTTTTGAATATTTGGCAAGGCATGTAACCGCATTCAGTCACTTCCTTCATGCTGTTGCAAAATGGTGTCAAATTTAGATTAGTAACAAGTTGTGACATAACAGCAGGGTTTACCTCAAGGGAAAATTCACAAAATGTTGTGTTTACAGATCATTCTGTCAAAATAGCTCAGATTGTCATTCCATCTGGTTTTGCTACCAGAGATATTTTCATGGATAGGTCTTCTGGCTTGTGGATGCTATTGTGTTTTCCCAGAACCATGAGGAACACCAGCTCTGGTAAAGTGCATGGACTTACTGGAGCCTGCAGGATGGCAAAGGACACCTGAAGGTTGGTTGCACTTTGGTGTTCCCGGTTATGTTTAACTACTGTCAAATGTGATCATCACAGCATGGAAGACCCTTCTGCCAGGCTTCTTTGTGCTTCCAAGAGGAGGGAGCCGAGCGCTTTTTTTTCAAATAGTCAAACAAGCATCAAAGCTGTTAACTTAGGCAAAACTAGAATGGAAGGGTAACATTTTAATTGTCTGACAGGCAGTGAATTTAGGCTTTTATTCAGCAAAGCACAGTTGATTTCATTGGGAGTGTGATATTTAAACTTAAGCATATGCTTAAGTTTGTTCTGAGGTTTCCAAGCAAGGCCCTTAGGGAAAGCGCTTTTCACCTTCCCTGAGTGAGAGGGTAAAAGGCATTGTGCTCTGTGCCTGTATAAATCAGGGCATGTTATTTACTATATCTCATTAGCATAAAAAGGAAGGTAAACTATCACCAAAACTGTGAGGAAGGGACCAGGGTGCAGGGGTGTCTCTTCTACACAGCTCTACAGGAGTAAGCAGTGTCCCATCTCCTGGGAAAGGGGAGGAAGGGACTGAATCCTCTGTTTGCGTTACCTCATTGCTCTGTGGGGTTTCTCTATCCTCCATCTGTGCCATGCAGGCAGATGAGCCAGGATGTCATGCACTTGCAAGGGAAGTTATTGCTGACTTGTCAGTAAATGGCTCTTCTCCAGCTCCTAATGATCAACTGAGGTGGAGGAGGTCAAGCCTAGCCTAGTTGACATTACCTAATGTGTGTGCACATATCTTTACCGTGCAGTGACTTCTGCATCCTCAGTGTAGCTGCCTTCAGATAAAGCAACTTCCATCATTTTATGGAACCTGTAAGAGCCACAGCATGTTTCTGTAACTAAAGTTTAATTTTCAGGTTTTTTTAGTTTTCTGACTCATAGTCCTCTTCTCCAGAAACATAAAATGATTCATATAGCCAAGCACTTAACACCTTTTCCATTTGTAAATGGCACTTCATGCATGCTTAATGAGGGTATTTCAAACCACTAAAACCATAATTTGCTTATGCTACATAATAAGGTTTGAATCCTGCAAAGACTTGTGTAGATACGTTGAAGTTCATTGTAGGTTTTTGCAAATGGTGATTTAGAACCAGAATGTCCTCTGGCTTATTCTCAGTTGGTCTTTGTGGTCCTCATAAGCTCTGACACAGTGCCTGGGAAGAGAGAATGGGAAAGAGAAATGGAATTGGTGCTATAAATCTGACAGAAAGAAAAGAATGCAGAAGAGGCTCTTTTATTGCTTTCACAGGGTAAGATTTGAATATTAAAGTACATTAGAAAAAGGAGATGGAAAGAGAAGATGAAAACCATTTTTTAACTTCAATCTGCTTTAGAATTTCTAAAATTAAACTGTCAGTGTCTTATTATTTTTCTTGGAAGATATGAGGGAAAATCCCTTTGCTGGGTAATTCAAAGCTCAGATAGATGTATTTAGACTCAAAATATACATTTCTAGCTAGCACTGCACTTTTAAAAAGCTATTGCATGGTTGCTCAAGCAATGCACATATTTTATAATTTTCTTTTTAAAATGGAATCAAATCATTTATGATGTTAGGTTTTTAGTGTCTTGATTCCAACTTTTTCTCCCAGATCATCCCAGAACCACTCCAGATTATTCAATGTCAAAAAAACCCTAAATCTTTTTCATTCATCTAACACACAGAATTCTAAAAGCATTAAAATCTTCTAATTTGAATTGAAATTTAATAAATAATAATTTAATTAGTGGATTTTGGAGGAACAGTTTATATTCTGGGAATGAGATTTCTGAAAAGGTCAAAAGGCATTCTTTTCTTGTCCATAAGGTATTGTTAGTTGCAGGAAGCTGTTAATTTTCAGATCTTTTATTACTTTGTCTTATTCAATGTTATTTTCACTTTGTTGTTGTGAAAAAAGGATATTTGGCTACAATTTGGCTCTCCTTTGTTGCATTAAATGGCGAAATTATCTCCTCTATCTTCCCCCATTCTCCAATAACTTAAAAAAAAAGTTAATAAGCTTCTGCTTAAGGAGTGATTTATAGCTCATTAATGTCAGTGAAAGAGTCCAATGCTAAGAGTTAGGAAAGTACCATGAATTCCAGTTCCTGCAAAGCTTAATACGTCATGTGTGTTGAGCTTTGCAGAATTGGATGGGGGTTGGCTCCTTGCAATCAAATCTGTTTTCCATGTGCAGGTGTTGCCACCAGGGAACTGGAAACAGCCCTGACACTACTTCAGCAAGTGGGTCTCTGTCCTCCCTCCCTCACCATGCTGGTCTCCACACAATATTCCATTAAAATGAGCAGGAGCATTGCTGGTCTTTCCAGAAGGTGTAAGATGAGCTAAAGCCTCCAATTTGTTTGTACTCCTTGGATGCTTTTCCAGTGATGTTGTGGATAAAAATGGTTTGCATTCCTGGCACTGCTGCATTCAGGTGTCTTGTCATCCCTCAGAGGACAGTACTTATTTCAGAATGAATCATTTTATGAAAAAGCATGTATTCCTGAAAGGTACCCGCTCTGGATGATCTTAGGTCCCATACAACTTCTAAATTGATGATGAGGATATAACCTAAGATGCCAGAGGAAGATCTGTGATCCCCCTTGAGGGAAAATTATGCACTCAAGAAAAATGGGGTGAATGAGCAGGGAGTGTTTCAGGGATGAGTGTCTCTGTGATGCTATTCCATTTCAGTTCACACAAGAAAGAGCTGCAATTGGTTTTCTTATATATGGTCTGTGGCATTTGCTTGGTGGTTTGTCCCTCTGAACAGTGTGGTGTTCATTCCTCTCACCTTTGGCTTGTGCCCTCTCTGTTGGGAGCTGACAGTGCATTTCCTTGCAATGATTCACCAAGTGTTTATTTAGGCGCTACATTGCATTTAGGCAGAATCTTTCTATATTAAAAATGTGTCTTAGCAATTTACATAAGCTACTAGATTAGCTTCTAGGCTACTTTAGTCTTCAGAGCTGACCACCAAGAAGGAAAAATATATTTCTGTTGGGCTCAGCTTTTCCAAAATCAGGAAGGAGATCTTCAGCCAGAAACACAGAAACATGCAATTTTATATGAAGCATGGACTGAATGCCAAGTTTGGGCTTTTGCCTCTGTTAAGAATATTTTGAGACTGAATGCTTGAAACATAACCTTCTTTGGGAGACCCCAAGGGAAACCTAGAAAGTCCAAGGTCACAGCCTAGAAGAGCTGCATCTTCTGGAGTTATATTCAGTGGCATTTTGCTTCTCAAAGACAACCCTGTCATGGAAAGGATTTAACTGGCAGGATATAACTGATATTATATAACATAAAATAATATGTTTTTACCTTGATTCACTTAGTGGTGCATTTTAGCCAGAGATACATGGTCAGTTGAGTTTGGTATGAGTTAGTGCTGCCCCCTGAATGGGTAGGGGAAATTTTCTCCAGTGCTGCCCTTCTGAGCCACCTGGCCTCTGCTGTGCTAGCACAAGCAGTTCTGAAATGCCTGGAGGATGCCCTGTCTGGGGACCAGGTCCCAGCTCTTAACAACTGAGGAAAGTCTATCCTTTTTCACCCTGCTCCCTAAATGAAATGGAGAGTGCTGCTGCTATTTTTGTTTTGTTTTGTTGTTCTTTTTCAGAAACTGCAATAAATAGGTATGACTGTCATGTTAAGAGCTGGAAGGTTTCCTGCAAACAACCATTTAATACTCTTTCATTGGCTAAGAAACCAATGAAACAAAGATGTTCCAGCTGAAGGAAATATGGCAGCAGAGGATGGTTATCTCTCAACTCTGCCAGTGATGCCTTAACAAACCTAGAAATAAAACAACACACTTTTGAGGTAATATTAGTATAGGAGGTAATATAAGGTTGGTCTTTACTGGAGGCCTCTAGGGGCAGATATGGAAAATGTCCACAAAATGCCCACCCCCTCACAGGCTGAATACAGTTTTATAAGTTTAGCAAATTAGCATAATTGACAAAAATCACCAATTAGAGACATAAGTCATCATGCAATTTCCCCCTACTCAACTTTCTCTGAATCCTCCCCCCTCAGATGGAAACTAAACTTTGTTTATGAAAATGTATCTTGAAGAGCTGGTTTTTGGCCTTGGTTCCCAGAAAGAACCAAGATAGGATAGGGGCCTTGTACCCCCTGGGTCTTGGAGCTCTGAAATATGTTTTGTCTTTCTGCCTAGGGAAGAGGAAGACAAAAGTACTGGGAAAACTAGCCACAGATACAACAATAGGCTACAGAGCTACAAATACATGTGTAAAGAACACAGAGAATATATAAAAGGAAGAGGCAAAAATCATTTGGCATCACCAGCACCAACAGCTCATGCTACAATGCTTGTGGTAGTGGCTGGATGGCACACAAAAGGCTGTAAAGAAAATGGTTTTATGTGGAGAAAATGAAATACAGGAAGGACCAGCCTGTTATGCAGAACTTTGCAGCTGAAGTTGATTGGAATGGATAGAGTGCTGTGAAACAAGACCAGATAGCTTGCTTGTTGGCACAGCAAGGAAATGAAGGGAGGACCCTGAAGATGTCCTGGAGCATGGCAGAGCTTTCTGTTGGTTTCCATATCTGGCGTTTACTTTCCTTGTTTAGCCCATTGGCTTGGAAATATTGAGGAATTGCTCTTCCTGATTACAGCCATTGCAGTTCTTCCTTTCTTAAAAATCAGTTTTTCTGTGTGTCACTTGCATCCTGCCTTGGTGCAAGTGTTAAAAGCCTCATCTCTTGACCCTTTCCCTTAGTGTCTGCACAATTGTTTCACTGACCAAAAATCAGTCATCTTTGTGCAGAACGCTCCCTGGTACATCAAAATCATATTGTGTGGCTGTTCTGGGGTTTTGTTACAGGCACAAAGCAGGCAGCAGATATACCAAAAGGTGCTGAACTATCAACCTTTCTGGCAACCATGACTATACAGGTTTGGCTTCAGGCTGGGTAAAAATACCATCTAGATATAACCTGGGTAAAACCATGCAGATTTGGCTGTCGATAGGTCAGAGATTTCAGGATCTAACTGGTAAGATGTCCAGAAGTCACAATAGTAGCTTAGGCTCCTCCAGCAAGAGCTCCCCAGGAGGGGAGCTGCAGGATTCACCTGCACTGAGCTCATGGAGGTTGTAGAAGATACTAGAAGTAAAATCAGTGTCAGAAAGAGCATGTTAAGAATTATTAGCCGTACTATGATCCTGTGATTCTCTTAGATGTCTGTACTCAGTAACCCAACTGCCAAAAGTGATCTGTAACCAGGGTTTAATAACTTTTTGGTCATCTTGGAAGCCCACTATATCATCCTGACCTCTTTCGCGCTTTGATGCTTAGAGGGGTGGAAGTTGGCAGTGATTTCAGATTCTCCTGTTACTGTTTATTCAGCACGTATTTTATAAGGCAGGGTCATCCAGCCATGCAAACTGCAATAATAAAAAATAAAAATCCCTGAATTAAAGCAAATGCTGTATTAGGTATAGCTGAGCCATATTTTTCTATTTAAGTAAATATCAGGTTGGGCCCTGAATTTGTGAGCACAGCAAGGAACATTTTGGAAAGTGGGAATTGCATTATGGCTTCTATTTCCTTTCTAGGGAAGCATGTAAAGCACATTAAAGAGTGAGGGGAGGTCATGACTGCAGGGAAGAGGATGTCTGAGAAGGAAAGGTGGGGCGACAGGAGCTGCTGCAATAAAAGGACAGAGGAGAGCATGAGGGTGAAAAGTGGTAACTGGAAATCTTGCAATATCCTAAACAGTATTCTTTCACATAAAAGGTGAAAAAAAAAAAGTTTCTTCTTCATTACTTGTGTATTTCCGCCCTCTTTTAATCTCTTGTTTTAATTCAAATTTTTGGGTTGTTTTTTTCCCCATTGCAGCAGTGTTCTGAAATTTTGGAACTGCCTGACAGATAGACTCTGTGTTTCAAAGCCAGCATCTGCATGTGTGCACATGTTGGATGAAAATGCTGGACAGGGTGGGCTGATTAAAATGTATATGCTTAGCCTGATCAGTTAAGAACACTGCTGCATAGTAAGTATTGTGCTGCTGTATTGCAGCATGCTCCTCCCAACTATGTTTCATGCATCATTCCCTCTATCCATAAAATTATTTCTGGGCCAGGCCTGCACTGAGTCATAAGCAGGGTGGAAGAGATGGCATCCCTCAATCTAACCCCTCTGTCTAGGGGTGCAGGAAGATCTCAGGCAGGGGAAGCAGCATGGGAGCCAGCTGGAGGAAGTCTCTACTTGCTTTAGTGTAGGAGATACCATGGCTTTTCCAGGATTGCTTAGTTGAAGCACATTGCAGCACTGCTGGCAAGCAGCACATCCGGCAGTGTGTTGGAGAGAAGAGCATACGGTTTGGCATAAAGGAAGTAAGCATAAAATGTCTGCATATTTTTCAAAAGGCACATGTTCTGCAAAGTCTGTCTGATCATAGCCCAAAACAGAACAACTTGTAATTACATATCCTTTTGGTTTACAGATTATATGATATTCCTCTTTAGTTTTGCAAGTGTGCAACAGTTATGCGTCAGTGACTCAGCAGCCTTTTTAACAAGCTGTAGAAGGTACCCTGTTGCTCAGGCCTGGCAGTACTGATGGGCAGCATGTCCTTTAACCCTTTGTAAGATTATGTAGCTTATGGAACAGTCTCAGAGTGGTGACCTGTCCACATGGAGCTGGGGGAAGAAGTTGAGGAACCTGGATGATTACCCACTATCTTTTCATTGTACAGCTCCTGCTCAGGGTATTTTGGTGCTTTAGTCCAGCAAATATAGCAAGGCAGAGAGGGAGTGGCACAGAGGAAACTATTTGGAAGGAATTAAACATTAACAACACACCTTAAATACAACCAAGTAGGAGCAAAAGAAGGGAAATACTGTCTAAATGTGTGTCTAAGTACACTCTGTACCTAGTTTTAACATAGGCATACAGGATTTGTTTAGGGAAGCAGACAATCATCGCCTTCCTCACTGTGGTAAAAAGTGTATTTAAAAGAAGTACTAGATGGAATTTTGTGTAAATATGCCTTGCAAAGTAAAGCCTCAAAGGCAAGCCTGGCCCATTTGTGTTGCCACTCTGTAAACTAATTATTTAATTTAAAACAGTAAGCAGTAGCTAGCTTGACTACTTAACTGATTTCCAAGTTGGATGATTTTTCAGTCCATGTTACCCTCGTGTACCCCTTTTTCCAGGGCTGTAAAACTCTGCTGAGAAGGCTGCTTGCTCAGCCATGGGGTACCCCAGCTGATTCAGTCACTCCTCCACCATCTTTTGCTATGAGGTTCTCAAGGTATCCTAGCCAAAATAATCTGGACAGCAAAACCAGTCTCTTAGAGGATCACTAACTACATGGTTTTTTCCTTATGAAAATAAGGGGAGTGGAGAGGGGCAAATGCCCCAGAATAGGTCTGCCTGCTCTGGTGGAGGCCGGAGAAAATGGCATGTGATGCTGCTGCAGACCTGTTATCGGTCCAAGCAACCAAGGGGTTTGCCAACCAAATTAGATAAACAGTCCAACACTGCCTCCCTCCAAATCACACTGATTCTGATTAAGAGTCCAAAGAGTATTTTTCCCCAAACAAGAATGTCTGTATCAGAATACCAAAGATCATTGATTTTTTTTTTTGTTTTATTTTATCCCAGAGAGTTTAAAAAAAATCACTTACCAGCTTCTTTTCAAATGCCTTAAAGGGGGAAAAAATTAAAGGGCATTTATTAATACTAGCAGTAATTTTCCAAAATATTGCACACATTATTATTAATATTATTCTAGAGATGCAGTGCCAGCAAATCATAGGTACAGAGAGTTGGCAATAAATTAATTGGAGAACTAATAAGGTACTGGAAATTAGGAAAGATGATGAGATGTAAGAGATCAGCTGAGCGAAGAGAAGTCTGAGAATGGCACATCTTTCTTGCAGTGATATGGTAATGAAACTTGTGAAGACAGAGTGGGAATACTGATCCTCAGATGCTTCTAACAACTTGCCATACTTGATCAAATTGCTGTAAAATTGCTAACGTTAGCAATTACAGGTTGAAAAGACCTTTATGCCAATATAAATGCATCTCTGATGCAGAGCACTGTCCCTTCTACAATGATAGTTTCTAAATTGATACAGTATTAAAGAGTGAGCTGGGCTTTGGCAAAACTGGTGGCTCAAGCTCACCTGTGCTTGAGCCTGTGTCCTACAGCAGAGGACAGGAGTCCAGGCATTGAGGCAGAAAATCCAGGGCCCACAAACAATATGTGTTGGATTTAGGGGCAAACAACCCAAGCTCCCAGAGGACTTGGTGGGCTCTGGACTGACATTACTCTCAGAAATGAGACTTGGTACTATGGTAAATAGTGCCATAAAACCTTAGTTCTGACTGTTTGACACTCAAGAAAAAACAAATCTAATACCATGCTCTCAGAAAACAACAAAAGAGGTTGAGAAAAAGAGCAGTGAGGAGTGGCCAGGCTTCAAGGCTTGAAGCACTCCCTGTAGGCAGAAGAGCCAAGAGGGACCGGCTTTCTGCAGGGGAAGAGTTGGCTGCAAGGCATGATTCTAAAGGTCTTTAAAATCATGGGCAGTGAAGAAAGGGGTAGCTGGCAGGTGATGAGCCGAGGGTTGTGGGTGAAAAGCTGAGGGCTCTGGATGATGAGCTGAGGGCTAGGAGCCTCAGAGAAAACTATTGGGCATTCAGTTAAGAATAGTCACAGAGGGGACAGTTTGTCAGATACATAATGGTTTTAAACTGACAGAGAGCAGGTTTAGATTAGATGTTAGGAAAAAATTCTTTACTGAGAGGGTGGCAAAGTATTAGAACAGGTTGTCCAGAGAAGTCCCATCCCTGGAGGTGTTCAAGGCCAACTTGGATGGGCTTGGAGCTACGTGGTCTAGTAAAAGACATCCGTGCCAATAGCAGGGAGGTTGGAACTAGATGGTCTTTGAGGTCCCGTCCAACCTAAACCATTCTGTGACTATATGATTCTTTTATAGTTAAGCTGGGGAGCTCTTTGCCATGTGAGGTTGTGGATGCTAAAATTTACCTGAGCTTAGGTCAAGGCTGGACAGTTTTGCAGAAAAGAAATCCACCAAGTGATACAGTTAAAAAATGAACGAACCGGTCTGGGCCAGAGATGTTAAGCTGGGAATGAGATTTATATTCTTTCCAGTGGGATGTTGCTAAAAACAGGAGGAAAGCTTCTTCTTTAAACATCTTATTTTTATCTTGACAGCGTCTTTTGACATTTCCCCAGCTTTAAAATTACTTTTCCCCCTCTCGATCTTTGCTTTTCCATGCATTATTTTTCTGTGGCAGCCCTCTTCTCTTCATTGGCTTTGTTTCTGTGACGAACTTTGCTAATGTTTTCCTTCAAACTGTTCAATTTCAAAATTTTCCCTTTTTTTCAAACTTCCTAGTTGCTCTGTGACTCTGTTGTGTAGTTTCTAGGTCTTCTTTTGCCTTACAGTGTCCCTTTTTTCTTTAGGCACTTTCCCTTGAACAGCCCTAAAACCCACTGTATCCCTCTGTGTCTCTATACTGATATTTAAAATATCAGTGAGAGAAAGAGGGACAAAGCAAGCAGGCTTTAATAATAGGGCATATTTGCTTATCAGATATTTATATTCAAAAATTCTGTAACAGGGCAAAGAGAAACCTTACCATTTCATAAAAAATACATGCTTATTCGTCTTCATAAATTCTAGTCAGAGGCTTTCCACAAAATGAACAAACATTTCTTTTTGTGCTGTGTGCCCAGAAAAGCTGCTACATGACCATTGTCTTGCCAGGATTTGATGCTGAGAAGATGCAGCAATGTGGAGGCATTGTGCTCCTGGTTTTACTGGGGCCATTGTGAGGGGCTTTAAGGGCAGGTCTCTGAGTCAGGGTGAGTTTACATTTTGACTCGCCATCAGAGAGTGGTATGGAGTTAAATGTATTCTGTTATATACATTTGAAAGAATACATCTCCCTAAGTCCTCTCAAACAGTATAGTTGTGCTTGGGCTGAGAGGCCTTTTCCAACAGTGAACTTCAGCCCGTTTTGAGTTTCAGGTGGAGGCAGATGCAGAGGGCCTTTCTGCAGCTGTGTCTTGTCCATGAAGAGTGCAACCCGTTTCTCAGCACAGATGGAGTACAGAATCTGGCTGAACACTTCTGGAGCAAATAGGATGCCTTTACCTTCGAAAACAGTGGAGGCAAACTATTTAAATGGTGTTTACAATGGGCTTTATTAATCCAGGAATTTTAATTTAGCACTGGGAAGGTAAGGTGCTGTGTGTTACATGCTTCTGTGAGTTTTAAGGATGGAGGTTGAGTTTTTCTCAGGGTGCAGCTGATTGGAAGCACAAGAAAATGTTGTGGTTTCTGGGATTTGAGCAGATCAGTCAGGCAGAGTGTACCATGGATGCAGAAGCTGGGCATCAGTGGACCATGAACAAAGCAATGCAGGACTGAAGGCCAGTGGTCAGCAGTGACTGGTTCTGCTGCTGGGAATCCAGCTGGGAGAGGGATTATTTCTGCATAAGGGAGTGCCCTGCAACTCTGATGCAGTGCTCACAGTGCTTCATCCACTAAGTGAATGTAGCAAAAGCAGTAGTGAATCCCTTGTTTATAAAAGGGGTACCATAGTTTTTTAATTGTGATATTATTAGAGAACCTTCTGGAATGAAGAGAGTGTAGTTTGAAAGTGTTTTCTGAATCAAACTATTGTCTCCTAAGACAGTTTCTCTCAGGGTAGTGATAATGCTGGTCACATCTTCCAAAAGCATCAGAATTCCTTTTTGTTAGATGCAAATTATTGTGGCTGTGTTTCTCAGTTATTCATGATGGTTAATACAAAGCACTTGATCTCATCAGTGTTTTGAACTACTGGTTTTATAGCCAGGTGCTTGCTGTCATGAGTTAGGGTTTTGTTAATTAGATCTTCATATATTCTGCAAAATATTAACAGATTTGCTCTCCCTGGACACTCTTCATTCATTGCTACAGAACAGCAGAAAACAATTTAGCTCTCTGGCAGTGTATTTATTATGAAACCATATGGTCTGTGTTTACTTAGGCTGTACAATTAAGTGATTGTACTGCAAATCATGGCCAAGTTCCTGAATAGCTGGGCCCTAAAAGCAAGCTCTTAATTTCATTTTAGCTTCCTAAATAGAAGGTCTCATTTTTCAGGTGTTGAATCAGTCCATCCTGACTCTTGCTGAGTTTTTTGAAGCAAGCAGACTATAAGCATTTTGAAAATTTGGCCTGCTATGTTTTCCCATGCTTGTATGGGGAATCTAAACTATGATTTAGACTCCTCTTAATATTTGTGGTGTTGCAGTGCTTTTTTTATTCTCTGCATTGCAATAATTCCTAGTGAGGCCTATTCATGCTGACAAACTATCAATTTGGATTGATTAAAATATCCAGTAGAAAGGTTGCCAGCAAGGTTGCAATTTGAAGTCTTTGCTGAAAGATGAAGAGATGCACAGAGTAAGAATACTTCTGGCAAGTCACTGGGCTTTTTTCATAAAAGGGTAGACTATAAATACCATCTTTCATATAACATATGCTTCACTGCCTGTAGCTGACAACAAACCTGAGTGAAGCAGGGCTCATCAGAAAGGCTGATTTTGCTCTCAGCATTATCAGAAGCTCTTCAGTGTGTCTTAGTGATGTTTTTGGAGGTTTTTCAAGGGTTTTCTCCAATGTGAGAGTGCAATAAGGCTTTCTTTCCTTTCTCTATATTAAAATTTCAAAGAAATTCTGATTCATTACTTCAGGAGCTGAGTTAAATTCCTTCCTCTGGACCATTTTAAAAGAAATTGTTTAAGCCTCAAATACGTGTGCTGGCTGCAGCAGCAGCATTGTGAAAGGGTGTGTGTTGCTTTGTTTCATGCTACTCAGCCTTGAGAAGAGGAGGCTCTCCTTAATCTATGGGCTCAGAAGCACAGCAGAAGGACTTTTTGACCTAGATAAAACAACGACAATATTCTATGGAAGTACATCATACACATGGATGCTTCTGAAATATATTCCTGGGGATAACTTAGGCTTTCTTTTCAAAAGAAAATCATACCAATGCCTTTCAGAAAAAAAAAAAATCTATGTGATGAGGAGAAAGGGAAGGAGTTTTTCCTCATAGTGTTTAAAAGTAGATAAATTCATATGGCCCTGGAGCAGGAGGATTTAATATATGGTAAATCAGCAGAGTGATCTGGCACAATTGCAAAGGTGACTTTGGAAGAGTTTCTCATTTTGGTTTCAGATGTCTTTCATTTTTTTCTATTCACATGCCTTAATAGATCAATATTTGCAGCATTTTCAGTAATTAATATGCATTTTTTTTCTCAAATAGGGGCTTCTCTTGAGAAAAGAATTTTGCTTTTTAAACATTATTTGTCTGAGTCTGACTGCATATTTCCATTCCCCTTGCAGAGGCACAGCGATAGCTGGAATTGTTTTCGGCGTAATATTTATAATGGGAGTGACTGCTGGGATTGCCATCTGCATCTGCATGTGCATGAAGAGCAGTCATGGGACTCGAGTAGGGGTTATCAGAACGACGCACATTAACACCATCAACACCTACCCAGGTAAGGAAGCAAAGTGACAGTCCTGCAAGAGTGCCTGTGCTCATGGCAGGAGTGTTATCCTTGGATAGTTACGGCTCCACAGTAAATGGGGAATGTGACTGCAGCAGGAGGCTCTTCTCAGTCCAGAGGGGAACAGCACAGCTCCTGCTGGGAAAGGCAGGACAGCTCAGTGCGCAGTGTCTGGCAGCGCAGCTCTGCCTGGGCGGGTTTATTCAGCTGCTGAGTGGGCTAAGGAGATTTGGCCAGGTGACACACTTCATAGCTGGGTGGCTCATGGTGCCTACAGGAGCGTGTCAAGTCCTTGCTCAGGGCAGTGCTGCATTGTGCAGGACAAACCTCCCTGTGCTGGAGGCTCTCTGGCAATAGATCAGTTGTTCTTCTTTTGTGTTCTGGTTTCTGTATCTGTTGTCGTTCATGTGCAGCCAGCTCCTTTGCATTATCCAATATAATGGGGGCCAGGCATATCACAGAGAGGGGAAAACCTGGACAATAAGGTCTGTGGACCTTAGGTGCAAAGGCTTTGAGTGGTGATGTGGAGTCTAATGCAACCTGAGCTGACTGGTTTTTGGCCAGAGCTCAGAAGCACTGCTGGATGCTGCAGGATCCCAGGTGACTCCTGCAAAAGCACACAGGCATCTCTGCAGGGTGTTCTGTAGTGTGTGTCCCAGGAGGGACTGCTGGCTAGGATGCAGTGCTGGATCTCTGTGTCCACCTGGCACTATGCCTGAACTGGAACTTGGAATATGAATTTGGACCATGGTTATAGAATCTTAGAATGCCTTGGGTTCGAGTGGTTCTTGGAGATCATCTGGCCAGCCCAGGCAGGGACATGGTGCGGTTGTGCCTTGGTCAAAGTTAGCTGCGTGGTGGATGTGCTCAGTGCAGGCTTGTCTGTGGGATAAAATTGTTTCGATGTAGTGTTTATTGAGGTGCAGGCAGCAGCAGGGAAGGCACAGGGTCTAAGCCAGAGCTGTCACAGGGTCTGGGGCATCTCAGGGGACAGTAGGGACCCCTTGTGCCTCTGGAGCAGTGCAGTTGTGTCCGAAGTGAGTGCAGGCAGGTACATAGGGCTATGTATGAGCCAGCTTGGTGTAGAGCCACCCACTGCACTACACTTCTCACACTACTCTAGCCAGTTGGGGTCTGCAAGGCTCATTTGCCTTGATTCTGCACCTACCATATGAAAGTGGCCACATTGCTGAAGAGAAAAGCAGACCCTGGATGCAGCATAATGGTGTTTATGCAATTCAGTGACATTGTTAATTACAAATCCAGGAGCAATTGCCTTGGGATAACTTTGGGAGTTCATTGTAATAAAATGCAAATATGTTTCATGCATGAAGCCTTGTCGTCCCACTCTGAGAGATCCACTGCCTTTTTATTCCCTCCTGTTGCAAAGGTTGCAGCAAACCTCAGGTGCATTATGTATACTCATAGGCAAGCTATGCAATATTTTTAATGCACTTCTTTATCGTACAAGTCTTAATGTCTGTTTTCTCCCTCACACCCTTATGTTCCAGTTAGACTGAAAGCACATAATCATCCTTATCATTTCAACATTGTTTTGTGTAGAGAGATGAGTATGAAAGAAAATGGCCTTACTCTCAACCGTGAATTGCTGAAGAGCTACTTCAAAAATGAATAGTTGCTGAAAGCTGTAAAAACAAAATGAAAACTCCTTTTCCTCCCCAAGTCTGCTCCTGCAATGACTCACCCTTATCTCTCAATCTCTAGGCAGTTTGGCTACACACTCAAGGTCTCTGGTGCAAACATCAGTTTGAGTAGCTCTTCCTCTTAGCAGCAGCAGTAGGTTTTGGAGGATGGGGAAGCTCGGAAATGTTTCCTGTGTTCCCTGCTGTCATGAACACTTCTGACTGACCTGGTTTGGCTGCATGGCTTGTGGCCAACACTGCCCCTGTCATTACCTGTTTTGGACAGGAATGACAAGTGTGGGGATGCTCTTCCTTCTGCCTCAGCCACAGCAGCAGCCCAGTGTTCAAGACAGCAGGGCATGCTTTTCATGGTGCTCTGGGATTTGAGTCTCTTTCCTCCATCACAAACATCCTAGGTTTCTGTTTCCACTCTATGCCAGTGCTATTTCACTGCCAGTCTGCCTGAGACATGTATGGACAGGACAGGAAAGGATAAATGAAGACATGAGTGGACTCTGGACCTTAAAATTTGTAGAGACTACTCTAATTGGATGTTGATACAGAGCCTTTAGTTCCTACCATGCTATCGTTCTGCAGCACTTACTGTCTCTTTAGTCACGGAATGAATCCTTTTTCTTTAAAGTTATTAGAAGTAGTTGAGAAAAATTTTCAGCTCCTTCTGAATATTTTCCTTGTATCCTAAATGCCTAACCCAGTTTACAAATGCTGGGCTCTCCTCTGGTATCTGCATTGGTATGAACAAGGTGAAAACTTTGTTTTTCCTCAGCTCAAGCTATGGTAAGAAATCTGGCATTTGCCCTGGGAGGCGTGATGCTGCTGTGTTTGCCATGGTGTGGCACATCATACACCTGGAGATCCAGAAGGTGTTTGAAGTGGCTGTGGAGATGAAGAACCCTGACTGCCGTAATTTTGACATGACATAAATCCCTGTTGCTGCTGAAGGAGATGGAAGGGAATGGATCTGATAAACACCCAGCCTTTCTCCCCGACAAAGTTTAGCTCTGCCACATTTGCCTGGTACCACAGGCACTCAAACGCTATTACTGGCACAGCCTGTTGGTGGGCACACAGCTAAGGAATGAAGGAAAGGGAGTAAACAATGACTCATGTTGATATAAATTGACTGTATAATGGCAGCCTGAAAAAAAGAGAATGCATTGCCAGGAGGTTTTATATCAGTTGCATGCAAGTCTGGATGTCAGCAAGAAAATACTTGAAGGCTGCATCTGAAAAACAGGTTTTTAACTGTCTTCTTTTTTCTCCCATTTCAGTGGCTCCACCACCATACAGTTATGAATATGAAACGGAGTACCGACCTGACCTACCTCCACCTTATACTCCAACCTCACAGACTGTGATACAGTATCCCCCACCCCCTCCATATCCTGGATATTCAGGGAAATAATTAACATGGCTTCACATGGATATTGACTGCCTGTTGAAACAGCCAGCATTGTTGGGACAATGTTATTGGCTCAGGGACAAATAGGATTGGGTTTTCCATCAACACATGTGTCCAGGTGTTGAAATAACTTGGAAAGGTTGCCATGGATGAATAAAAATACTGTCCACTTTGGACCATCATGTTTCATGGTTAAACAACATGTGACCAAAGAAACAGTTCCTGTAAGTTAGTGTCTGATGAGTAGCGCTTAACAGCAGTTCTTAGCTTCAGCTGCAGCACATGGAAGTGGGGCACTTCCTATGTAGGAATGTGTAAGTGGTGCAAATTGTTCAACAAACTGTTTCAAATGCACAAGAGGCAGCTGCTGGGGCTTATTCTGGGGGAAAACGGCAACTGCTGTCTTGAGGTAACTGCTATGCCTTTCCTTGAAACAGGGGCAATAAGCAAGAACAAGGAAGATTGAAACTGTTTTCTGTTTCTACTTCCAGCTGGTAATACCCAATGATCACTGTGCATATTGGTCTGATAATCATGTTACAAGGAGAAGTGCTGTTAGAGTTTTTTAGTAATTAAAAAATGATGGGTATTATTTTTGGCCAAGTGCAGATTTTTTAAGTGCCTATTTTTAAGCAGTTTGTGACTAGTTTATGAACTAAAACGTTAACATAAGGAGAATTTTTGTATGTGAAATACACTAATTTATAGCTGATTAACTTTTATCTGGACTTTAATACTCTATACATTAATACTCTAAAATGCCTTTTATATCAGCATATGGTACTTTGATCTTAATATAAAAATACTGAATCAGCAAAATTCACAAGTGGGAGAGGAAATGCAAAACAAACATTAAAACATCATAGATTTGACTTCAATTGCATAAAACCAGGGTTTTAAAATAATATTATTTACCAGTAATGAGGATGTTCAGCCTTAGCAAAGAGATGAGGGTAGAGACTGTGAGCATCTCATTACTTTTGAATGTTGTCTTGGGCACTTTAAAACTTTAGGTCACCAAGTAATACTTTTTGCATTTGTCATGCATGTTGTTCAACCTTACTTATTCTCTACTATATGCAGTCCAGATCTTTATGATTTAAAATGTTCCGTGTACTTATGAAGCTAACTGTAGTTCTACAGCAGCTATTTGACTTCAGAATAGAGTATTCCATTACCTAAAGCATCATCTTTCAGCGTTAAGACTATTATTTTTCTCGGGTTTATTTGCAAACTACAAGGAGTGGGTCTCTTCAAGGATTTAAAAGTACTGAATGCTCTTAGTTTGAGTTGGGTGTCTGAGCAGTTTGAGTGCTACAGCTGTGGCATCAACTGCAGGTTACTGCTGATTCACGGAGATCAGAATGCATTTAAATATTTTCCAGTGTAGCCTTTCTCTTCTTTTCAAGTGTATCCGTGTAGTAACAAATAAAAAAGCAGCTTGCAAAAAGGAGATGCTGTATCCCAGTGAAATCAACTGCTCATCATCCCCCAAGTCTGGTGTTTTTGGTATTCAGTACTAATTCAGGGAAGAACTGAAGCAACCTTTAACTGAGCATAAAATTTATTCAGAGACATTCTTGGAACAAGACCTTACTGACTGTTCTTGCTCAGATTTTGCAGTTGTATTTGCCCTTTCCAGGCTGACTACACTTACCCCTTGAAACTCCACTTTGAAGTGTAAATGGCCTCAGTCCCTGCCAGTGTAAGTTCAGAAGATCTGCGTTGTGGCCAGTGGCCACTGGCCACGCCAAATCCAGAAGCTACCAAGGTACTTGTGACCCAGTCAGAGGAAAACTGAGCTGCATCTCAGATGTTTGGTTGCTGCTGTTTCCTTGGAGTCTTCTCTGAGAAAGGAGAGTTACATTCTCACTTCTGTTTTGCTGTTCAGAGGTGACAAGTCCTGAACTGGCTTATCCTTACAATTACTTCTGCTCTGGGTACATCCTGTGACTATTACCATGACCTCTCAAGAGATCCCAGCTAAAATCCTCCCATGATGAGCAATTCTCTGTGTGCGGTGTTTTGGCAGTCCCTACTCAAAACCACGTGCTGGGGTATTGATGTGTCTGCCAACACGGTGACCAGTGTGAAGAACAGAATAAACATAGCTTCAGACACATCAATACCCCAGCACGTGGTTTTGAGTAGGGACTGCCACATTCTATGGTAGTACCTCAGCACTTTCTAGTTGATCTGGATAATATTTTGCTGCCAAAAAGCTACCTATAGATAATGAATATTGTCACTTTCCCATTCCCATATTTCATCTCTTTGTGCTGAACATGGAGACACACAAATCAAAGAGCAGTTTGTATTTGATGAATCCAGTCTTCTGAAAAATACCGAGAAAGAAAACTATCCTATAGATCATAAATCCTCCCCTAGAGAAATAATTTCTCCACCTGTGACATTTGTCAGAACAAGTTAGGAAACAGATTTCTTGCATAAAAAGGAATTTCTGGAAAATGACTAAAAGTCTTTGATCACAGAGAGTTTTCTGTTTTTCAGCTTTACATGTTTCCTCTGATGATGTGGCATAAAGGACATAGTGACCAACGTACCTACAAGGTTTACATGACTTATTCCAGGGAAAATTGTGGAAATGGGAAGCTGAGAATTTAGTAGTGCTCGAGAGCTATTTGTTTGCTGTTAAAACAGTGTTGGGAATGTTCATTTTTGTATAGTTAATGTTCTGCAGAGCCACATATACTGGGGCATGCCAGACAGTCATTTTAATCTCAAAAGACAACACGTATCTTTTCCTTGCTAAGGGCATAAAACATAAAGGTATTGCTCTTTCAGGCAAAACTAGTATAGAGTACCCTAAAAGAGGTGATGATTGCATTGAAAAGAAGTAGAACTGAGAGCAGGATGGAGTCTGAGTGATTTATAAAACAAAGAATAGGACAAAAAAGTTGCTGTGAAACAAATGGAAGCATTTGCCAATAGTAAAGTTCTATTATTTGAGTTTAGTTGAAAAAATCGAAGTGTTCCAATACCTGAAGGGGGCTGCAAGAAGACTGGAGTGGCATTTGTATTTACAAGAGCATGTAGGGGAAAAGGGGGAATGGTTTCAGAGGATAGAGTTAGGTTAGATACTAGGAAGAAATTCCTCCCTGTGACGATGGTTAGACACTGGCACAGGTTGCCCAGAGAAATTGTGGATGCCCCATCTCTGGAACTGTCCGAGGCCAGGTTGGACAGGGCTTTGAGCAACCTGGGCTAGTGGAAGGTGTCTCTGCCCATGGCAACGGGATGGAACAGTATGATTTCTAAGGTCCTTTCCAACCCAAACCACTCTATGGTGCCATGATTCTTTGTGTGCAAAGAACATCTCCATATTCAAAGTTCTGCAGAGCAGAAATTGCTGGCCAGTGGTCATTTATTCTGTTTCATATGAGTAGCTTGCAGATGAGTGCATTAGTACAAAGAGTCTTTACTTAGTCACACTGACTTTTTTCAGTCTCATGCCATACATTGTACTGTAATGTAAGAAAAAAAATAATAAACCTGAAAATGTAACCTATAGCTAAGAAAGGCCAGAGGATACTTTGCTTCTCTCACTTGGCAGTGGATATTAGCACAAGTTTGGTTGGTGAATGTAGCATTGCCCTGGGCAGTTCGTGGACTTGGACCAAATGCTGCTGGTTTTCTTGTGGTCTTAAGGTTGCCCTGCCTTTGGCTTATGATTTCTAGACTGTGCTGGGGAAGCAGAGAATGAAGATCTCCATGTGAGGAGTATATGGACTGGTCTTGTGAGCCTTTCTCCTTGTCTCCTTGGTTTCCTAGTTTAGCACATTAGATGTCTGCCTGGTTGCAGGATTTCTGTTAGTGATTGGGAGCAGCAGGAGTTGCAGGTGCATACAAGGGCATATGCTGGCACATGCTTTGATGCCAGTCCTGTTTTGTGGGGGAAAAAAATCTGTGTGATGTCTTATTTAGTTGTGTATGACGGATATTTCAAGCCACAATGCATTTCACAAACTTGATTTAATCTGGCATTTCTTTAACTTCCCCCACCCGGAAGAGCTACTTCGAAACCAGTTCTCTCTCTGACAGTCTGCTGTTTCTAGGGTATATACCAAACAGCAGGAGATGCCTGTTAAACAGCTAATGACCCAATTGGGAGACTTTACAAATTAGGTAATGATCAGTTGGAGGAGTTAGAAGGCCAAGGCAAAGCCAGGGGAAGTTAATGTGGTAGGCTGCCACTGCCTAAACTACATATGATGATGAAAGGATAATTAATGTTATTATAAGCCATTTTTAATTAATGAAAAATGTAACAATTTGCTTTTTTACTGTTGGTAACTTTGAAAGATGCAGTTTTACCAGTGTAGTACAGTAGCCTGGATTTTCAGTAGTACCAAAAGGAAAAGATTAGTTTGCTCTATAAAGCACCTTGGTTGATATTAACAGTGTTCTTGATACAGCAGAAATAGAGTCTTTCAATTTATAGCAAATGTTCTCAAGACCATTTGTGAAATCACAGTAATATTTTTTTGGATGTAAGGGGATAGTTCATAAAGAACTGATGGCTGTCTACAAGAATAGTAAACGTTTGACATTTCTGTATTCACTTTCATCCTGGTGTTACAAGCCAGTTTAACGCAGAAGAGGAAAGGAAACTAAGCCTCTGTGAATAAAACAGATCAAACCCAGAGAGGTATGACATATACCCAAAAAACATGATTAAAACCAAATGAGGTTAGATGTTGGTCCCAAAAAACTTGATATATTTTATTTAATAGTAAAAGAGGCAAAGAGAAAGAAAAAGAAAAGAAAGAAATAGAAAAAGAAGTGTGTGGGGGTGGGGGTACAGGGGGAGAGTGACAGGGGTTAGTTAGAAACATATCACCTTTCTGAGGGTCCCAACGGCGTCTCGTTGCTTCCCTCCGTCTGGTCTTCTTGGTGGTGAGGGTCCCCCGCCACTGAAAAGTGTAGAATCTCGTGGATTGATATACGTTTGGGCCAGGTGGGAACGCCTATGGGCTATCCCTGGGGAGGGCAAGTTTGACACTGTCCCCTGCAGCACTGTGGATCTGTTGCATCACGTTGCAGTGCTCTGGTGCCGGGTCTGGGGACCCCTTCGGGGGGGCCTTTGATGGGCCATGACACCCCCTATGCTGTCCTTCACATGGATGCGGCTTTTCGTGGGATGAAGGGCCCCACAGCTGAGCTGGTCTGCACAGCAGAGGATGGGCATTCACTGCCTTTGACCAGAGGCTTTTTACCACACACCCAAAACCTCTCCTCCCCCCACCCATTGGTGTGAGGGTCTGTGCGAGCCTGGCAGCTGATAGCCCCGGGGCTGCGGTCTCCACCCCGAAGGTGCTAAGCTTGATCCCTCTGTGAATGTATTCTTCCCCCAGCCCAGACCTGCGTCACTTATCTCCATCCAAGTGCAGTCCGGGGCCTTAGGGCGTGGTAGTCTTCTCTGCAGTTCCTTTATACAGTTTTGCTATAATAGGCAAAAGTCCTTCATTAAGATGTTTAAGCCGTAAATTATAACATTTCAGTCTCTGACACCTGGGAATTCTCAAAACGCTTTAGTAACTATAAAAATAATTATTTTAGTCACCATGAAATAAAGCACAACAGATATTTAACAGCACACAGTAATAGTGTCTAACACCCTGAGGCAGAAATTGCACAAAAGAATTAAGGGAAGTTGAATTTATTTCTTGTGCTTCACTAAGACATCAATGTTTGGACAAAAAACCTTGAGAAAATGATGACCAGGACTTCATATCAAGCAGCTCCTATGATTACACCCAGAACAGTGGTCACAGTTTTTATATTGCAGCAATGTATGAGATCCAAAAAGCAGAGCCCCTGTGCAAGCCTGATTTGTGGTGCACCCATTGTAAATCCTGTTCTCACTCTGTTGTGACACTGGTGTACAGCAAGCAGAGGACTGAAAAAAAGAGATGTGATGGTCCATGACTTCAAAAAGAGAAAGAGAAATGCAGAAAAACAAAATGGCCAAGATTTTTTTTGTTCTGTATGAGCTTCATAGTGACACTGTCACTGGATGAAGGGAGCAATGAGCCGGGAATGTGCTGAAGAGCTGCCATGCAGCCAGGAGAACAGCCCAGAGAAGGATCGGGGGAGCTCCAGCTTCGGGACCATGTCAGTTAAAGTTCTGGAGGCAATAACTAGAGCAGAAATGTTTATCTGTCTGGTCTGCTGTGAAGATTAGACAGTCAATATTCACACAGCTCTGGAAATGGGAAACATTATTTTTGTTATGCTATGCACCATTAGTATTTATATCCTTAGTGAAGAGTAGAAAAGGGCAGGCTTTGGATGCCATTGCTACCACAATGATGACTAAGAGGGGACTAAAGCCAACAGAAACAAAAGGAAAGCCAAAGACGTAGGTATTTCTGAAGATAGTGGGTTTTTTTGTCAGATTAGCATATGGAGCTGGTTCCTTCATGGAGGTGACTTGGCCAGCTGCCAGCAAAGGCAGCTGATTTTAGACAGCTGAAACCTGCAGGAGGGAGGCTACATTGGAAGCTCTGTAATGTTGGTCTTCCCCCAGCCTGCAATTTCACCTGATCCCTCTGCTCACCCACAGAAAATGTGCGTTGTGGGAAATTACAAGGCAGTCCTCCCTTCTGGCATTAGTGCCAAACTGGCCATCTTAGCTCATAAGCTTTGCAACATATCAATGACACGTTCATTTTCAGGAACATGGGCAAAAACATTTTTTCGTGGCCAGTAAGCAATCCCCAGATTTCTCTCAATAGAGCCCACATTGTATTGGCAAGAAGTTGTCCATTACAGGAACTAATCTAGGTACCACCTTTCCCCAGTTTATTCAGGTTGTCCCATCATTGTTATATTACAACATATTTACCAGTGGCTCATCTCATTGCCCTTATTTACATGCTCCCTCCAGATCCTTCAGGGCTGCATCCTTACAGCTGCTTGCCAAAGAGCTTTTTCTTTAATTTCTTTTCTTTCTTCTTTTTTTTTCATTGATCTGCCTTGGAAGGTAGAATATCTTCCAAGAAGACCCCTGCCCGCTTGCATCACCACCATGTGGAGGCTTGGCTCTACAAATCATCTGTACTCTAGTGTTAAACATTGCCTCCTCTGCAGGGGAGGGAGGCCAGCTGTTTGGCAGCCATCCCAAGATCACCTTCAGCTCAAGTTTGGCTTGGGATGAAACTCTACTTTCTCTCTGTTTCCAGGAATCCAAATGTGCTCATTAAGTTTAGAAAGAAGAAAGGGAAATGGAAAAAAGTCAGCCCACATCTGCTTTCTGGTTTAGCTCAGGTCTGAGAGATGTCTTTTTCCCTGGGTATTGCCAGCTCTGAAGTTGACAGCATGTCTCCTCTTTTTTGGATGTTGATCTTTCCCTTCACTGTAGAGCATCTGTAAGAGGAGGGGAGGGTGTGTTATCGGCATCTGTGCAACTGCAAAGCCCAAACATTCCATGAGGCTGCTGTGTGATTTCGGTACCTATAGCCCCCTCCTTTACATCTGGACCTTTATGAATAATTGCGCAACTGGAAAAATATTTTTATCCTTTTGTTGAGGTATAATACTCTTCCTGTCTTAATTTTTAGATATTAAATGTCCATTGGTCTTACACAGATGGTAAGCTGCTGATGACTGGGCTGTGCCTGAAGAAAATGGTAATCTATGCTGGGAATCCAGCAAACCCATGTAATAAGACTCATACCCTGTAATTTGAACAATAAATCAATAGCTACAGATTATACAGATAGATTATAGATTATAGATTATGGATTGTACAGCAGGATATACAGCACATACACGTGCAATAAAACTGTATACTTGTGACTGGCCGTATTTGAGGCCAACTATTGTAGCAGTGAGCTGCTTTCTTACGGTGCTGGGCTTGGTTACTTGAGTACTTGCCAGGACACAAAGGGATGCCATGGTACCTGCAATTTATTGACAGTTAAGAGGTTGCTTCTACGCCTTCTACCTCACATAATGAGAATCTATGGAATTACCTGAGGCTGCCCTTGTCAATTATTGTCATCATTATTTCTGTGTTTAAAAAACAAGGCATAGTTCTTGCAGGAATTTGTCAAAGAACTGCTGTGGTAGAGCAGTCTCCACTACTAAGCCTTAGATGAGACCTTATCAGCTAAATTCTTGAGATTTAGGAATGAAAATAAATATGTATGTGCTGCATTATTCCTTGTTTGGTGATGCTCTTTCCCTGAGGTGGAGGGTGGGGGATCAGGCCTCTGATTCAGGATTGGGAAATCATCTGCACGTAATGAACCTGGAGATAAACCATAACAGGCTTCTTAACAACATACTCTGGACCTTTGTGTAAGATACTTGCCACAGCTATGCTATTGCAGTATATTCACCTTCATCTACCAGAGGCTGTAGTGAGGTATAAATGGTCCCGGTTTGAGACAAATTTGGAGGAATGTCCAAAATGAACATCCTCTGATAGAAGGCAGGTTACAGCCACCCCTCCGGGTTCAAAAAGAATGTTCCTCGGAGGAAAATGAAAAAAAAACCCCTATTTATTTAACAAGTAAAGTGCACACAGGCATGGAAAAAAAAAATAATGCTAAATAATAAAATCTCTTGCTGTGGAGAGAACCTGGGTAGATTTCAGAGTCCTTTGTGAGTGTGGCTTTCTCCTCTCCGGAGCTGGGGTTCGGCGTGGGCCCCTCCAGGTGAAGGTGTAGGGCCTCCCGGATGATGTTCTGGTGTTGCTGAACAGTCCAGAAGAGAAGAAGCCAAAGTCCCAGGAAAACCCTTTTTTCCCTCAGTTTATGAACGACAAGCTAACTAAAAAAGCAACTCTTTTTTTTTGTAACTCTTCCCTGCTGCAGAAGCAGAGCAGCCGGGCAGGAGAAGCCAGCGAGCTTATCTGTGTTTTGCACACAGCGCTGAAGGAATTCCACCGGCTCTCCCCGCTCTCTCTTAAAGGTACAGAAAGGCACAGGATTCATGTTTAACATAGGGCAGGTGATAGGGAATACAGTATCATGCAGTCACCCCAGGACACTGACATATCTGGAAGACTGTGAGAGTAAAACAAAATTTCCACCAGGTCTCACTATGTGATACAATCAAACTAGGGCAGTTGAGGAAGCCTTCCCTACTGGAGTGGTGTCCCTCTCCCCAGCCCTGAGTCCTCCCCACTGCACCAGTGGCTGCTCCCTCATTCTGCTGAGGTTGGTGTGTGGCACCCATAGGATGGCAAAATGAATGGGGGACATGGCAGTGAGACAGGTTGGCAAGAGTCAATATTTACTTCCACTGAAAAATCTAAAGTTAAAATCCATATTTCCCTTTGGTTGCTGGTGTTCATTGTTGAGCCTAATTTCTGGTTAGCTTCTGTGAGTGAATTTGCAGACAGAGTGTGACTGGTGATGTGGTGCAGAGAGGGAATGCTGAGTGTCCCAGGGATTGGAATCCTGCAAAAAGGTAAGATTGACCTGTTAATCTGGAAGCCTGGGAAGAGTCAGAACATACACATGCAGATTTATTGATGCTTATCTTTGAAGCCAGAAGAGTAGCATCCTGATGTTCCCAACCCTTCCACACCTGTCATATTAATTTAAAAAAAGACCAGGAGCCCAACCTATGTTTGTTCTTTCTCTAGCTGCTGAAGACAGTTCCTTTAGAAAGCTGCTGAAGCCAGTTCCTTTTGAAGCCTGATCTACTCAGTGGTAAGCATGGATGGTGATCCTTCTGACATGAATAAGGATAATAAAAGGGGCTGATTGAGAGCTTAGGTCTTAGCTTTATGGGAAATGAGGGAAAACAAAGCATCCCGCTAGTTGAAACTCAAGATTCACTGAAGTTTTAAAGCACTTCTCCATCCATGGGTAGTAAATAGAGTCTTTTTGATCTTGATAGTTCAGACGAGAGTTATGGTGAGAGATATGATACTTGATGAGAGTTTTCATAAAGGAAATAGAACAACTGTGATTGGTTCTGTCTGCAACTGAACAATAATTCTGGCCTGGGGAGGGCAACGTGTCCGTTTTCCCTGCACCCTTGTTCAGCATGATTCTCACATAAAACTTGCAAGCATTATGAAGTTGGGTTAAACAAAGTGGGATCTACAGAATAAAAAAATCTCCAGAAATACACTTACGCATTTTATATCAACTTGATGAGCTGGTATTTTCAACCTTTGCAATTTAAAAAGGCAATTAAGTCTACCATTTGCTTCTTCAATACCCAAAAGTAAGAAAGAGGAGTGCAGGCCGATCTCTGGCAGCAGCTCTGCCTATCCTTGCTCTCCTGCAGAGTCCGGTGACAGTGTAGGTGGAGCCTGAAAGGAATGGACACAGCTCTGAGCATCTGCATACAGCTTTGGGAACTGTTAGGGCATCAAATGGCCAGCTCTGCAATCTCTAGATTGTAAATTTTTGAGACAGTATAGTTACTTTGCCCAAGTTGTCCATGTCTGCATGCCTACCAAAGAGTTGATACAGTTTCTTTGACTTCCTGGCTTCTAAAAAAAAAATCCTCCTTCCTTTTTGAATGATACATTGCTATGAGAGGCCAGTTTCAGTGTCTCTATGGGCTAAACAAACAAAATTATAAGTCTACCCTGGACTTCATCTGAAAACTTCCTCACTTCAAATCATTAGCTCGAATCTACCCTGAGTACAAGGGCTGGAAAATGACAGCCAAGGATTTCTGCTAAGAGGAATTTCTCACGCTGGGCAGCAAGAGTGACTTGAGTGCTGCTTCTTTAAAATACGATAATGTGATCTAAAATTTAGAAACATTTAATTTATCCTGGGTATGAAAAGGAAACACAACAGGAGGTATTGGAAATTTTCAAGTGCAGATAAATCTTTCTGCGTATCTTGGAGATCAGTGTTTAAAAGTAAGAAGCCACAGATTAACATCTGCAACAATTTTCAGTCTTCTCTTGTCCATGTATCTCCCAAGTGTCTGTCAAGTGTTGTTTCTTCCTAATGTTGTCAGTTTCTATTGCATGGTACATGATATATATTTAAATTGACAGCCAGTAACAGCCATTCCAAACAGTGAAAACCATATTTTATAGCTAGTGTGGATGGAAGTCGTAACTTGAGCATCTGTCAGTTACTTGTTGGAAATATAAATAATTGATACTGAACATAATACCTTTTCACAGTCTCTCTTTATTAGAGACAATGCAATCAAAAATAGGGGTTTTTTTCCCAATGGTTTCCTTTACGTATGATTTGGTAGTCTGTGTAATTCAGGAAGAAAATTACTCAGCATCTAGTTAGGGTCTGAGTGAAGACTTGAACTTGGAAATGTAATCAGACATGACAAAGTATTCAGATCTGCCCACAGTAATATTGAATACAAGATTGACAGGTGAAAGTCTCTTGCTAGCATCATTCATTGAAGTGTGCTGACAAGACTTCAGGTGAGGTCTGCATGGCAATGTGGAAGTGCGATTTCCACATGCTGTACCCGTGGCAGGGCGGCAGAGAGGACAAGGCAGTCAGACCCATGATGGGAGTTCCGCAGAGGCTCTGTGGATACAGCACCACGTGCTGGGACCACTGCCCCTGGCATGCACTAGCATGGAAATGAAACACCCTCAAGGTGTATTTGGCTCCACTGGCAACTAACATGTTTCCTGTGACCTGTGTAATATTTCTGAACTTAGCTCTGATCTTGAAATTTGATTTTTTCCAGGACTGCAGTGTGATACAGAAACTATCTAAACCTTTTGCCAAGACCATGCCACAGAATAAGCTGTTGTGATGACTGCAGGCCACCAAACCTGCCCTAAGCCCCTTAGGGGAAGGGTTGTTGCCCCTATCATGCTGCAGGGGAGTTATCAAGACCAGAAGGAATTTAAAATCATTGCTTTGTACTTGATACTGTAGGTTACCCAACAGACAGTCCACAAGAAGGTTGCCTTTTGATAAATGAAGGGTGAATACCAGTTGAAAAGGACAGTTTTATTTGGTTTGTTTACCCACAAATGAATGGTTGGACTGTGGTTTGGGGAAAATAAGGGACTTTTTCTCCCCCTGTATTTTTTGTGATTGCTGAATGCTGAATAAACTTTCAACTCCTGAAGGTAAAAGTAAATAAATCACTAAACACAGTAAAGCTTTCCACCTTCTTTGGATTTGTGGTCTGATTGAGCTGAGATGAACTCACCTCCAAGCTTTCATAGTTTTTTCCTGTTATCTTCCTTATCCACCCAGAAGGTTCTTCCAAGGCAGATTTTGAGGATCTTCCATAGTTTTCCTGGGAATTTGCAGCAGAAACATTGAGGCACCGTGCAAGAGTTAGAGGCAGGAAATCCTGCCGTATGTCTGCCTGCACATCCCACAGAACTGATGGGTCTTGGAAGGGGCAGAGGGGTCTTCTGCTAAGAGGAGATTGTCTGCTCTTTGTGGTAAATTAATTTTGTCTTTGAAGGAGATTTACTGCAACTTTGCAGAGCTTTCCAGAAAATTGAGATTTATCGTGTAATACATCTGTTCGGGAAATCTCCAGGCTAAAATAAATGTTGATGAAAAAAAGGAAGGAAAAAATAAGTTGTTTTACCACAGGCTAAGCTAATAACCAGTCCTAGTGCAAAATCAAGTGGAAATAAAAGTCAGAGTTGTTTGTTATAATACTGACAGCAACTTCCCTTTCCTGAACCACACTTTGCATCAACAGGAGTTACTCCCACACACAAGATTTTTCAGTGGAATAATTAGCCATCTCACAGATTAAAAAACATAGGCAAATCCCCATTTTTCACAGAGTGAAGACACAGTCTTTTAAAATCAGCTGACCTGAAGAAAGGAAGAGCTCCTTTTCCATCTAAACTTGAACCAAAGCTGCAATTTCGATTTTTATGCAGTGAATGGCATGGATCCTGATGGATGCACGGTTGCAACACAGCACAGCACTGAGTGCCTCACACCCTGTGATGGTGTCACTGGTGTTTGGTGAGGACCCCATGCACTAGGGACTCTGGGGCACGGGGAGGTGGTGGGGCCAGTCTGCATGGCTGTCACACACCATGGGTGCCCACGCCAACCCCACTTGTCAAACTGCCTCCATCCCTGGCGGCTGTCACCTCTTATCCAGCTGGGATATGCCAGCTTCTTCATGAAACATTGACAGAAATGTGAGGTTAATGAGACTGAATCAGCAGGCAGTTTGGCAAATTTTCTTTTTATGTCTGCAGTTGATTTTCAAACATCAATTCCCTCTCCTTCTCCTCTGAAAGCTGCCAGTTGAGCCAAAGTATGAGCACAAGAGTAAAAGTCCCTTGACCCCAACTCTTCCGATATGAGTGTAATTTCTCCTCTCCAGAAGGTGAGCAGAGAGGAATGTGACAGGTGAAATCCCAGCAAAAGGTGGCTGGATTGTCCACAGATACAGTCCTTCAATGTGTCACATCAAAGCAAGCACAAGAAAACACCATAAAAATCCCTTGCAGATGTAAATATTATGCGGTGAGACCTATGCTCATTTGCTGTCACTGGGCAGTCAGTTTATTGGTGCCCAAGCCCAAGTTGTGGCATACTCCCTAAGAAACCTTATCCAACACATCTGCTCTGGAAAAGAACCTTCCTCTTTTGTGAATCAGGGACCACTGGTGTGTGATTTGGGGGCTACCCATCATGCAGCATTCAGTTCTCCAGGCCATCAAGTATCTTCTTTCTGATTTCATGCTTCATCTTGAGCTGAAACATTCCTATTTTATGTTAATAACTGCTTTAATAACAGACATTTTTCATCCTTTCTCCACTCCCCAACATATAATTAGGGCTTCTGTTGGCATGTGAATGCCTCATTTAGCTACAATGCAGTGTTCTTCCTGGGTGGAAGTAACTGTATGAGGCTTCAGGACCTTATACTGTAGTTACACCAAAGGAAAGTGGTACTGCTTCACATGCACTGTCTAATATTTATATATGCTTCCCAGAAAGTCAAGGAAACTCTGTACATCGCTCTTACATTACTCTCCAAGGCAGAGCCCTTTCCCCTTTTGGGGAGATTTCAGACACAAATCTAAAAAGAGCCAAGGTAGGACAAAAGCTGAATGTCATTTATCTGGACTTCTGTAAGGCCTTTGACTTGGTCACCCACACCATCCTTCTTTCTAAATTGGAGAGAGTTGGATTCAATGGGTGGACTGTTAGATGGGTAAAAAAGAGGCTGGATGGTCACGTTCAGAGGGTTATAGTCAATGGCTGAGAGTCCCAGTGGACATCAGTGACCAGTGGCATCCCTCAGGGGTCTATACTGGGACCAGTGCTGTTTAATATCTTTGTTAATGACAGACAAAGGGATCGAGTGCACCCCCAGCAAATTTGTTGATAACACCAACTTGAGTGGTGTATGTGGCACACATGAAGGATGGGATGTCATCCAGTGGGATGTGGATGAGCTCAAGAAGTGGCCCATGGGAATCTCATGATGTTTACCAAACCAAGTGGAAGGTGCTGCAACCTGGGTCAGGGCAACCCCTCATACCAATCCAGGCTGAGTGATGAAGAGATCCAGAGCAGCCCTGCAAGAAGGGCTTGGGGGTGCTGGTGGGTGAGAGGCTGGACGTGCCCCAGCTGTGTGCACTGGGAGCCCAGAAACCCGCCATGTGCTTGGCTGCCTCCAAAGCCCTGTGGGCAGCAGGGCAGGGAGGGGATTCTGCCCCTCTGCCCCGCTCTGCTGAGACCTCACCTGCAGTGCTGCATCCAGCTCTGGGGTCCCAGCACAGCAAGGACAGGGACCTGTTGGAGCCAGGCCAGAGGAGGCCACCAGGTAGATGAGAGGGATGGAACACCTCTGCTATGAGGAATGGCTGGGAGAATTGGGATTGTTCAGCCTGGAGAAGAGAAGGCTTTGGGGCGACCTAATTGTGGCTTTCCAGTACCTGAAGGGAGCCAACAAGAAACATGGAGAAGCTACTATTTACAAGGGCCTGGAGTGACTGGACAAGGGGGAACGGCTTCAAACTGACAAACAGTAGGTTTAGATCGGGTATTAGGAGCAACCCAGTCTGGTGGAAAGTGTCCCTGCCCATGGCACGGGGATTGGAACAAGATGAGCTTTAAGGTCAGTTCCAACCCATAGATATGAATCATAGAATCATAGAATCATAGAATCATATGATTCTATGATTCATTGCCTTAAAGATTGTTTGGCTCTTCTAGTGAAAACAGCAAAAAAAAACCCCTAAGAACTCTCACAGAATTTCAGAAATAAAGGACTCTGTTTGTTGTCAATAACAGCAATTTGTTGCTGCTTTTTTTTTGTGTAAGCTCCCCATTCCCAGTGCTGTGAGGAGTTTGGTGAGGCTCAGTGGTGCCAGAGCAAAAGGCAAGTACCGGAGTAGGTAGAATCCCTCCGTTCCTCTGGAGACATACTTGTCTTGTTGTCAGAGACTGAAAATAGTTCATGCCTCAAACATTGATATAAAGTTTTAAAGAAGCTGCAGCCACAGAAACCTCCTTGAAGAACTTTGGACTGTAAGGCGATCTGCTGATTAGATAAACCATTGTTCAATCACTGCAGGCTGAGGGAAAGGCATGCATCCACAATAGGCTGAAGCCTCCAGCCGAGTTTGGAGTGGGGGAGAGCACAGCTCACAGAAGCCAGGCTCACACAGACTCCCCCCAGCCGAGGGGGGGGAGGAGGAGGTTTTGGGTGCATGGTGCAAGGCAATAAACACCCATCCTCGGATTACACAAACTGGCCCAGCTGTGGAAACCCCAACCCCACAGGCCACATGCACTGGACTTTCACGTGAGAGGCTTGGCCCCACAGGACTGTGCGTGATGCAACAGACCCGGAGCCTGCTGTCAGAGACTGCAGCCCCCACCTCCAGGGGGACATGCCCGGACATGTCTAGCTGGCCTGAGCATATATACCCATCGGACTCTATGCCTTTCGGGCGGACCTTCACCACCAAGAAGACCAGCTGCAGAGGATCAACGGGACATCGCTGGGACCCGCGGAGTGGTGATATATTCCTTATTCTGTCCCTGTCACTCTTTCTGTCCCCCCACCTATTTTCTACTTCTTTCTCTCTTTCTCTCTCTCCCCCTCTCTCATATTTATCATCAGATAAAAACCTTATTATTGTCACTGGCATATGGTCTCGTTCGCACCTTAATTTGGGCAGAGGAATTTCTAAAGAACCTTATTAACAATTGTATCCTAACACTTGTTTGCAGTTCAAATTCACATGGTTATTGGAACTAGATGATGTTTAAGGTCCATTCTAACCCAGGCTATTCTATGATTCTATGTCATCTTCCAGAGGCAGCTCAGCCTCCAGTGGCTTTGACTTGATACGACAGATGAGATCTTGTCCCCAAATACAAGTTAAGGCACCACTACAAGCATAATGTAAGGATTTAAATGTAATTATTGTACGTTTTATATCTTTTTTTCTTAATAACAAGAGTGTTCTTTTAACATTTTTCAACGAGTACATACATTCTTATTAGCTGGTATTTTCCAAAGGGCAAGATGTTATGTCGTTACCTCTAAGCAGCAGCTGTTTCTCTGTTGCATGAAACTTTGGAGAAACACCAAGGCTAAATAGAAGTTCCTAACAGAAGCTCTGTGTTGTAAGTGGGCGTGGGCAAGCCTTGCCCCCTATAGGGGCACGGAAGAAGTGCCTATTGTAGGGCAGGGAACAGATGCTGTACGGCACAGCCTACCTCCCAGCTCTGAATAAAAACCCAGTATGTTTATTTTAGTAATCTTTCTAGGAGGGACAGTTAGCTCCATGAATTTAAAAAAAAGCACTTCTAAAATTTAGAGGATGAAGAGCTTCTCTCATGCTTGACCCTGTTCTTGTCACTTAATAACAATGGTGCATTTCAGGATCTCTGCAGAGCCTGGCAGAAGAAAGAGTTTTTCAGCTGATGAAAAGAAGGAGAGGTATTTCTGTGAATGCCACGTAAGCATGAGGTTGTGTCACCTCCCTGCATTTTAAAGAGAAAGTTAGTATTTCAGAACCTTCTTTTAATTTTTTTTTTTTTAAATATGGATTCCTCATAATGTTTCTAGGATAGCAGGGATTCTTAGAAACAAATTGCTAATGAAGCTTTCCTTGACTAGGCACACAAGGACAAAAGTTTTTGGCATGCAGGGTAGGCTGGTAGTGTGGTGCTCATCTCCTGAGCCCTGATCCATGATAGCTCTGGGGCCAACATTTCTCTCTGGCATTACAGCATTACAGGGGCTGCCTGCCTGCTTGTGCTTCTGATGGTGCACCTATTCCCACGTGGCACCCCATCCTCAGAGAGGTCCTTCATTTCTCCCACCTCCTCTTACCCTGGTGCTGGGCCATTGATCCAAGACCAGTAATCCTCCAGGTTCCCCATCCTACTTAGGTCATGTCTCAGCAACATGGACCCCTCTGAGAATTTCTGATCCATTCCTTGCTCTCCTCAGCAGACTGGAGTATTAAGTCAAGGCTGAGGCATTCAAAGGCGTGAAGGTGGAGTTGCTACTGGGTTGCTGGTGGATTCAGGAGGGGCTTGGGAAGGCACATGCAGACTGGCAGGTGTCAGCACTATGGACATGAGTTTCTTGCCACCTCAGAGAAGACAACTTTCTTGAGGCAACCTGCAGCAAATTCCTCGAGAGCCCAGGGCCTTCACAAACTGTTTCCATTATGGGCAAAATGTGTGTATATTAATTAAAGAACTGGCTCCTAATATGCAATATTGGCCAAAGAGCAGAATGGCCCAGCCCTGGTAACACTGGCTGGTGCTACCCTGTTGAGGGCTCTGTCCTGATCTGCACAGGGAAATGGCAGAATCCACCAAAATTGGTGAAAATACTCTCACTGCAACATGCAGAGCTCTCACCTTTGTCTTTCATCTGTGAGAATCTGTGGTTATTGCATTGCTCTCTTGATGGCAATCTTATTTTACATCAATTGCATGAAATGCATCATTCCCCCGGCAAGGATACACTATGTCCTTTCTCTTCTGCATGCCATTTCTCATCATTTCAGATCAAATAAGCTTTTGCAATAAAAAATTATTTGTTACGCATATATTACATGGTGATGCGAAGCCTAATTTCTCTGCAGCACAGAGAAGAGGTGGAAGAGTTAATATCCCCTCACTCCAGGAAAGGTTGTGGAATAATAACCTGGGAAGATGAAATAATCACACTGCCATCAGTTGTTCTCCCCTGGGCCTGCCCACGAGGAGTCATAGGGAGAACTCTTAGAGGCAGGCATCACTGAAGATTGCCTGCTCATTTTACTACCTGTAACATAATTTGTTTATTCAGGAGATGCATTCTATCTTCTCTGCCGTGATTCAGAAGAATCTTAATCTCACATGATTGCTTTCATTCTCTCTCCTCAGTAATTAATACTGCTGCACAAAATTGGAAACTTACTCTTTATTGCGAGCAATATATTATGAAGTTATTCTTTTTGCCTAAGAAAACATAATCTATGCATTATTATTAGCTCTCTAAATCTGCTTTTCCTATATTATAATAAAAGTGTTGACTTGGAAGACGGTAGTTAAATGTCTAGACTTTTAGGGTTTATTGCAAAAGAAAACTTGGTTAAAATGGGAGCAGGAACAGTCTTGAGAAGTATAATTAATATAGTCATTTAAACACGGCTTTTGCTTGAGTTTCAAAGGTGTCTGCTGATAACCCTATTTATGAGATACCCAAGGGACTGTGGCGCTAGTTCACTTTGCAGGATGACTGGTTTTCCTTTTGTTATTTTTCTGTTCTGGTTTTCTTTTGTGTTCAATTTGAGTTGGCCTGGGTTTCTGAAACCCAAGTGCCTGAAGCTGTGAGCCATTTTCCCAGAACAAAAATCTGAGTCCCAGTGCCTCAATTTGATTTAAACACTGCCTGGAGCTACATATGCTCACAGTGTTCAGAAGCAGCTGCCCAGGGGATCAGTGCTTAACCTATTTACAGGACAAGTTATCAAAACAGTAACCAGAGGTTTTTGTCTCACTATCCTCTGTGTCAGGTGTTTCTCCCTCATCAAGTAGCACTTCTCGTTCCCAAATATCCCACATTCACAGCAGCAGTAATGAAGTATGAAAACATGCCCCAAATGCCAGTTTAGTTATGCATCAGGGGACACTCTCAAGCAGTCAGAATGGAAAACAATTGCCTGGTTACACAGTAAAATCAGTTGATAAATCTTTCTTTCCTGTGGTCCCTTTCTTTTTATTAATATCTCCTTCCCTCATTATTTTACCCTCATTTTCGTCTCCAAATATGTGATTTTTTATAGGATAGTTGAATGAATAGGACAATCACCTGGACTGTGCTTTGCTTTTTCTCATAACTCTGCTGCAGCTGTGATTTTCAACAACTAATCTTTGCCATCCCTGGCAGGGATAGCATTTCTCCATACCACGGTGTGTTGGTTTTGCACAGCCTGGTTTTTGGTAGCGGGGGGCCACAGAGATGGCTTCTGAGAGAAGCTGCTAGAAGCTTCCACCATGTCTGGCAGAGCCAATCCCTGATGGCTCTGAAGATGGACATACCACTGGCCAAGGCTGGGCCAATTAGAAATGATGGTAACACCTCTGTGATAACATATTTAAGAAGAAAATCAAAACAAAGTGGGGCACAGTTTTTTTCTAGCCAGAGAAGAGGAGGAGGTGAGAACATGTGAGGGAAACAACATGGAGACACCAAGGTCAGTGGAGAAGGAGGGGGAGGAGGTGCTCCAGACGCCAGAGCCGAGATTCCTCTGCAGGCTGTGGTGGTGACCATGGTGAAGCAGCTGTGCCCCTGCAGCCCATGGGGATCCACAGGAGATGCAGAGAGCCACCCACAGCTTGTGGGGGAGGTGCCCACGCTGGAGTGGGTGGATGCCTGGAGGAGGCTGTGATCCAGTGGAAGATGTGGTGGAGAGAGAGGGCCCTGCTTCCAGGCTGGAGCAGCCTGTCCTTGGAGGACTGCACCCTGTGGAAGAGAGATCCACGCCACAGGAGTTTTGGGAGGACTGTCTGCAAGTGGGAGGGACTCATGTTGCAGCAGTTTTGGGAGGACTGCTGCTTGTGAGATTGGGACCACACTGGAGAAGCTCACAGAGAACTGTCTCCCGTGGAAAGGGACCCCATGGCATAGCAAGGGAAGGACTCCTCTCCCTGAGCAGTGGAAGAAGATCTCGGGTGATGAACTGACCAAAGCTCCCACCCCCCGTGTCGTGGGGTGACTTTATAATGTGTATCCCCTATCGCTACCCTATGCCCACCAATCTTGTCTGTGTCTTTAAACGGAGCCTGAGAAGGACAGAAAACAAA
>VZTI01000337.1:611435-710083 GCA_013397865.1 Struthidea cinerea | reverse complement strand
CGGAGACAGGCTCTACCTGTGATGATGAGGCTTGCCATGAGCTCCTGTGGCATGGTGATTTTGGTGATTTTGAGCCCGAGGTATCTCCAGGGACTTGTCTTCTGCGCTTTTTCCGGCTGAAGCTCAAATCCCCAGGTCTCAAGGGCATCAATCACCATTTTCAAAGTCCACTCCAGATATGTGTCATTGGGGCAGCAGACAAGCACATCATCCATATAATGTACGATGATGGCTTTCCCCACCCTGGTACAGATGGGCGATAGGATCTTGGCAACGTACCATTGGCAGATCGTTGGCCTGTTTTTCATGCCTTGTGGCAGGACCCGCCAATGGTACCATTGCATGGGAGCCTCTTGGTTGATGGCAGGTACTGAGAAAGCAAACCGTGGTGCGTCTTCAGGATGCAGGCGAATCTGGAAGAAGCAGTCCTTAATGTCTAGGACTGCAATATTCCAGTTTTGTGGGAGCATAGCAGGTGATGGCATGCCCAGCTGGAGACACCCCATGTCTTCAATAACCTCATTAATTCTACGCAGGTCATGGAAAAGCCGCCACCTGTCTCTACCCAGTTTCTTGATGACAAAGACGGGCAAGTTCCAGGGCTGTTAGTTGGCTCAGTGTTGCCTTTAGCCAACTGCTCCTCCACGAGTGCATGGAGCGCTTTTAATTTATCTTTCCTTAGTGGCCACTGGTCCACCCAGACGGGTAAGTCAGTCCTCCAAATTAACGTCTGGGTGTCGCGCTCCGCCCCAGTGGCCACACTTAAAAATCCTGAGGTTTAGGACTGATGTTAATGGTGATGCCCCATTGGGACATGGCGTCTCACCCCCACAATGTAAATTTAGTGTCCAACACGAACGGGGGGATGGAAGCTATCAGTCCGTCTGGGCCTTCCAATTGACCTACCATTTTAGACTGGCGTGCCAATTGTGTCCCCCCGATCCCGGAGACTACCCCTTGGGGCTGCAACTCCCATTGTGACGGCCACTTTTCGGTTGGTGTTACCGTCATGTCAGCGCCCACGTACGTCATCCCAGTTACGTTAAACCACTCTGCTCCATGGCGCAGCTGACATTGCACCAGGGTCTTGTCACTTCCTACCACTTCTGCCCAGCAGGCACTTGGTGTCATGCCGTCTGCGGGCAAAAGCCTTGGCAATGGTATGGCCTGGGTGATGACCTGGCCCATGGGTAGGAAGTGGGGAGGATGGACACACCAGGAGGACGAAGCTCCCATCCGAGCCCGGGGGAGTTCTAGGTGGGGTAGAGCAGGAAATGGCAGCAGTGGGACAGGTGAAGAGCATAGAAGGAGGGCAACAAAAAGGCTCAGACTGACAGTTGCGGGGGATTTTATACAGAGAGAGAAAAGGGGAGGAACAAGAAGATAAACCAATGAGGAATTGACATGGGATGACACATAACTAATCACAGAAGGAAGAGGGAGGAACTTACTTGAACAGTAAGTTATTGAACAATACAAAACATAACTGAACAGAACTTTCTAGACCATAATTACNGGAGGAGCCCCCGGAGCCTCTGGCTCCCAAGGGGGAAAAGGCACCAGGTTCTCCTGCCGGCGGTGAGGAGCTGCCGTCGGCAGGGACAGAGAGCCCAGTCCCTGCCCCACCCAGCCCCCCAGGCCGCAGGCAGTCTCTGTGGGACTTTGTGTGGGGCATCACCTGTGAGATCGTGCACAAGGCCTGGCTTGTGATCCAGGCCTCTGGGCAGCAGCCAGAGGAACAGAGGGGCCCGGAGCAAAGCGCGGCTGCAGAACTGGAAGCAGCAGCTCCAGGACAAAGGGAAGAGAGCCCAATCTCTGCCCCACAGAGCCCCTGCTCCCCCCCCAGCCCCTCGCCCAGCCCGCAGGGAGCCCGGGTGCTCAGTGAGCAGCAGGAGGAGGCAGACAGGGGGTCGGTCCTGGCAGAGGAAGAGAGCAAGGAGGGGGCCTTGGCTGGGGAGCTTGAGCATTCCCTGTGCAAAGATGAGGAACGCACAGAGCTGTCCCAAGGAGAAATCAACAAATACCACAAGGACTTCCAAGGGGAAGCCATCACTGAGCCAGAGCTTTCCCAAGTAGAAGCCAGTAGCTACCAGGAAGGCTCCCAAGGGGAAGCCTGCATTGAGCAGGAGCTCTCCCTAGAAGAAGCTGGTAGCTACCACGAGCTCTCCAATTGGGATGAATGCATCGAGGAAGAGCTGTCCCACGATAACGCCGGTAGCTACCAAGAAGTTTCGGATTTGGATAAATGCACGGAGCCAGGCCTTTCCCAAGGACAAGTCGGTATCTCCCAAAATCTCTCTGACTGGGAAGAATACAGTCAGCATGAGCTGTCCCATGGAGATGCTGGCAGCTACCAACAAGTGTCTGATTGGGAAGAGTCCGTGGGCCAAGAGCTTTCTGAAGAGGAAGACTCCAATGGCCAGGAGGTGTCCACAGGGAACGGTAAGAGACCCTCCATGCAGTCCAGCTGGGAAAATGACAGTGACCAAGACCTGGCACAGGACAGCTGGGAACAGAGCATCGGGGACAAGCCCTTGCTGCGGGAGGAGGATGAGTGGGACGAAGTGAGCGTCCTTGAGCTCTGTGAAGAAGAAAACAAAGAGCAAAGACTGGCAGGGTTGGCAGGAGGCGGGCTCCCCTTGCCTGTCCCTCACGAGGCTTGGGTTGAGCACAAGGAATCTGAGCTCTGTGCCTCGCCTCCCCATGTGGAAGCCCCGGCCCCCATGGGACACACGGCCTCTCCGGCCTTTGAGGAGCAGGTGCCAGAGGCAGGGACACAGAGCCCGGTGCCTGCCTGGCGCAGGAGCCCCAGGCTCTCAGTTTTCCAGCAGCGAACCCTGACCCTCGTCCAGCAGCTTGATCCCCCCCAAGAAGCGCACCTCCATCCTCAGGCGGGCGCTGCGCAGCCTGTTCTGCTGCCCCTGCCTGGCGCCGCAGCCCGAGGATTAGGGCCCGCTGCTGGCAGGCAATGGCATGGCCTGAGCGATGACCTGGCCCTTGGGTAGGAAGTGGGGAGGATGGACACACCGTACCAGGAGGACGAAGCTCCCATCCAAGCCCCACTCTCATGAGCTCGAGGGAGACCTCAATCCCCGTGGGTGTCTGCTGGGTATCCCCAATGACGAAGATGTTACAGAAGTCCGGTGCTGTTGGCTGGAGCGTAACCGCAATGATTTTCCATTTTGAGGATGTGAGATGGTACGCCTCCTTGCAGGTCACTCTCAGCCGCAGCCCAGAAGTCCATTTTTCTTGATTGGATGTTTCTTCAGCTCCATTTTTGTCAGGGCACGGATCTGTCTCACGCTGGCGACTCAAGTTTCCCTGTCATTGCTGGTCTAGGGAAACAAACTTGGACACTGGCTTAGCAGGTGGTGGTTTTATCATGTGGGCAGGTGCCCTACAAAATCGGGATGTGTGCCCTTTCCCCCCACAACGATAACAAAACAGGGGAGATACCTCTCCCACTGCTGCCATTTCCTGCTCTATCCCACCTAGAACTCCCTCGTTTTTTAGGAAGAGAATTGGAAATGGAATTACTTACTTGCACTAACTGTGTGCAAGCTTGGATCATTTGTGTAAGCGTGGGCGGTGGCTCGAATGGGAGGCTCATAATCACCTTCTTGCAGGCCTCGTTGGCATTTGCCTTAGCAATGAAGGCGATTATGTGCTCCCTTGTTTTAGAATCTTCAATCTGTTTCTCCACCGCCCCACATAATTTATCAATAAAATCAATAAATGGCTCATTTAGGCTTTGTTTAATAATTTGCATGTAATTCAATTGTGCAGCCAATTTGGGGGGCATTAATAGGAATGCTCCTTCTGCTGCATCGCGGATGGCACTCAAGGCAGCCTCTGAAATATTCCGGGCCTGCTCTTGCGGTTGGACAACAATCCCTCGTCTAACAGGTGGTCTATAGTAAGGCCCGCATTAACAGGGTCTTGTAATAGAATAGGGAGGAGGTCAATCAGTTGCTTTCTCCAGTCCGCTAACCACAACTAAAACTCAGACGGAGAAAGCAAACCTGAAAACACGTTTTAACACTGTGCGGCACCATGACAGTTGTTGAAAAGGTGGCACGTAAAAGGGTTTCAAAATATGGACTCTTCCCCCCCATATTCTTTTTGGGCCTTACAAAGCTCTTTGAGGCTTTGAGCCTCAAAGGGGTTCCATGCAGGGTTGTTGCCCTGCCAGTTATAGGTCACAGGCGCAGAAGAAGGAGCATTCAAAAGTTCCGGGTTCCGAGATCCTCACATCCAGTATAGTGAGCGTGGGAACCGGATGTTGGACCGTGGGAACTGGAAGATACTACTGGATGGGTGGAGCTAGAGCAGGAAAGGAAGGGGTGGTGGGTGGAGCTGCCCAGGGAGGCGGTGCTAGTTGCAGGAAGGGGAGGAGTAGGAGAGAGCAAGAGCTTGGAGGCGGGAAAGAAAAGGGGATTCTGGGAACAAGAACCTGGTGAGGACGCCATGTGGCAACCTCCATTTTGGAAACAACATGAACTGGGGGGAGAAGAACAAGAACGGCCGCCATCTCGGGGCTTAACTTTAGGTGTATAACTTGGGAAAACAGGAGAGGAGAAAGGGCTTAGGGACAAGTCCGAGACGGGTTCGCGACTCCCGCACAGCAAGGGTATTGAGGAGACCGAGGAGGGCCAGGAGGACAGTGGCTCTCCTGTGCCTTCTGGCAGGTTGCACCTCCTGGTCTCTCCAATTTAGGGAAAGTGGGACTGGGAACAGGGGGTAAGGAAGGAAGGATATGGGACTGAACTGGGGATGAACATGTAGGTCTTTTTGTATCCTTCTTTCTAGGGCTCAGCCATTCACAAATTTAAATTAATAAAGGGTAAAATTTAGATGCTGACTTGTCTCCCGAGGCTTGGAGGGAGGACATTTTCGCCCCCACCTCATTCCAAAATTTGATATTTCTAGCCCGCTCGGGAGACACGTGAAGGAAGGACACAAAAAGCCAATGCATGAACTGTTTAAATAACCCCTTAGAAAATTTCTTCCCTCCCACCAAAAGGGTTCCCACAACTTGGTGATACACCTCCCTCTGGGGTGCGGAAAGCTTGGACCCCATGTTTTAAAACGTCAAAAATCCACACCCTGTACTTCACCCCACCCAGAGGGAAAAGGAGAAAAGTTCCCAGGACCAGAACATATTCCCCACAAAAGAAAAATTCCTTGGGGAATACTTCCCGAAAACAACAAACTGGTCCCGAGAAAGAAAAGTCCTCTGGGTAGGTCCCTCACTGGAGAGCCGATCCTCTAGGGTCAGGAGGGTTGCAGGCCCTGCCCCGGGAGCACCACCGCACAAAAAGCGGCGTGCTACACTCACGGTTGGTTGGTGGTAATCCCAAGAGGTTAACTCTGGAGGTTTCGCCGTCCAGGACACTTCTAAAAGGGCCCTCTGGCTAGTGGTCAGGGGGCCGCACGTTGGGCGCCACCCTGTCGTGCTGACCACTTGAACGCCCGGAGGCCAAGCAGGCGACTTGCTGTCAGTGCCCCAGCGGCGAGGCAATCTGTAGCTTTGCAGCCAGGTGGAAGCTCCTAGCAGAGCTGTCTGCTTCAGGGCTCTCAGTGGAGCTGGCAGCACTCAGTTGTTACAACAGCAACGAGCGAGGGCAAAGAAGGAGAAAGGGACCTCTTTGTTGCAACAGCTCCCAGTCTTTATTCCCCACCCAGAGGGTCGGGAGAAGTGAAGAGCATGGAAGGAGGGCAACAAAGAGGCTCAGACTGACAGTTGCGGGGGATTTTATACAGAGAGAGAAAAGGGGAGGAACAAGGAGATAAACCAATGAGGAATTGACATGGGATGACACATAACCAATCACAGAGGNTGTCCCAGCGGGAAGAAGATCTGACGTTCCAAGACCTGTCCCTGTGGGAAGGGGAGGGATACCATGAACCCTCTGCTTTGGAAGGAGATGTGCGAGGCCATCCGCACATGTACCACCGGGAAGGAGACAAGAGAAAGGCGCTGGGCAGCCCACGCGCTGCCTCTGCTGCCCCGGGCAGTCTGACAGAGGATGAGCCGGCAGCTGCTGCTGCCGCTGCTGCGGCTGGAGCTGCTGAGGAGGTGGAGGAGCCCCCGGAGCCTCTGGCTCCCAAGGGGGAAAAGGCACCAGGTTCTCCTGCCGGCGGTGAGGAGCTGCCGTCGGCAGGGACAGAGAGCCCAGTCCCTGCCCCACCCAGCCCCCCAGGCCGCAGGCAGTCTCTGTGGGACTTTGTGTGGGGCATCACCTGTGAGATCGTGCACAAGGCCTGGCTTGTGATCCAGGCCTCTGGGCAGCAGCCAGAGGAACAGAGGGGCCCGGAGCAAAGCGCGGCTGCAGAACTGGAAGCAGCAGCTCCAGGACAAAGGGAAGAGAGCCCAATCTCTGCCCCACAGAGCCCCTGCTCCCCCCCCAGCCCCTCGCCCAGCCCGCAGGGAGCCCGGGTGCTCAGTGAGCAGCAGGAGGAGGCAGACAGGGGGTCGGTCCTGGCAGAGGAAGAGAGCAAGGAGGGGGCCTTGGCTGGGGAGCTTGAGCATTCTCTGTTATAAATGATTAGGGGGTTTTTTTTGAATCTCAGTAATACAAGTTCAGGCCCAAGTTTTCCCGGTTCGGGTTGCATGGGTTTGGGTTTTCTCGGTTCGGGTTGTACGGGTTCAGATTTGGGTTTTCTTGGTTCGGGTTGTACAGGTTTGGGTTCAAGTTTTCCCGATTTGAGTTGTACGGGTTCAAGTTCAAGTTTCCCTAGTTCAGGATTGTACCGTGGGTTTAGAAAAGGGATGCAAGGGGGTTGAGCATCCAGGAGGCAGTGCTTGGAACAGAAATGGGACTCTAAGGTGGTCAGTGTAGCCCCTCTAGATAGACAGCAGCAAGAACCAATCGCCTTTCAAGTCTGAGCTGTGGTGACAGCGAATCACTCGACACCCCGCGAGGCAGAGGGCAGACCCTAGACACGAGCCAACCCGAAGCCTAAAGGCGGGAAAAACTGACCAATGGACTATGGACTCGGGGAGAGACCAATGGGAAGAATCGAGGGTTGTATAAAAAGAAGCACCAAGAAGAGACTGGGCTCCCTCCTCCTGTGGCAGCCTGCTGCGGGGAGATTGCCTCTGCCTCAGTGCTGGGAAGGGCTACTCCCTCTCCTAGCTCGCCGGGTATGGTAGTTCCTTTATTAAACCAGTTAACTCTGCTCAACGGTGACTGGCCATCGTGTTTATTTCATTCTCTGTGCAGAGATGAAGAATGCACAGAGCTGTCCCAAGGAGAAATCAGCAAATGCCAAGAAGGCTTCCAAGGGGAAGCCAGCACTGAGACAGAGTTTTCCCAATAGAATCCAGTAGCTACCAGGAAGGGTCCCCAGGGGAAGCCTACACTGAGCAGGAGCTCTCCCTAGAAGAAACTGGTAGCTACCACGAGCTCGCCAGCTGGGATGAATGCATTCAGGAAGAGCTGTCCCACAGTGATGTCGGTAGCTACCAAGAAGTTTCAGACTGGAAAGAATGCATGGAGCCAGGCCTTTCCCAAGGACAAGTCAGTAGCTACCAAAAACTCTCTGACTGGGAAGACTACAGTGAGCATGAGCTGTCCAATGGAGATGCTGGCAGCTACCAACAAGTGTCTGATTGGGAAGAGTCCATGGGCCAAGAGCTTTCTGAAGAGGAAGACTTCCATGGCCAGGAGCTGTCCAGAGGGAATGGTACGAGACCCTCCGTGCAGTCCAGCTGGGAAAATGACAGTGACCAAGAGCTGGCAGAAGACGGCTGGGAACAGAGCATCGGGGACAAGCCCTTGCTGCGGGAGGAGGATGAGTGGGACGAAGTGAGCGTCCTTGAGCTCTGTGAAGAAGAAAGCAAAGAGCAAAGACTGGCAGGGTTGGCAGGAGGCGGGCTCCCCTTGCCTGTCCCTCACGAGGCTTGGGTTGAGCACAAGGAATCTAAGCTCTGTGCCTCGCCTCCCCATCTGGAAGCCCCGGCCCCCATGGGACACACGGCCTCTCCGGCCTTTGAGGAGCAGGTGCCAGAGGCAGGGACACAGAGACCGGTGCCTGCCCGGCGCAGGAGCCCCAGGCTCTCAGTTTTCCAGCGGCGAACCCTGACCCTCGTCCAGCAGCTTGATCCCCCCAAGAAGCGCACCTCCGTCCTCAGGCGGGCGCTGCGCGGCCTGTTCTGCTGCCCCTGCCTGGCGCCGCAGCCCGAGGATTAGGGCCCGCTGCCGGCGCCAGCCCGGCCCCGCAGAGGGTGGCTGGCCCGCAGCCTGCCCGGCGTCCTGAGGCAGCCTCACGGGCTGCCTGTGCCTGGACATGTCCCCGCAGCCTCAGCAGTCCCCGGCTGCTTTGGAGCATCCCAAGTGGGTCTCCCCAAGACCAAAGATTACCCCTGTGGCCAGCCCCCAAGCAGCACCCGCGGGGGACACTCGGTGCCAAGTGGCTCAGCGGTGAAGGCCGGAGACTCATCAGGGTGGGAGGAGACCTTGAGAGTCATCCAGTCCCACCACCATCATCACCCTGAAACCATGTCCCCAAGTGCCACATCCAGACGACGCTTGAACACTTCCAGAAACAGTGACTCCACCACCTCCCAGAGCACCAAGAAGATCTGATGGAGAGCATCCACGAGATGCCACTGGGATCTACAGAGCGGTGAGGTTTTCTGCTTAATCTGTGTCTGTCACTCTCTCTCCCCATCTCTTTTCTGTTTTCCTCTCTCTCTCTCTCTCATTTACAGTTAAATAAAACCCATACTACAGACTTTGGCATATGATCTCGTTGGTGCCATCATCCATCCAAGAGCCCCAAAGCGCTCCCCAGACTCACTGCTGAGGCCTTGCAGCAGAGCACTGCTCGTGATGCAAAGGGATGCAACAGATCCACAGTCTGTTGTGAGAGACTGTCCCAGACTTGCCCCCGCCAGGGGAGGAACCTGGGCCTTCCCAGCCGGCCCAAGTGAATATCGATCCACTGAACTCCTTGTTTGCGGGGGACCCTCAGCACCAAGAAGATCTGATGGAGAGCAGCCACGGGACACCATTGGGATCCACAGAGCGCTGACGTTTTCTACTTAATCTGTGTCTGTCACTCTCTTTTTCTCCCCCCACCTCTTCTCTATTTTCTTCTGTCTCTCTCTCCCTCTGTCTCTCTCTCTCCATCTCTCTCATTTACAGTAAAATAAAACCCATACTATGGACTTTGGCATATGGTCTCATTTTTACCCTAGTTCAGGCAGAGACATCTTTCTAAAAATTCTCATAACAAGATCTTAACACCAATACTAAAATGATTACAGAAATTCTTTCAGGTATGGCAGGAATTAAGCTTGTACTTTGATTAGTTCAGTGAGACTCCCACAACACTTATTACTCTAATGTACTCCTTGCAACATAAACCAAACTAAGTCCAGGTTGTTAACACGTCTCAAGCCAATACCACTGCCTGCTATGCTTTTCTCAAATTCTCATGTTATAACATCACATGATTACAAAGCTGATTTAATTTTGTTTCCTTTTTAAAAATCTATTTACAGATTTACGATTGAAGCAAAGTTTCAAAACTGAGTTCAGATATTCTTGAACACTCATCTCTTCACCTTGGGTCTTGCAAATGATCTGTTCAAATGTGAAAATTTTTTTTGTGAATTTCTTAAGTGAAGAATTTTAAAAGCTAAGACAACACAAGCTTGCCTAGATGTAAGTCTTCAAGCAGAGCAACTAGCCCCCAGTTTGGTTTGGTCTAGCCAAGAAGAGTAAATAAAGACACTGTCACTCAGGATTTAAAAGTAATTGATAACTGAGACCTTGTAAACACAGAACATAAATATTTGAGTTCAGATGTTTGAAACAGGGTGTTCTTCACACAGGATGCAGATGAGAAGCTATTACATAGATACAGAACTGTGACATGGATATCTTTATTAGCATTGCAGCAAGTAAAAAGATTTCCCCTTTCCTCAACACTGTGGAATTTAAAAGAATTTCCCCTGTCCTCAAGACTTTTATGATCTTTGTACAATAAACAAAGAAATAATTATTTTGTCCTTATTTCAGGAGTAGTAATACAAGAAAAACTTGCCTGCATTTAAATTCTATAGAAATTGATATATACTATGACTCCAGTTTATTTGTACGATTTTACAGAGTACTTCCTATGGAAAAATTACTTGGGGGATATTTTTCTTGTGGTTGGCCTCAGATTTATTTCAGAATATTTCCTTGCACATTCCAGCAATTAAAGGTGGAGTCACAAGGTGCTTCTTCAACTTCATTAAAGCCAAGTGCCTCAGGGTTTTGTTCAGCACCAGTAATATTAGCCTAGCCAGGTGCTTAATGGTCAAAAACATTTTCCAGGGTAGTCCAGAGACTTCAAATTCTTTTTTGATTTCTAGCGCTACCTGTTTAGGTATGCCAGCAAGTTCAAGGTCTCAAAAGGAAAAAAGGATCTGTATCTGAGCCAGACAACTTCGCCAGAGCTCTCCACATCTACATCAGTGTCCAGGTTACCAGGCCAGCTTTTTCTATCTAATCAGTGAAGCCAGTCACATAATGCACTTCTGCAGACTGTACTTGCTGTAATGTCTCAAGCCAAAGTAGGATCTTTCCTCAACTGAATGCTGCTGGAAGTCCCTGTGGTCCCTTTAATGTCCTCAGCTTCCAAAGAGTTCCTCCAATTCAGATCTATAGAAAACTTTTAAATTAAACTGAACATTGAAATGTGGAAATTAGAAAGATTTTATATTCAGACCTACTGAAGAATTAACCACTTCTGAAATCTGTCACTAAGTCATTTAGGCACAAAATTAATTAATGTAATCTGACGCTTAATATTGATCTGCATGGTTCATAAGTGACCCGTAATTTATGCCCACTATGAATCAATAACTTTTATCCTTTCACTTTCTATCCTTGAAGGGCTTGAGCAGTTCCAACAGTTTTTGCTCACATCAAATGTCAAAACAAATAGTGACTTACCAAACTCTGTAGGCTCTATTGTTCTGTTTGTGTCCCTTCTGGTTTTTTTGTTCTCCATACATATAAAAACATCAATAATTTCTATATAGTACAGATAAACCACCTCTTTCTGTCTTCCTTAGTATGCTCGTTCTCTCTCTATAAAAAACTCTGACGTTTTACTTATCTGTATAGCTAACATACATACATACTTATGCATGAAATTTTAAACGTTACTTTAAAGTTATATATAGTAGCTAATGTTAATGTACTTATTACTGTGCCATTAACTGTGTATTTAAAAAGTTCTATACTTATACTATACTCCATCCATAAATTTAGAACCTTATTTATTACAACTGCCCTTCAGTACCTAGTGCTCTGAAATTACACCAGTTCTATAATTCTGCCAGCCCCCAAAACATCTTTGTATTTCCTTTGATACTTAACTCTATTTAAGGAATACATGCAACTTAAAACATGCAGGTTTTCTGAGTTATCAATCAGTATATGCATTAAAGCATGTTTAAAAAAAAAAAAACACAAAACAAAACCACAACTATGTGCCTGCATCAGCTGGTTTTGTCCTCAGAATGATGAATTACAGTCTTCAAATTCCATGCTGAGTCAGAGAATATATTTTGATCTACTACAGTATTGTCTTTTTATGTCCTATTACGCTGAATTTCGTCAGCATTACTCTGTCAGACAGATGGTTATGTTTGTGTTTAAAGTGTAGGGGAAATTGTATGGTAATAAGTTCCTATTTCATTTTGATTCAACAGGCTCAAGTGGGGTGCAAAAGGCTGCTGAAGAGTAGTGGCTCCCAGAAAGCAGGCTCACCAAGCACTGAAGGACCTCAGAACTACCTTTCACAACACAGTGCAAAAACAAATTGCAAGTACCAAAACAAAACCGAATGTTAACAAAAAGCTGAGTTCCACTTTGATGGAGTGTCAAAACCACCAGACTTTGTCACCAAATTCTCCTCCCAGAAGGAATTACCTGGAATGGACATGATTATCTCTAATAATGCTGTAGTATATACGACAACTGAAAACTGTATTTGCTTTCAAATTCATTTCTTATTCGTATTTCCTCACAAGTTGTGAAAGAAAGCTAATGTTTCTAAGGCCAAGTTTAATAGGCACATGCCGTGGTTTGACACTGGCCCAAGTCCAGGCATCCGCGAGAGCCGCTCGCTCACCCTCTTCTGCCATAGCTGGGCAGAGGAGGGAAAAGGAAAAAAAGAGATAAACGAACCCTTCATGAGTGAGATAAGGACCGGGAGAAACGCTTCAAGGGTGAAACAGACTCAGCTTAAGTTGCAAAGTGAAGTTATTGCTAACAGAATCAGAGGAGGATCATGACAAGTAACACAAGCCCTTAGAACACCTTCCACCCCCCAGCCTCTCCCTCCTTCCCACCGACAGCGCAGGGAGACAAGGCACGGGGGTTTGGTCAGTTCACTTCCTTCTGCTGCTCCAGGAGAGGAGTCTTCCCCTGTGAGGCCGTGGGGTCCCTCCCACGGGAGACAGTTGTGAGAAACAGAACTCACTCTTTAATTAAAATTTGAAAGATTTAATAAGGAACAAAGTCAACAAAGCAAAAGATAACAGCGCCGGGTGCACAGCCACGGAGGCAGAGCCAGACGCAGACTCACAAAATGGTGGCCCCGCCTTTTATACCCCTATGGGTGCATCAGCTAAATACATATTTATAAAACTTTTTAATATTAAAAACTAGTTAACATAACTCCTCCCCCATCCCGCCTCTTTAGAGCATGTGCAGTTCCCTTCGCCGAGGGCAGCTGTCACTCTTCGATGCCTCCAAAAGGTTTTGATTCCCTCATTGGCCCGATGTTATCCAACTACCATAAACCTCCCGCCTCGACACAACGACCGTGTTAAAAATAGCTCTAAGCCCCAAAAAAAGTCAACACCCAGCCCCAGCCCCCTCCCCTCGTAACAACAGAGCCGCTCCCGCAGAACCGACCTTAGAATGCACATAACAGCGAAAGCACCCCCACAAAACTAGCTTTACAATGCATAACACATCTGCGAAGGCCAACACTATTAAAGTATTTTTCACACAGTTCTCCCTGAACTTCCCCAGCGTGGCTCCGCTCTCAGGGGCAGCAGCCACACCGCCCCTGCTGCAGTGTGAGCCCGTCCCACGGGCACACAGCCCTCCCAAACTGCTGTGCCGTGGGTCTCTCTTTCCACGGGGTGCAGTGCTCCAAGGCCAGGCTGCTCCAGCCTGGAAGCAGGGCCCTCTCTCTCCACCGGGTCTCCCACTGGATCACAGCCTCCTCCGGGCATCCCCCCGCTCCGGCACGGGCACCTCCCCCACGGGCTGCGGGTGGATCTCTGCATCCCCCGTGGATCCCCACGGGCTGCGGGTGGATCTCTGCATCCCCCGTGGATCCCCATGGGCTGCAGGGGCACAGCTGCTTCACCATGGTCTGCACCACGGCCTGCAGGGAAACCTCGGCTCCGGCGCCTGGAGCGCCTCCTGCCCCTCCTTCTGCACTGACCTTGGTGTCACCGTGTTGTTTCCCTCACATGTTCTCACCTCCTCTTCTCTGACTAGAATCCCAAAATCTTGTGACTTTTATCCATTAGTTTGGTTTTCTTCTTAAATAGGTCAACATAGAGGCGTCACCAACCTCTCTCACTGGCCCGGTTTCGGCCAGCAGCACGTCCCTCTTCAGAGCCATCAGCCATAGGCTCTGCTGGACATGGTGGGAAGCTTCCAGCAGCTTCCTCACAGGAGCCAGCTTTGCGGCCCCCCTGCTACCCAAAACCAGGCTGTGCCAAACCAATACAGCACAGTACATTAATCACTGCTTAGAAGAGACTTAGACAACTCCAGCTCTCAAACAGTCCAAGATCTAATTGCAAACTGAAGGCCTGAAACCAAAATTGGGTCCTTCAACTAGAGTAATGCGGGGAGGAAAAAAAAATCAATGCACAAAAAATATCTACAGAAACATAGGAGCAATGGTTTCATATCACATGACAACCTATTTTAAAAAGAATAAAAATATAAGATATGAACAAGATTTAAAAATATCCCCAGAAACACGAATCAACTCCAGTATTTGCTCCTTCATTATTAGAGCTATCAATCTCTTTTGTAAGTTCAAATGATTATTTTGAAGCAAATAGCAAAACATAACAGCTTTTAGGATAAGAATTAGTCTTATCTGCAAGAGAAGAAGAGCAAACCTGCAGGCTCTCTGTACATCTGCAAGGATTTGGCATTCTCAAAGCTTTAGCAGTCATATCCATAAGAACAATCTCTCCATGTTTCAAGATAGCAATTCCTTGCTGGTACTTTTGCAGCAAAGATATTATAACAAGGCAGTTAAAAAATACAATATGGACAGTAACTTGTCCTGGTGCAAAGCATCCTTTTCTCCAACTAAAACTATACTAGTAGAGTAAATCTACTCCCTTGCCAATGAAGGAAGGACTGGTGACACAGAGCTGGTGTAACCTGGGCTGACAGCAAGTGCTGATGTAACCTGGTGAATCTAAGCAAAAAACCCCATAATTTTTCAAATTCTCTACCTCTTTGGTATATAATGCTAAAGTGACTAGCTTGCTAATGATAAATCCAAGTGTCAAAGCATAGCGGGTTTTGAACATTTTTAAGATCATTGTAGATCACTATTTGCAAATCATTCTGTTTTCTTCTGTTCAGGTTAAGATTCCGCAGATCTTACGTGCAGGATGAATGAAGTTCTCACGTGAGAGACTCACATTTAAGTTACTTAGCTGTTGGGATTAACCACTTGAAAATAGAGAACTTTGGCCTACACTGGCAAAGCTTACCAATTTTGACCATAAAAATTATATGTACTGTCTACTACAGTAATGTATAAACTATACTTGGGATCATACTATCAGGATTGCTAAAATCAATTAAATTAAATCATGATTAAAACCCCGAATAATTTTGAAGTGGTTCTTCCTGTCAGAAAGCCAGACTATCTGTTGAAGGCCAAGAATTCATACAAATTAAACTAATTCACATAAAGAATTGACCTTAGGTAACAAAGTGTAATTAATTAATGCATTGCTGGATTAGTGCTTACTGGTGGTAATTATTTATTCCTAAAAGAATTAACACTATTTTTGCACTAAATATCAGAGGAACCCCACTCTTTGGGATCATAAAAAGATAATCATCTTTTTTCTTAGGTTCTTTTCAGTTTGGGAATTTTCTGTTTATTTATTCTTAACTGATGCCCATCCTTCTTTCAGATTCTGCTGTGAGACCCTGCAAGTGATAGGCAGCACATCTTCCTTTCTTACTGGCAAGCAAATTTTGTGAAAAGTGACCAAATGACACGAACCCTCAATTTGCTTTCCAATGCCATTCAATTTTCCCACTATTCAAATACATCCAGCCTGTAAGGAACACAATGGTTTGTTGTTTGGTGTTTCTTTGAGCATTACCTTAACACGTGACATTAACATCACAGCCCGCTAACAGAACGAGCAGGAAGACTGGTGCAACTACAAATAAATCAGTAGTAACAGTAACCAGTATTTCTGTAATCCCAAGGTCAGAGAAGAGAGAGACCAAGCTTTTCAAAATGTTAACATTAAACTTGAGCAATCAGAACTCCAGGTAGCTTTGCAAAGGGAAGCCTAAAAATTCTTGGTATCTTAATCTTTCCTTAAAATTCTAGCCTGAGGAAAAAATTCAGGGGTACCTTTTCTGTGGAATAATACTATCATTTATCATCCAGGCTGAGGTGCAAAGTGACACAAGATACTGAAAATCCCTTTAAAACATATGGAATAAAATCCTACACTCCTTGAAGTTTCTAACAAAATCTGCATGGCAATTCATTGGACCAGGTTGCATCAGTGGTCCTTTTTCCCAAACACTATGATTACAAACCTTCACTTTGCAAGGAAGTCTCCTAAAATATCAGTGTGTAATTCTTGCAGATATTTTTACATGTATTCTAAGACTCATTTTCTACAGCTTTTTATTATTAGTACTATTATTATTCTCCAAATGAAATATTCAAGCTTGATGTTTTTCAGTGCACAACATCTAATGTTAAAGGCTGACATATTTGGTAATTATAAAGTTTGATCAGGTGAAAATAAAATCAGCGATGATACTATAAAAATTATAATGATGATTATAATGACAGCTATGAACTGAGCAGATCTTTGATCAAAGTCCAAAATCTAATGAGGTGTGCAGGCAAGACATAAGACAGATATGTGTAGTGAACAACTTGGGAGGAAGAGAAGGAATTTTTACAAAAATTCTCAAAATTACAAAGCAAACCCAAAAGATAGAAGATAAGTGGCTTGTCAAAAGGGCATGAAAAAGAGAAAATGGGAGGTTAATTATTACTTCATAGGAGTAGGCTACTCATGCAAGGTAAGTAGAGGTAAGATGGATGATAAGAAAGATTAAAGTCTGGAGTGTTAGATGCACAGCTGAGACTTCGAGACTATTAATTATAAGTGGCTGTAGGAAGCTGGCCAGAGATGAGCATGAAGTATGGTGTGATAAAGCTGGCAGAGCTATGCACTGCTTGCTTTGTAAAGAATGATCTACAGGCAATACTACCATCTGCCAGGCAAAGTTAGAGATCATAAAACGAAAACTTGATAACATTTTTACATCGTTATTCTTCAAGAATCAGACACTATAAAACTGGTTAGAGTATGACAAAATATTTCACTGGAAACACGAGAGAGGATTCTGTTAGATGGGAATGGAGAAAACCCGGGTCACAGTGTACTCCTGCACTGTGACCACTGCATGGCCAGCAGGTTGAGAAATGTGAATTTGGGCGACCTATAAGTCTTCCCAAAATTATTACTTTGCACATGCTACAGTGTGATCTGAGTTAATCTTATTATTTGAGTTAAATTCCCTGAAGAATGAGGCCATTCTAGGCATGCTGTAGGAGTTGCAGGATCGAAGCAGGGTTTCCATGTGTTTTGCATCCTCTGGACCACAAGGTCTCTTTGGGATGGCTTTTCTCATCGAGAAGTCAGCAGAACAGAGGAATTAGTAAGATTTAGAAGACAGATGAGACAAGACTTAAACATTAACAACGTGAGTGTGTGAATGGAATGGAATAAAATGCAGCAAATGGAAGTTAATAATTTTTTTTTTAAAAGTACTAATTTAGCAAAGAGAGTAAAGGCCAAAGCAGTTGGCAGTAGGCACAGGAAACAGGAACCAGCCTAAGTCAGTAGTCAGAAAGGAGATAGGGTGGGATGCTACTTTCTAAATAATGAAAAAATAACGAACTTCAATTTGGATGGCATAGACACTTCATGTGAGACATGATACTAGAAATGTACATGGTGATGAGTATGTTTAAAATAAATAATGATTGCATGCTGCTTAGTTCGGTGCAGAAAAAAAGCACTTAAATTTAAGCAGTAGATAATGCTGCACACACACACACACAGAGATATTCCTGTAAAATATACATATTGCTGAAATCAACAAGGCTGTTGTGAATAAAGATTTTGGGAGGAAAAAATAACATTATGCCAAGCAGATAAACTCATATGACCATTTACAAGAGACTTTCAGCCCAATTCAGCATTTAGACAGCAATCAAAACAGCTTAAGCTTGCACTCAAATCACTTCAGAAAATGCTAGGATCTGCTTGCTGAAAACACTAATACAAATTCTTTCACTTTTTCATACTTTAGCAGTGGGGCACTCCTGAAGCTGCCATTTACTCCACTAGGATGCTTTGTTATGTACACAGAGCCTCCCACACGGCCATGCTGCTATTTGCCACCTCGGAGTAAGCTAAAAGCATTTTCAAAATGCAATTAGAACCTTTCAGGAGAAAGCTCAAGTTGTGTTTGGATAATATGAAGTTAACTCTCTACTACATTTCACAGACAGGCACACCAAAGCTAATAAATTCTTCTCATGTCTTCAGATTATTAACACACCTACTGGCAATGTCAAGATGTTAGTTTAAAGAATTTCAAATATGAAACAGTTCAATAATCTGGTTTACGACAGCTGACTGACAAAGCTAATTAACTGCCTGGAGAAGATTCTTTATAAATGAAGCAACTTCTGTCTGAACGTATTTTCAAGAACAACAAAATATTTGTTTTGTCTTTGTCTCTTCTCTCATATTTTCTCCCTTCCAGCCTTCTCCATCTCATGTAATCTTTGATAAAAGTTTCCTTGCTGGTATTTATATATTGCCCTTCCTCTGACTTGGTGTTTTCTTACTCTCTGTGTCCTTTTAATCTTCCTGCTGGACATTTCTACTCCTCTCCTCTAGACCTTTTCAGGCCCTCTTCGCAGAGCACTTTCAGGTTTCACGCCTTGCATCCCTACGCTCTCCTCAGCTGTGAGGTTGCTGTTTCAGCACCTCCATCTGCTTCAGGTATTTTTCTCATTGAGAGACTTTCCACCATGCATCATTCCCAAAAAAACCCGAAAGAACCTGTTTGCGTCCAGCTTCAGTTACACAGAAGGAACACAGTACTTCATGGATTTTTCCCCCACGTGACTCACTGAATATTTCAATTTGGGGCAAATTTTTATGCAGAGGAAGCTGACACGGGTAGCTCTAGTTACTAATAGCCTTTATTGTCAGAAGGCACTATCATACATCTCAGTCTTGCCCTGAAAGACATCATTCTGCCCATTAGACGATCTCTCCTTAGTGAGAACAACCTATTTATCATACCAGATAACATAATGGTTTAATGAAATGAGCAGAGCTAATGAAATTACCTGTTGCATAATATCCCTTACCAGTTAAGGGCACTGAGAGTACTGAGATTTGAAAATACCTGCAAAATTCAAAACAAAACACTTGCAAAAAGAGGAAGAGTTGTTTTATGAACATTAACAGATTTTTATTCCCATCAGAACCCCACTCTGAATGTAAGGATTGGTGCATTACAGGCAGAATAATAGCAGGACTGGAAATACTTGTTTTTAGGCTCTTGCTACATGATGCCTGTTACAGAGAGTAACATCAGGAGAGTAATTTTACCTGAAATGTTTCTTTTTTTACCATAAATACATAAAAAACGTGTAAATATTTTTCTTATGAAGTAACATATTGCTTGGATCTTTTTTAACACCAAATAAACAGACTGAAAAAAAATAGTGCATCTCTGGGTAAATTTCAAAACACTGAGGGATCAGATTTCCAGCTAGACTTACAGAAGCATTTGCAACAATTCTAGTTACAGGTCCATTTTTGTCTGATGCTGCTCAATCCTCTCAGAATGAGGGACACCCACTGGAGAGAGATTTGTCCTGTAACTCTGTTTTGTTCACCCCCTGCCCTGCCTTTTCACTTGCTGACAGGATATGCAGAAAGAATCAGGATTTCACACAGAATCGTCACTTTAGCACATGACTGGCATTATGCTCATGTTCCAGAACATCATCAAGGAAGAAAGGTGGGCTAAAAAACCTAGGGTATTACTGAGTCTCCTCTCACATCATTTGTCTTCAAGAGGAGAAATTTTGTTGATCTTGCCACTTTCCCCCTTTTAGCTTTTTGTGGAACACATATTCACTGTCTTCAAAAGGTCTACATCTCCAGCCATTCAAAATACAGGAGGAACAAATATTAGTTATTTATAGGAGGCTAAATGAGACATGGGAACCTACTTGTAATGCTGCAAAATGGAGAAGTGTGTTATCACTGTCCTTCCCCACTCTACCCTGTCCAAAAGTCAGATGTAGTCACATCTGAAGCCCTGCTTAGACTCAACACTTAAGTTAATGGAATGCATCACTTCAGAATCAGATATTTTGCATCCTTTCAATCAAAAATTAGACTGAAATTACCTTTTTCCTTTCTGCTGTCAGATAAGACAGATGTGACAACAATTCTTAACAGAGCAGTTAGGCATTAGATTTTGGGGAAATAAAAGCACACAAACGTGATTAAGGATGCATATATTATTAAAGGATAATTGGTAAAGAATTTTTATTAATGATTTTATCAGACTCAAGTCTGAGAGTCCATCCATAGATGAGCCATTCTTCCCCATCCCTCTTTAAAACTCACTGATTGTGATTTGCTTTTATAGGTCTGTGCTAGCTAATTAGGGAATTTCAGTAATCTATTTTTAATATGTACCATCTTCTGTTCTGTTTAGTGCAGCCTTAAGATAGACTTTTATCTTTACTGCTGTGCACAGATCATCTGAAAATATAAGTTCTCTGCTACATGACAACTTATAATGAGCCTTAATGAAGCTTGGGAACAGCTGTTAAAAACTCCAGTTGAATAGGTTTGCCCAAGCAGCAGTAGCTTATAGTGCTTTTTCTCTTACAGCGCTGTTGAGTCATCTGCTACCGTACACATAATGAGAAAAATCAAAAATGAAACACCAAAGCTGGTTAATCCTTTTTTCCTAGACATTTTATTTTAATCAGAGTTTTAATAAGTACGTTATGAACCATCATCTCTTAAGCCTTTCACCTTTTTAATTATATTACTGCTCTGAACATCGACAAAAGCAAATGTTATTATGCAAATTTTGCTCCAAATTCGTGTCCTTACCGAGAGCATAAGAAAGAGAGTTCAAACACCATTTTTAATTATACTATACCTAAATGAGCTGCAAATTATTAAAAATTACAATAAGCTCTCATGATTTTACATGTTCCCTCAGCTAGAAAACCAAAGATTATACATTTTGGGTAGGATAAAGGATTTAAAGAACTGTGACAGTCAAACATGATTGAAACAAACAAATTCCCTTACTTCATACCATTTGTCTTACCTTTTTGACCTTTAAATGCTTAGACACTATCTGGCATAAAGGACATGCAATGCTTTTGTATTGCTTTTCTCCTTACAAGGATGTGTAACTTTTCTGAATCCTCTTCAATTATTTTTTTTTAATATAATTTGCCAGTCATTCAATCAGAACATTTGGGAGCACTTCACTTTCATCTATCATCTCCAAAGCACTACTGCATAAAATATGAGGGGTTTTTTTCCCCTCCAGTATTCTTATTGTCTGGTTTTGTTTTGGTAACACCTATGGGCTTAATTCTCACTCTACATGGCATGGAACAGCTGCAACAAAAAGCAATAGATCAAAAGCACATCGTTTAAGTCTAGAGCCAATGCATGGCTAAGAACTCAGATGACAGGACATAGGAGAAAAAGGAGATAGATGATTGCGCTGAACTTAATAAGCAGAATCCACAGAACACCTGATAAACTTTTTCTCTTCTCCTTCCATCAGTCGATATTTTCAAATGGAAATTTCAAAAAGCCAGGACTTGTCGATGTTGCCATCATTTTGAATGATCGGTATCAAGCTACCAGAGCCAAAAACTAGCCACAGGCATTGGGCTTCACCTCATTAGTTAATGTTTCTGAGCACTGAATATTTCATTATGAAACTTTCAGTTGTTCTGTAGGAAAACCACAAGAGACAGAGGATTCTTACTCGTTCTGTAAATGTTGAGCAAGTCTGCAGACACCCTGGTCCAGGGAAGTTTCACTATCAACTGCAATGGCATCGTAATTTGTTCTTTTCTTCACCAGTTCTGAATTCCAGGGCCATTTTACTGGCTTGCACAAGGACTTGGAGCTGTTTGGTTGCGGAAAGAGCATTATTTGCTGAGTTTTTCCAAGTTCCAGTCTCATGAATTTTCATGCTAGTTATGCCAATGTTTTATTTTCATGATGGTTTGGAGGACCCTACACAATTATCACAACCTCATGGACAATTAACAAAGACATAACTGGAAAGAAATAGATACCATTTAGACCTGAGCTTGACAGCTTATACACTTCCAAATTGTGACTGTCCTAGCAACCCTGCTCTTCTGAGCTCTCTGCAAAAAAAAAATAAAATAATACACTACATCTGATAACTCTGCAAAAAAAAAATAAACACTAAGAGCCTGACTCCGTTATGAAGAGCTTATCTGAAGTAGTTGCACTGAAGAGTGTAAAGCATTATTATAATAATACATGATAAGAAGCACAGTAACAGTGAAATTTTAGAACAGCACAGAAAAGGGACATATTTTAATTCAAGAGTCATTCACAAGGAAGCTTCTCATGCATGAGAAATGCCTACAAAAAATACTTCTCACCATTTGGACAAGAGAAAAATCTTTACACACAATAACAGGGCAGGAGTATAAGTCAGCCCCCTAAAAAAGGCATTAAAAGCCCAGAAACTGTTTCAGGAGGAAAAAAAAAAAAAAATAAAAAGAAAAAGGACAAAGAGCTTCCCAGTTTCACCTAGTCATAAACCTTGTATCAAAGCAAGACAGCTTTCTCAGGTATATCAGGACATTGATCTAAGATAATACCTGGTGCCTTTAAGAATTATTTATGAAGTAGTTTTTTAGTCACTCTAAAGAAAAATCAACTTTTTGCATCATAAGGAAACAAAGGAAAAAGAAAGTCAGGAGAAACCTACTGCTTCCCAGCCTATTTTGCATAACTGCTCTCTTTTTCCTTGAGATCTGTAGAAAAGTTTTTGGGGAGGGAGGGAGGGGCAGGGGAAGGCTGGACGAACACAAGAGAACAAAGAAGGAATTTTTCTGCCAGATTAGATATAGCTTAGCTGGAGTTTAATTTTTGGCATTGTTTTTTTTAAGGGAAGCAGAGGTAGCATGCTATCCCAATTGTCAATGAGTTCAGAAACCATTAGTAAAATCTGGTTGAAATATGAAAACAGCATAATAATTTCTGACACCAAATACTCCATGGTACTTGAATATCAGCTGCAGAACAGACACTAAATGCCCCAGCAAGCTTGGGTTTATAGAAGACTAGGATTTCTTACAATTAAAATTTTTTTAAACTAATCTTCTCATTCAGAACTGCTTCACAAATGAATTGTTGCATAAACTCATAGCTTGCACAAAGACACACTCATAAGTTGCATAAAGAAAATATAAAAAATTTAAGCTCTGCGCTTCTAGGCTACATCTGTAAAAGACAGAATTTTGAAAGATAACCTGTGCAGCTGAGGTAACATCCTGCCCCAGAAAAAAAACTGGCATTTCTCCATTATTTCCAGAGTAAAGGGCTTGCCTCACTCTTTTATCCAGGTTTTTGTCACCTGTCATTAACTGTGAATTTGGTAATTTTTCTCTCTTAAATCAAAAGACATCAATGAAATGGTTGGTGCTATCCCATTGCATTTTCTATGTGTTAAAGTATTAAGGGCAATTACCAGAAAAAAAATTTAATCTATTGTCTTTTACAAAATATGACTTCCAATACTACCAAGTCACATAAATACAGAAGTCACAAACAGCCATAAATACTACACACAAGCCACGTTAATTAGGAGTCTCTTAAACTTGTACTTCTGTTATTCCCCAGAATTCTGTGCACTGTACATAGGCACTCCTCTCTTTCTGCTGAATGCTCGGTTAGCATGCACACTTGCAATGCCTTCTCAGGCCTTTGCAGTGCTATTAAACATCCATGACATCATTACTGTTCCTTTGTTTTTTGGTTCTGCTCACATAAGGCAAGGCCCATTAGCCAGAGGAAGAATTTATTTCAACAGAGAGAGCAACAGATGAAATGTCCCAGCTCGAGGCAGCAGAATACTTGCAGGGTGACAGGCAGTTATATGTCCTCACCCATCACCACAGTAGTGTAAAGAACTTTTAAGTTGTCATTACTCATTTATTGATGAAACTCTGACCAATTTCAAAACAATTAAAGCCCACAAAAAAAAAAAAAAGAAAGAAAAAAAAGACAAAAAATCTCTTAAGGGTTATTTATCTGTAACATGATTTTGGTGGCCCTGATGAAAATATCAGCAATACTTGAAATTACAGTTTTTCAAAGAACATGTCATTTAAAGCTACAAATATGCTGTCACTTAATATAAAACAATTGATAATTACTGAGAATGAGCACCAAAAATGTAACGCAGTAGCTGTACATACACTTAATCCATCTCATTTTATGTAATGATATTATTACTTTAAATTAAATATATTTACATAATGCTGATAACAGCCACAGAATAACTACAGTCTTTTACACCATGACCTTCATCACCTTATGACTTGAGAAGGAATCATAAAACATAGGCCTTGTGCTATTGCTTCCCTAACATGTCCCTCCATATCTTTTCCCACACAGATCAGAGTTTAATTTTAGGGATGGTACCAAAGCCATCTCCTGAAATTAAAGAAATATTGATAAAACACAATCTGAACACAGTTGGGGTGCCCAGGATTTTCAAATAAAAGAGTTGGGCTTTGAAGCTCCAACACGGTTAGCAAATACTCCCCAAGGGGGGAATTAAAAAAAGAAAAAACTAAAAAATCTTGGCAGCTGAACCTCATTCTGCATCATTCATTAGCTGTGATACAGCGGTTACATGCCCCCAAACCCTAACCATGCTCTCTATGCAAATAACACAGGTTTAGCTTAAAATAATGAGCCAGCTTAAACCTAAATGCACTTCCAGGGAATCAATTAGAGGTAAGCCATTGCTAAATGTGACCCACTGTACACCACTGGCTTAAAATGGGCTATTTTATGTGCCTAAACTGCTGATTTCATGCTGACATTTTGCCAAGCAACCAACTTGGCAAAAATTGAAATAGTCTTTAATCAAAGTTTCAGTTAAACTGTACTCTTCATCAAAACATGCTCATGCCAGACAATAAACAGAGACACCAGCCTCACAAATACAAGGTACATCTACTCAGAGCCATTGCCAAATAACCAAACTAATGTGAATTTAAAAACATGGCCTCATAAGGAGCCTTTTCCTTGAGAGAAGGCGTACCGCCATATGCAGACATGAGACACAGAATGACAAAGCTTCACTCAAACAGGCCTTTCCTTCCAACCATAAATGTCAAAAGTTTATATTTAACCAAATGCATTTTCATCGCTAAGTTTCATAAATTTGTATTGTGATAGAGAGCCTTCAGTCAAAGACTACCAAATAGTTCTCTTGGCTGTGGAGTCTTAATGTACTACTAAAAGGAAGAGTATGTGGGAAAGGAGATCAGCAGGGATCAAAATAGGGATAGCTGTAAAGAGTAAACACTTTGGGCCTGCATCGCTAAAGGATACTAAAAAGCATTTGCTTCATTGTGTCAATAGCTTAGTAGAGATGAATATGCTAAGCACTGGAAATAAAATATTTTCGCTTCACTACTTCCCCAACTTTTAAAAACTTTGCAAGAAGTGTAAACTTTTCATTTAACTTGCACCTCTTAAACAGCAAACAAGGTCTGAAGTGTGAATACAGCTTAATTTCTCAGGCTAGTCCACACCTGACAAGAAAACATCTCCACAAAGAAATCCTATTTAAGGGCCATAGAACCACATCTTTGAGCAGCAACATAGAAAGACCTTTTTTTTTAAAGACAAATTCTTGCAGCTGGACACTTTCTTTTGTCAGCTGTCATTTCTCTGGTTACAGTTTCCAGATACCCGTCGGTTCCTCAAATGCTTAAGACTCCATGGGCTAAAATTCTCAAAGTAAAGGATGCAGAATAATGTTTTAAATTCTGGTAGCAGTAAAGGGGAAAAGGCAAGGCATTCCCTATTGCAGTGCTGTGAAAACACGCTTCAATAAGTAGCTGCATGTTGTTATTTTAGCTCTCTTAATAAACCATCATCAGTAGAGATAAAGAGTAAGTTATTTGATGTAAAAATGTATTTTAGGGCATTTATTTTATTTGCCGTTACTGACTTTTATCTGCAACAGTGACATACAAAATAGTCATTTATGTGATTTAGACACCTAGCCATCTCATTTTCAAACTTCATACTCCAAGAAAAGGCATAAACTTGCACACAATACTGACAGTTTAAATTCAGCAGAGCTGCTACGTGACATCTCAATCTGTTGAGATATATCATACAATTACCACTGTAGACCACTTCAGAATTATCCTCCTTTCTTTCATAATGCCATGTGGGGAGGGAGACATGCTGGCTTCTTAGGTTCTTGCACCTCCTCGCTCTAAAGATCTCCACTGAGTCAAAATATCTGTCAGTCTGCAGATTACACTGTCATCTACTTTCAACACACTGATTTCAACTGAGACAAAAATAGGTTTTTTTACTTTTTAAACTACCTTTTACTTCAACAGAGTTGCTAAAGTAGCAGCAAAACTAGACGCGTTCAAGCTGCTACCATATGTAAAACTCTCTACATGGCTACGTTTCCTTTGTGCTAAATAAATCAGTTTCTCTCTTTTCCAAACGGGTCTTGCCACATTAGATTACGTTTCCTCTGCCCTTTCTTCTGCGTGTGTTATAATGAATCAGTGAAAACCAAAAAGTGACCTTAGAGAAACAGACCTGTTAACTAGACTTGCTGAATTTTCCTAATATTAATGACTGCTGTGAAAACTCTTCACATACATTTTGTCAAAATTTTTGTCCTTCTAACACGCAAAACCACCTAGGCAATATCAGGACAAAAACTTGAGTACATGGCATCCACTCAGAAATTAAGGGACATCTTTCATTCTACCCTGCTGAATCTATGTCCTCTAAGCACACCTCAGTTAAGGTGAGACCCAAACACACAGTTTTTAAAGACCAAAAATAAAATATAGAAGAAAAAGTAGCTTTACAGAAATACCATAGATCAATATATTGATGTCTCTCAAGTAAACACTGGGAAGCTATGAAGCTTCATGAACAGATACAAATTAAAGAGCAGAACTATAAAGGGAAGCAAGTAAATGGAAAAAAAACCCCAACTATTTATTTTTAGCTTGTTTTCAACCCTTGTTAATAAATAGGAAATGTAAATAGAAGGTGAATTTATATATTCATAGAAAGGCCATTTATAGATATATTTATTCTCAGTAAAGCTTGACAGCAAAGACCATATTGACAGACCAACACATTGCTAGACCAGCAGATTTTCTCTGTTGCATGAATTACTTTCTGACTATCACCAGAAACACTTGAAAGATCATATTTTTGATGCTACCTTCCATAGCAAGACATGTATGTTAACCAAGCTCTGGATAATGATTTTGCTAGTAGGAGGTCTGAAAATGCTCTTAAGCAGTATTAAAATTAAGATCAAAATCCCAAAATTAAACAAATAGCTGACAAACAACACCATGGGCATGCTAAACAACCATATTGCAAGTATTCAAAACTTGGCTGATTTCTAATATTTCTGTAGTGCACTGAGGACCTCAGTACTGCTTAAGGAGACTAGAATTAAAGAGCTGTCAGACAAAAAAAAAGTCATTTTAGGCAGCAGATGTGTATGCTGTCAACAGCTACTTTCACACAACACAGTAAACCAATGGCAGGCCTACTTTTTGGTGTTGTTATGAACAGATTACTGAAGGGGGTGTAAAAAAAAGGAACACATTCGTCTAGGACAACTGGAAAGAATAGCATGAGCATAAAAAAAAAAGAAAAGGAAAAAAGCAAAGGTAGGTAACCCACTTGCTGGTATTGCAAAGTCACCATGCTGCAAAACAGATACTCAAAATCTCGTTTCTGTACTGCAGAGAGAAAACAAATTTTAGCGGTTTTGTTACGTGGGCTTCTAAGAGATCAATACGCAAAGTAAAATTTTTTATCAGCACAACTGTTTATCTTTGACTATTAGGTATTATTAAATCAAAATAGTAATTTACAATTCAGGAGACATCTACAGCAATGTCAGTCCAGGACAACATATTGTAATGCCAGGAATTCACCGACAAATACCAACACTTCCTCATTTGCTGTTTGCATGATCTGGAATTCACAAAGCCTTAAAGACTTTTAAGTAATGATCTCAGTGTTTGATCTCCAGAAAATTTTTATGGCATGTGTAAAAATGAGTTTCGTAGGAACTCTGTTAAACGTGAAATTAATTTAGTGATTATACTGCATATTTAAAAAAAAAAAAACAGAAATATAGAAAAAAGAAAACAAAAGCACAGTTTAAATTTCAGCAAAATAGATTGATCTTAGTACTCATCATCCATATTCAGAACACCATGAAAGACGTTCCTGAAGATGAAAGATAGTTCCATGAATGCATTTGCAGCCTGACACACATATTCATTTCAGCATATTGCACCATTAATTATTCCTTTATAATCTCTACTAAGATCATTTGTCACTCATTTACGTTTCAGGCCTTCTGAAAGTGACAAATCTTTTCTCCTACATTTCTAAGTACTGTTGAAGGTACTTAAGAAAAAAGCAGCATTAGTTTTTCAAGTTCTTTTATACCTACACCACAAAGCAAGAAGATTGTGTCACTGAGTAACTTGGTAAATTTGTGTTCAGATATTCCCAGTCTTGGCTGAAAGGCTCTGTCTTCACTCAAGACATCGTTAAGAATTAACATCATGATTTTACTCTAATCTTTCCAAAACGTCATAAACCAACAAAAACCAGGTATCTTCAAGGAGATGTACAAAGGATCACCTCACTCCTCGGTACAAAACATAGAAAGCATTAAGGCTTCCTGTGAGATCTTTTGAGTCATTAATATGTGCAGATAGGACATAATTGACTCAATTGGTAACATGAAAGGCAGCTGTGATGTCTTAGGAGGTGTCGAATATTCCCAAAGTGTCTCCTGATCCACAGCATTACATCACTCAGTGTGAAACTCCCCACCCCCAGGGGAGGTACTTGGGTGTGAGCAAATATAACCATGGAATTTGCTCAAACATGAGCAAATATAATCCGTGGAAATTTGGAGTTTTGGTGGGCTTTCCTCACCTCTGGTGGGTTGAGACAGTGACTGTCAGACATCAAAATTGCATCAAGTCGTGGGATCCAACAGGTGGTGACTATATCCCTTTTGCACTCTTATTCCCTGTTTCTTTCTATCTCCCTTTACCTCACAATTTTCTGTTAAATAAAAATCTGCATTACTGACTTTGCCATATTGTCTCATTTGCGCCTTAATTTCGGCAGAGGCGTCACTATAAGAATTTTAATAACCTGTTCGTAACATGAATAAAACATTTGTTATCTATGTAGTTCAAGTTCTCAGGGAGTTTCCCCCCTACCACTTACTCCTCTCTGTATCAGCCAAGCATACAATGGTCAGGCAATATCCAATAGTAGGTATTCCATAATATGCCCCAGAAAAAAAAAAAAAGCTCACCCATGTCCGCCATATTTCACCTGAAAGAAACTTTTTTGGGAAATTTTGTAAGATTTAAATTGAAGCATATCTATATGGTTCATTCAGAACTCTAGTTAAGGATTAGGAATATAACTTGAGATACCTGCTTTGAAAAATACCATCCCCCTGAGAATGTAGTTTGGAAACCTACTCAGAGGAATTTGCTTGTGTCTATGTACTGGTTCTGGCCGGGACAGGGGTAATTTTTGCAGTAGTCAAGAGGGGGCATGGATAGGACCCAGAGTTTATTCTATACCACCTCACATAATTTTCTGGAGAAGGAGGAGTGATTGAGCGGTGCATGGTTTGGAGGGTTTCAGTGGGAGCACTAAACTGGGAAATACCATTCCTAGACCACGACAATCTAATCTTCATAACGCAGTTTTTCCATGGGGAAAGAGGTCACTGAGAAGGATTGCAATTATTCATTCTCTCCCTAAAGATGCTCCTAGCATCACTAATGCTATTCACGTTCTCACAGATTTCATACTCATTATAAAAATCCTTGATTTTTATTCTTCAGTATTACTAGGAGAGAGATTACTCTGCCTGAGATCAGTGCCAATAGAAAGAACCTGACAGATTTGGTATCCTTTTCTTTCCTCCTAAATCACAGTCATCAGCTTCAAGCTGAACAAACATGACTTGATATTGTAATATCAGCAAAACCCCCCTTTAAAATAGTTTTGTTAGAGCTCCTACAACTGGGCACTCAGTTTACAGACTTTGTGCACTTCAACAGCAGTAGTTGAAGTAGATTTCTGTAGGTTTTAGTGCCAGTTTTTTCCCTGGCATGCCCAGTACTCTTCTTGTGCACAAGGCGTTCCCACCTGCCATGTTTTTGTAAATGCGATTTGGCAGCGCACCTTCCCTAGCACTGAAGCTGTGTGTTCAGGCCTGATCTTCCAGGCTCATCAGCAAGGACCTCCTCTTCTGATGCTGTGGTTTGGGCTGCCAGTTAATCATTTCCAAGGCATATGACAGCTGAATCAAGCATTACACAAACCATGTAAATGTTTCCAAAAAGTACAGTGTGCTTTAAATAGCACAAGAGTTAATACAATAGTAATGAGAGATAATACGAGTAAACAAAGCAATACAACTCTTCCACACATCCCTTATTTAATATATTCTGGTAACTAACGTGAAAAACCTAAAAGTAAACGCATCCAGAAGTCACTTACCTACCCAATTTCCAGTAAATCAATAGGATTTAGGTACATATGTGATTTTGAGAAGGTGAGTTTATTTTTGTCTTTTCATTCAAACTGTTTTTAAAACACTCATAAAAACAGGACTTAGGTAAATAATAAGTTCTGAATTCTGTATGTAGTGAAATCTGTCAAAGAAGTCAAACCTACCAAAGCATATTAGGCATCTGATTCCTACGGAGTCAACGAGAGTTAGAAGCTTGTAAAACACAGTGCATGGGAACCTAGCCCCGTTTAAACAGGTGGTTTGTAGAACTCAATAAATAGAAATTTTCCATTTTAGAGGCTTAGACAGATTTCATTAGAATGAATTATATCTGAGAGCCTTGATGAAAAAGGAAATGCCTCAATTTTTTTTTATGGCATTGCAGACCTACTTTTGGGTGTCGCAGAAAGACGAAAGCAAGACTGTGATGCATCTTATTTAATATCTTGCACCATGCATTTTGTCTGAAGCTTTTGCATTTCAAGAGAGTATTGTATACATGGCCTTTATATGTAAAACACACCTTTTTGGATTTGTATCCAAGAAAACTGTCTTCAAAGCTTAAAATTCACCTTGACCATTAAATAAAAATTCAAAGTCACAATATTATCTGTGCTCTGAGAATTATTTCAGTAGCATTTAAGATTACTGAAAATGAGAATTTGAATGGTATAAAAATTTTGCAGCATTGTAGAGAATATATGAAGATGAAAATTTTTGCAACACAGTATAGCATTTTCATCAGAAAGTTGTATTTAATGGACTCAACTCTGAAATATCGAAATCACATGAGATATCCTATTTTCATATTATTTCTTGACACCAGACCTAATCACTTCCCTTGACTTGATAAATCTTATAGAATTACTGTCAAGCTGTATTTGGCTGAGAGATCTGTTTATATGAATATGATTCGTAGTTTTGCTGCTAAGCAAAAAGATAAATCCATCTGCGCCCTTTCATCTCACCTTTTTATGAAAGCTTGCAAGATGAAGCCTGTAGCATTTTTTTTTTTAAATCTTTCTTTGGCTGTTCCATTTTCAAATATCAAAAGAGGGTTTGTCAGCGCAGCCTACTGAAGCTTCTTTCCACTGAGGTTATAAAACATCGTTAATTCTGTGCTCTAAAACCTACGTATCCAAGATGGTCACATATTCAAAGGCTCATCAGCCTTCTGCTTCAAACAAAGTGCAAAGAAATGTCATGAGCCAATTTTACTCTATTGAGTTACTTTAACTTCATTCCAAAGACCCTGATACTGAGAGCCGAAGAAGAAAGGCAGGAGATTTCACTTCCTTATGTCTTAATATTTTGAGTCTCTTAAATATTTGGGGACCTGTCTTCCTCTGTTGATATACTACATAAATTCTAGACCAGCAAAGTCTTCAAGTTAAGGCTAAACACATTCCATGGTAAGTGGCACCCATGTAGTTTTCCTAGAGAACAGAGCCACTCACGGGGAAAACAAACGGCCTTCTAATGAGATACCCATCTCATCTGCAGCAGGTCATGGCTTCTTAGAAACCAGCCTCAGATTAAGGACAGAAATAAAACTAAACCAGAAATGTTCAGCTGATTAGAGGACAAGATCTTTGCCAAGCGCAGGAGCAGGCGCACTGAAGCTTCTTAAAAGCAAACAGGGGAGTTGCTCAGTAGTTACGAGAGACTTACTAACATTTACAGATAACAAAACAACATCATTGGTCATGCATGCTCCGTCTTCCCTTGTCAATCATCTAGCTCCAGCTGTGCAGACAATGCTAACTGGAAATTCCACCTTTGCTGTTCACACAGAAGATCACTGATGTAGTGACAGATTTCTTTTTGTGAAATTCAGTTACACATCACAGGTTAAAATTTATAATAATACCTGACAATAGGCTGCAATTTATATCTTACATTTTTTTCAGAGAAGTACCCCTGAACGGACAGAGGTTGGTGTGGCAGTTCCTTCACTGTATATCCTTAGTGTGTTTCTTTTCCTGTTTATCACTCATAAAATATTCAGAAGGAGCACAGGGCCACCTTCGGAGAGGGAAACCAAGCCAGTTTTCATGGATCTCCCTCCTATAAAATTTAGGCAGCAGCAATTTTTAAATAGAGGGTTGAGGCTAAAGAGAAAATCTTTTATGACCACCCTAAAATCTTACAGAAGCATCTTTCAGAGAGAGTCGGGGGACTGTGCATTCACCAGCTCTTTCTATGATGTTCCTACATTCATAGTTTCTAGATTCAGCTATAGGGTGTACACTTGGGAATGGAATGGGAGATGAGACATTTATGTTTCAAGTACTTCAAAATGTAGCAACCAGGCTGTGGACATGGTATGGTGCTGAGCTATCACTTCAGTGTTTGTCTTGGTAAGCTGATTTGCAGGCAAATGAAAGCCTCTACTTAAAATCTAGGTGTTGAGGTTCGTAATTCTCAAGGAGTGAGATCTCTCATTATTTCCAAGCCTTCTCTCTTATCATTAGCCATTTCCTCTGAGATTTTTGGAATTTGTAAGGACAATAAGACTGTCACTGGACACATTCAGATTACTAGGCTAGAAACTGCTGGTCCATCAGTTTAGAAAGTAACTTTTTCCTCAAGAATGCAAAGATATTTCCAAACTTGCCATATATCAGAACAAAAAAAAAATGGAAATCTTTCATTCCTCTTCCTTTTGCCAGAGCTTTCACAAAGCAAAGTTTATAAACAGAAAAAAAACTATTTAGCTTTTCTGGATGATAACACAGATACATTACAGCCAGAGAGCGCTTAGGACAAAAAAAGCAACCACAACAGAGTGTTGGCTCTTCTCTTGACCTCCGTTAAACTGAGCAGGCTCTCAGATGGACACATTACCTCCAAGAAATTTGCTCCCATTACTCTCCATCCTGTATTTCCAATAGTAGCTAAAATAATCAATTCTTAACGAGGATCACTGGCAATACAGATTATGGTGCTCAACGGTGGACAGACTGAAATAACATCGGCTGCTATGTACTAGAATTGGACAGCAACACATGTATTTATCCATGGGCTGTTAGCCTTCAGGACAGTAAAAGTTATATTTGCCATTCCAATTTTCTTCCTAAAACCAAACAAAATATGTGATGCTCTGTTATGCAATATCCAGTTGGGATTTTTCCACTTACTAGCTCAAGAGATTGGCTAGATTGGTCTTTGCATGTGACGCCTCCTTTGATCCTTCCATTGTGTGTGTGCCATGGTTCATACAGAAGATAAATTAAAAACCACATTTACTCATGTTTATTATTTTACCAAGTGACAGACAGTTCTATTGGCCATATTAGTGATGCCACAGATTTTCTTTCAGTCATCTAGAGTGGTATTTGGAAAGAGTATTTTCTTCTTAAAATCAATATCTTCTCTAGCTGCTATAATATCTCTTCATACTTAAAAGATATTACTCAGAATATAAAAGCCATTGATTATAGGCAGAAAATATACTTGCCGATTACCAAAGGAGAGGAGAAAAATAAAAAGTGCTCTCTAGTTTAAGTAGTTCCAGCTGGTGACACACCAGTACTAATCAGCACATGTTTCAAAAGCACCAGGGCCTTCTCAAGAAAATGCTTGGGTTTTCTTCTTATAAGCTGAAACACAAAGTATAGTTTATTCCAGTGAAAACACGAACCCAGATTTCTAATGCTGAACTTCTCAGAGACATGCTTTCACAGCAACTGAGTCAGAATGTACTGTTCTTGAATTATGGTAGTGAAAAAGCGGCTTGGCTTTTTTATGCAAGCTTTCTGGACAGCTTAACAGAATTTGAACAGGTGAACAGAGCAGTGAAATAGATTTAAAAGATTGGAAATTTGTCCTTTCTTCTTTGGGCTGAAGATAAAGTAATAAAGTGTGCACTTGATTTTGATAGGTTGTGATTACCTAAGAATGCTGTTACTAATTACTGTGCAGTAGAGTATCAAAATTTCTGGAAACAGCACTTACTCCCTGTTTGTCCTCTTACCTCCAAACCTGCTGCAACCACTTCAGCACTTGTTTATTTTCTCCATTGTAGCTGGCTGCAAGGAAGTCCCGTGGATTTATGTCGTACCTCTGGTCATGTACTTCTCATTGTCGTGTTCCAACCACGAATAGGGTGTGCTTCATATGATAACAGTAAAGATGGAAGAAGAAAAGTCCAAAAATGAGTTACGTAGTTTAAACAAGCTCGATATGAGCAACAGCCAAATGACCATTTCCTAAAGAGCTTGGTTTAAGGAACAATTTTCAGTGTGATATCTAATATAGAGTTAAATCACCTAATAATATACAGTAATTTCTTAAATTGTATCCTTCTATACTTACATAGTTTAGTTATTCAAGAAACTAAAATAAACCCTTTGATAAATTTGTGTCCTCTTTGATAGCCTTGGTATACGAGAACCAAATTCCAAGTCTCTTCTGAATGTTTCTTCTGAGTGTCTCTATACTATAATTTTAGGTACTTTTACAGACATTTACTCAAGTTATTTTGCAAAAAGTGCATTTGTGAGGTTTTGGTATTAGTAAAAATATTCTGAAAAAAATATGTAGGTACTGGTTTATTTGGTACAACAGAGATAAAACTGGGCATGATTTTTTAAAGCGATCCCTAAAACCAAGAAATGCTTTGGCTGTCTTCTCTTCCCAACTAATTCATTCTTCTTTCCCCTGACACCATACAGTCATTAAAGCAGGCAGAGCTTCCAAGTAGCACTCTTAGTGAGTTATTTACATTTTAAAAGGATGTTTTGGAACATGCTCAATTCCAAGCAATTCTTACATAAAATTAAATGTCGTACCCTGGTCAATACGTAACTCCATTTGACATGTGGCTTCTGCAAAGATTACCTTGACCAGTATGACAACAAAGACAATTAACAAAGAACCTACAGGTTCATCCTTCTAAAACATTTTCTTCTCTCTATTATAAAAAGTTTTTCACCACCTTTATGAGTTCCTCAGGTGACAAAGAAATACGGAAAACCAAAAAAACTACCCAAAAAAAGTGCGAAAAGAAAAAGAAAGAAACTGCCCAGACAGAGCTGTATTTGAACTAAGTTTTTGTTTCGAAACTACATATACATGAAGTATTACTGTAATTGACAGATAAACTAACAGACCTATAAATGATGAATTTCTAGGACATGTTTTTTTTCTTCAAGATGATTAGGCTTGAAATATTGGAACTTCACTGGGAAATTTAATGGTATTTCAGTCTGGCTGTTAACAAATTAGTTAAATGACATAATGATACTCACATCTAGCTGATCAGTGAAGATAATAATGATTTGTCTTCAAAATTTATCTTCTCAGGGATAAACATGCTCTTGTTTTAAGTAGGATGAAAAGAACTTAGCCGTTCTTCACACCAAGTGTTTTCTTGCAAATTTCTTAATTTTTTCATACATCAAAATATATTCTACTACATACTGGACTTCTAATACCACATATACTCTGCAAAAGAGAAGACAGAGCTAGGAAGAACAGAAAAATATCTTCATTTGGGCAGATGGGAAATTAAGAGAACATTGTAATAAAAAGACTCAATCAACCACTTCCCCAATTTTTACATAGGTCTGCTTTACTCATGACAATCTACCAAAACTGGGTTTGCCCAAAAGTGATTTTACACTGTTTTGGTCTTTTGCCTAGCAGAGAATTTAATAAATTTTATCAGAGTGAGGAATGAAATGGACTGCCACCCTAGGAATCCCCCTGTATTTCAGTCATGCCACTGATCTGCTCTGCAGTGCATCTCTCCTGTCCGACTGAACCAGTGCTATGAAGAGCAGCTTTCCACTTGATCTATTTTGACTCTACTATATCCTTTATCCTTGCAATTCAGGAGTCAACATCATTTCTGCTCAGCAAAATATAAAAAAATTTTGTTTCCATGTCAATGTGCTTCTGTTCATCTGACTCCTACCCAGACACAGATGTGGAAGCAGGAAAATTGATTTTTCCACAAATGTTTTTTCTGAGTACCATAGAAACAAGAATGAGCAGGAAACCCTGAATAATTCTCTCTTCCGAAATTTCACCTATATTTTCAAGAATCAAATGCTTCTATAATTTGGGATATTCCCGTAAACCCAGTTGATTTTGCACAAGGTCAGCTTGTTGAAAAGGTGAGGATTATCCTCTGGAATAGCACTTGTGATACTAGTTAGCATTTCTTCTGACACACCACTTACACAGAAGAATTTTCCATTCTGTCATTGCCCCGGAGATTCTCTTCATGGTTTCAGTAACAGTGACATCTGCAGCGGGGAGCTCCGGCCACTTGAAACTCATTAAAACATATTTGAGATTGACAACGAGTTGAAAACATCTGCCAGACTTGGCCAAAATGTCAAGCAAGTGTGATATTGCTGTGCTACCCTGCTACAGTGACTTAATAAATTAAGCGGCTGCGGTCAGCTCATGGTAAATTGGATTCCAATTACTGGCTTGGTTTTTTCTGTATCTGAAATATACCTTCACTTAAAGGTCCATACTCTACGTGACCTGCATTATAATTGATTTGCTGAATCTAGAAGCTGAGGTAAAGTGATACAATTTTGCTTTTTAACATGCTGTAATAAGCATCAATCTAACATATACAGCATGGCACACATAGAGTCTCCAACAGAAACTAAATCGCCTGCATTTCCCAAACAGAAGGAATAAACAAGTGACTACCAGATAGTCTCAGCCTCTTTGTTTAAATTAACCTCAAAAGTCCCAAACAACTCAGCAAAAATCTTCAAAGAACCTTATGTCATTTTTTGAAAAATAACGTTCAGGGAAGCCTCTGCATTGCAGAAGTTATTTTTCTGAGAAGTTAAAAAGATATATACCTAAATGAAGGTATGCCAAAGTAGCAAATCATCGGGCTGTATTTACTATTTCGAATGGAATGGGAAGGAAGTAGCACACATACAGTTCTTACCTTCAGAAAGACAATGTTTTCTTTCAGGTGCAAGTCAAGGGAATCCAGTCTGGGTGTGGGGAGGGATTGGATTCATAATTGCTCTCTTCCATTTCCTTCAAAGAGGTTAGAGAGATTTTTTTTTTCAGCTCTCCCTTCTTGGGAAGAATCCCCTAAACAGAATACTTTAGGAAAACAAGTATTTTTACACAAAGTAAGGTTCTCAACAAAATCATCACCTTAGACTCTAAAAAGCTATTGTGGTATAATTTATATTATCAAAAGTGTTATCTGTGATTAATATGCTAACCTGTAGATGCAGGAGTAGCATGTCAATGGAATGATAAAATTTATATAAGGGGCATAATTCTTATTTTATCATTCTGCTATTTTTTGTACTTGCTGGCTGGGGTTTTTTCCTGAAACTTCAGCACTTCTCAGAAATGATGGATATTACCTAAAGAAACGACAATGATTTTACAACCTATTATTATAGGTACAAATTATTCCCAATTTGAATAAAGTTTATTTGGATAAATAAAAATAAAATCTCAAATTTACTTATGTGAAATCTCATATATTCATAGACAATCTCTGTTTGCTTGCAGGAGCTTTAAGAAGAAAAATTTTAATCCTTGGGTTATTACCTGTGGCCAAAATAAATTTCATTTTCCCTTAGTGTACTTTGAAAGCATGCATAAATGCAAAAAAAACCAAAGCAAAATGTTTTTTTTCAAAAGACGGAATGCATTGTGCTATGTTTGTTTTACAGTATGGAGACCTCTCAAATTCATGGTTCCCTCTGTGAGAGGCTGGCAGACAGTCTATTTGCATCTGTATTCTTATTTTTTAATATAATTTTTTTATGCAGCTAGCAAGTGCCTTTTCTAATAATTTTCCATTTTAGAGGGGCATTTGCACTTACAGTAAGATTTTGCAGCATGAAAGAATATAATACAACCACATAATCTTTACATGCATATTGAACAACTTAAGAATTGTTTTTGAAATTCACAATATTATTGCATTGGCTTTTTTATTTGGCTTAATAACAGCAATGGATGTGTACATAATGTGCTGCCCTGACAAAGCAAGGGGTGCTGCTCCAGAATTTTGTCTTCTTTTCTTCATCATCTAGAGCTCAATGACATACTTCAGTGGAGCTCAGACTATAATAATAAGGTATGTTTAAGCTAAGGGTTACTCATACTTGAAGCTCTCACTCTGAGCAAACTGAGAAATCACAGGGTTACACGCAGGGTATAGTGAAAACCAGTTCAGGGAAAGAAGACAAAAATCTAATCTTCATAAAACTATAACAAGGTTCTCTGAGCCTTTTTAGTCCCTGGGATTTAATAAGATCCATGGACAGCTCAGTCACTGAAGCCCTTGTTGGTGCACCCCACACTTGAACAGTCATCCTGAGAATATGTCTGTTCCTGCCAATTCATAAATGCAAATTTACTTTAGAGAGGGCATGAATAACCCACTCATTCATCCTTGGCTACAATCAGATGAAAATACACGTGCTGAGCAACCAGCCATGCATTACTTTTTGTTATAGGTCTGCTCTATCTGCAAACGTCTCTCTCCCTGTTCGGAAGAGGGACAAGACAAGGTGATGAAACAGTCAATGTAAATCTCAGGATTACGGTCAGGAAACATATCTTCATTACAAAAAGTTCTCTAGAAACTCCTATAAACTGATATCATCCTATGGTCTCTAAAACACATTATTGTTGTTCATTTCTCAAAACTGCCACTTGAAAATCTGGGTTACTTTGCAATTTCTGGCTGCAATCTCCTACCTTTGTCTAATAAACAGAAGAAACTGAGTGTGTGACCCAGAACAGAAAGGAATTCTTGCATCTCCAGCCTCCAGGCTACGAGAGACTATGCTTCTCTTAACATGAGTATTCGCTTTTCTTGAACTGCTTTCTGTAATTTGCTTATCTATATAAAGCAGTAGCAACATAATAGTTACCAAAGGATAGTGCTACAATGAAAATAAATATGTAATAAAATAATAAAAATAAGTAAAATACTCTTTCCCATGCATCTAAAGCTAAAGACAAAACAGATTGACTCTGCTCAAAGCCAACTTCAGGAAAGACAACTCAGTTTTGGCTTATCTATATGAAAAGGACAATGTCCTTGACCCAGCAGCACTCTTTTTTTAGAATTCACACTCTCTTTTTCATCTTCTTATATCATGCCTTAACTTTTATTGACAAAGTGTTTATCCCATAGAAATTACATCATCTTATATCACCTAGCAATGACTCCTTTGAAAAAAAGAAGCAGTCCTGCCAGATGTAGAAGAAATCCATTCTGTCCTTTGAATATGAAAGAAACCCCAGCATTATGTACAAATTTGAGAAAGAAAAATACACAGGGTCCTTGAAAAAAGAGAAAAAGGAGAAAAAGCCCATTAATTAGCAATATATACCATATTTTAATAAATATGAGTAATAAACATTGCTACATGGTCTCAAAAAATGGCATGATTCCCAAATTATGTCTACACAGGATGAAGCTCTCCTAAATGCATGCAAAACTTATAATCTAATGAGCAAAATGTTTTAAATAATAAAATCAATCAAACATCTTATGTCTTCTCTAGAATGAATTTTATTCATTAAAAAGAAAACCTCATGAATATCATCACTCCAAAATCCTTCTTTGTACTTGTTATAATCTTAGAAAATAAGAGGTTTTTCTCTGGGAAATCAGAGTCTTTCTGCATGGCCTGTTTGTGTTTCAATACCTCTTCACCGCCGCTGTGTAACTAGCACCTTTAATCTCCCGCAGAAGTAACCTTATCATCCCACTGGCATTCCTAGGAATAAAAGGAACATCACAGTATGAGTCTGTTAATCACTTCCAAGGCAAACAAAAGCCCATTTTCCTGTCTTTGTATTCTGTTGAAGTTTGTCAATGTCAAGTCAAGCCTCTAAGGCAACACATCTTCAATTAGAGATGTAAAATCCAGTTTGCATGTAATTTAAATCCTGCAAACTGGCAATCTTCTCATGGAAATCACAATTATTTCCATCCTCATGCATCAGTATTTCTGATCTACCATCATTTTTCTCCTACACGAAGTGATACTTCATTTCCAAGACTGAGCATTTTTGACAGGGTTTTCTGATTTGCCATTTAGTTACCACATACAGTCAGGCTCGCGCTGATAGATGTTTAAGCTAGAGGAACAAATAATATTCTTCTCTTGCCACACTCTTTACATACCTCACAGATTCCCACTGCACCCTCACCAAGAAAAGTTAGTCTTTCCCCATCCCCTCCACTAAAGCAATATAGAGCAGGTTTATGAGCAATTTAAGTTTGAAGTCTTTCTTACGCTGAACACCGATACAAATGTGTTCCCATACAACCTTGGCTGGAGATATATCTCTAAAACCATTAGAATTCCACAAGAGACATTGAATTTTGGTTTAAATAGGTATGGTTGTGTGCATGTGAGGCCAGATCTTTAAATCAATGTATTCCCTCTGCTTTCAGGGAAACTGTGATTTAGATCCCACAACAGCACAGCGCTGCAATCCCGCTGAAGTCAGTGGGTCCATAAGTGATGTTCAACAACAGTATTGTGTTGCTAATACAATTCTAATAACAAATGACTCCTAAATCACATATTTACTGTGATCAAGAATATGAAACTTTTCTTTTAGATTACTAAAGCAGAGCTCGGAGACACATCAAGCTTAAAATGACTGAGGAAATGTCACAATGCAAAAAAACCTGACACCTGTTCATGTTCTTTAAACCAGAAATGTTCTATTTCGCAAAAATGCTAGAATTCTCTTGTGTTCTGATGAGTATTCATTCAAAATTAGTGCTCTATTCATTAAAGAATCTCTTGGCTTTTTTTTTTTTTTCCTTTTTTGGTGGCAGAAAATCAGGACTTCTTTTCCATTTTAAAAAATATACCCAAAATAGTCCAAAGAGGTAAAATTTTGAAATTTGCTGCATCTTTGGTTTTAACTCTTAGAATGTTTAATTTCCCTTTCTCACTGTTTACCCTATTGAATTTATTTGAATTTGATTGATTTTATTCATCCATTTTTAAGGCCTTGGTTTTTCAAATCCTTTTAATTTCTCTCCTCTTTTCCTGCAGAATTCTGTCCTTCTTGAATCTCCAGAAGATGTGGAAGAGTGTAAAATTTGCTAGAGGACATTGAGGGTGTTCTGTGATTTACTTCAGAAAAAGCAGAAATCTTCTTGGGAGATAATTCTGAAAGGAAAATTTTCAGAACCTGATATACCTCTTTATGTGAGGCGTAGAAAAATACAGAAGTAAAGATGAGTTTGGGAGATATGGAAGGAAAAATGTTGTAATATTTGTCCTTTTTTTTCCAAATACTCTATTTAAATTGGCAATAAAATAGTAATTCTAGTAATGCATCTGTTCAGGTCTCTTTTCCTTGCAATACTAACTCCTAAGTGGTCTCCCTGTCTTAGCTTGACCCATCAGCTTTCTCATTCTATTTTGTTTTTCCTCCTGTCCTGCTGAGGAAGCGAAGTGAGAGAGAGGCTGGGTAGGTATTTTCCCTTCACCAGGTTAACTCACCCCACTGCACTGCAGAAGATCTTTCACAGAGGACTGGGAACTCACAACTGCATTGAAAATTTTCAAAAAATCCTGACAATAGCCCTGATTCTGCAGTTCTTTGTATCCAGGAAAAGATGGGGCTGTGCAAAGCCCTGTGGATTTCAATGTACCTACCTGCAAGGAGGGATATTCAAATCGACAAGCAGGTGCTTCTATACGTAGAAAACCTGGCTGGAGCCAGGAGGCTCCACCTGCCTCAAAACAACTGTGGCACCAGGACCATGGAATCCTCAAAATGACTTAAAGCATAGGCACAGAACCAAAACAACAAAAAAACCCCAACTCTTCACAATTAGCCCCCAACCACTTAGCTATATGGTCATCAAAACACTAGAGAGAAAACTTGTTGCCAGTATAGTCAAGGGCTCTCTTAATTTCATGCACTGTGACTTCAACAATTTATTCATGTCTCATTTTATTTCTCTAAAATTGGCTTCATTTAAAAGAAGGGAAACCACATTTCATGCTCTTCAGTTTCATTAAAGAGATACAGATCCCTTACCAAAAGAAGACTACTTTAAATTAAGCCATTGTAGCAGAAGAAAATATTGAAATTTTGAATCTGAAAGGACTCTGACACAATCTATATTCTCTTGCACATCTTTCTTTACGGTATTAGAAAAAAAGGAAGAAAAAAGTTCCTCCCTTTAAAAAATTGCTTTGAATCACATGATGGAATATGTAACACTCAGCTGAGAGTAACACAAGTGGACTATCTCACAGATTTTCTAAAGTTTGTCAAGAAAGAAGGCCATTGAACTCTTCTTCAGCAGTGTGGGAATACAGTATTTCACCCTCTGAAACTCACTTGTATCTGCTTGACAGGGAAGGTATGGTAAACTCCCTTGCTTAATGATCATTCTGTAGGAAACATGATAGAAACCCTATATGAATTACATAAGATAAATCCAGCATCATTCAATATATGTGGCTCACAGTGAGCTCAATTTTATGAGTAATTAATGAACTGCTCTAAATTCCAATAGTATTTTATGCTCTCTTGGTTGCAGGACATATACATACATCAGAGGTTTTTTTCCACATGGGTAAACAACCATTTCTGGGGCTGACTTGAACGAAAGATGCAGCTCAGATTTATTCAAATCTTACTTCACAGCAGGTAAGGGCCTTCAGTTCCCCTTTAGCATTCACGTTCATTACAGAAAACAACAGTTTGGTGGGGGCTGCATCACATGAGGATGACAAAATATTTCCATGAAATTCCCCATTGAAATTTCTTCCCTTCTTCAGGTTTGTCTGCAAAACAACAACAACAACAACAACAACAATAACAAAGGGGGGAAAAAAAGTCTCTCCTTTCTGTCTTTTAGATCTGTCCAAGGAACAGAAACTACCAAAAGCTTTCCATCAGGGAGCCTTCTCCATAAATACACTTTCCATAAACACTTTCAGTTTTTGATGTTCTCTACCTCCATCCTCAAAGCTGTACTGCCTCAGTCTCCTGTAGGTACAGCTTCCTGAAGAACCACCCTTCAGTGTCCTTCTATACAGCAAAAAAAGAGATACTAGTTCTGTGTGCTTTCTTGATACCTATTGACCTTACCAGAATAGCCCAATACCCTACAAAACACCCAGGCAATAATTTCCAATAATCCCTTGATCTCCTTTTCCAATAATCCTATTTATTAGAGGCAAGAGACATGGGAGCATAGTCCAAGGAACAAAAATGCTGTTTCTTTCACAGCCTAATAAAAAAGGAAGACATATGTTCCAACTAGAAGAGCAAATTAATTAGTGAGCCTTGTCAAGCTCAAAAACCCCCCTCTATCAAATTAAAAGAAATGAAATATTAATTTTGTTATTTTAAACTCATTTTCCTTACAGTCCACTGCAAATACTGAAATACAAGAAATATCCCATAAACACACATTCATGGCTCAGGTCTATTTCCCTATTTCCAGGGATCAAGGAGACAAGCAGTGCAAATAGATTACTTACTGACTTTTTGCAGACTTTTTTTAATCATAAATGACTTTTCTACAGCTACATGACTATTTGGATTCCAGAATAAAATGCATGTTTTCTGAAAGATTCTGATCTGAGTGGCTCACGAGAAGGACCATGAACAGTCATAAATGGTAATGGCCATAAATCATCCTGGGTTTTATGCATCTATTAAGGTAGATTGCCTGAACCGAATCAAGGCATCAGCTCATAAGGAAAGTTTTCATGCTTTAAATCTTGCTACACATCAATACCAATTATGCAAAATTTTTAGGTTATCTATTTGTCACTTCCTTACTACATGAAAAGCAGTGGATTTCACCCTCTCTATGCTGGGTGGGAGAGCGAGTTCCCTAAAACATTACACACTGGGAAACCGTGGTCTAACGTACCTTGCCAATTTTGCCTGAAGCTGTTTCTGTCGACACTAGAGAAAAGGAGCTATCATTTATTTCAATGGATGCTGGCTCAGATGGAGAGACATTATACACAAACAAAGCTTTAGGGGCTGTTTTTGATCACCCAGGGTTGTTTGGGTTTTTTTTATTGTTGCTCATCTCTGCATTTCCTGATTTTGCTGAAGTAAAGAACAGCTGTTCTCACAAGCTTACCAATTCAAAGCTGTGAGTACAAAAGTTGCATCCAAATTTCCTTTTTCTTTAATAGTGTAGTACAGATCCTATCTCGTTCAACAGAGGACAAAAGTAAGTCCATAAAAGGGAGGAAGGGGAGTCAGTCTCACAATTCTACTAACTGTGGGAAGGAGTATCTCCCTGTATGTATATCTACAGGCACACTGCTGGGATTTCTTACTCCCCAGTAGAACAGAGACTGTGGTAACATGGTTCACACATGGAAGGCTGCTCCCCAAAATTGTTTTAGGGTCATTACAATGACAACCCTGAGGCCACCTCAGCAAAGGTGGTGTTTTTCCAGGACGAAAAGACAAACGTGATTTCTTCACAACGTGTGTCCCTTGCACTGCGTTCTGTTACATTTGCAGATCATTTGTAGGCACAGTACAACTGACCTGAATGTGCTCAGTGAACCCGCCCTGGTTTCTTGGGCACTCAGCAGTCAAAAAAAATATCATGCTTTCTGCCCCAAATAAACGTTTTGCAAGACAAGTAGATATGACAAGAGAAACACGAAATCAGAGTAAGACGTAGCACAGAAGCACTTAGGTCACATGTGCTATAGAACCTGCCCAGAAATTTGGTCAAGTGTCTGCTACGTGCAGACACATCTCCAAAATAGCCCTACATGCCACAGTTCCACAGAATGATATAGTACCCACCTGCCAACTTTCTGTCCAGGGAAAACACTGCACCCAGGCAGCAGGATGCATGTTTGCCAGGAAAACATCTCTCTTTGGACTGGACCGGGCAAGGCAAACCAGCATGCAGCCTCTGTGCTCCCGAGCTAGCTCAGGCATCAATAAAATAGCAGCCACTGCCATGACAAAACTTTACACGTGTCCTTCAAGTGGGATATAGTTTGCAACTGTAGGAAGAAGAGCTCCCCATTTGATCCTCCCTTCGTAAACTCAAGGAAACAAATTTGGCACTGTGCCTCTGCGCCTGCGGCTCGAGAGCAGAGCTGCTGAGCTTTGAAAACAAAAGGATCAAGCCTGCTGGCTGCAGGTGGTGAGGGCAGACAGTGCACCACACACACAGACTCCTTGCTGGGGAGAGGTTTGACTCTCTGACACACCAGAAAACAAGGGAGCATGACTTCTAGGTCCAGCACTTTGTGTTACTCCTCCTGCTGTCTCAGACACTGAAATGAACACTGCTGACAGCTAGCAGGTAAGTCACTACTTAGATGCAAGTCAAGTGCCACACACAGTGTATTTTCCCACACAAGTTAAAGACACATTCAGAATCCCAAATAATAATTTACCTCAAAAGAATTTGCTCATTATGTGCTTTGCCTGACCCTCAGGGTGTTGTAAAGCCCTCTGAATAGTTAGGCCTGAAATAATCTCCTGCTGCCTGTAACACTGGCCTTTTTTTTCTTTTCATGTAACTGCAAACAGAAACTCCTTATTCAAAAAGGAAAAGGTTATTAAACTCAGCAGAGTTATTCTAAAAGAGATAGAAATGAACTTTGACTGCAATCTTAAGCGTGAGTCTTGCCTGGAAAGCTGTTTGACACTCAAAAGGCGAGCAGAGAGCACAGATTCAAGGCTGGCCATTTTCATGTGTAGTCACCATTAAGCTGACAAGAGAGTAATCTGCTACCTCTCTTTGTTGTGAACGATCCTTTAAATTTGGGGTTACTGTTACTTTTATGGAGGGATCCTTTAAGCTTCATGCTCTCTTGACGTGATTCTCCCTTTTCTAAAGAAGGCATACATCTCAAAGTGATTTAGATGTTTGTGGTTTACACTGGTCAGTTGCCTCACTTGTGCCAGAGTGACTCAGACGAGTAACATGAAGACAGATGAATCTAAGCAGCTGGAGTCCTGTCTGATTAAATCTTTAAATCCATAGTGGTTCACCTGTAAAACAGCATCACAGTCATGACATGAAAACTAAGCTGGTGGCTAGCCAGTGAAAGAGCACCACGGACCTCCAAAGGCCACGTTTTAACTTACCTGCTTGTTTTAAATAGGGTGATGAATGACAGCGAAAAAGGCACTCAGTCTCCCTTCCTTTAATGCCCTTCTTTGTTTAATAGCTGGACTGCCCAGCCACAATATTTCTTTTACACATAAAGCTTACTAAGTCCACTCCAAACCTGAAGTACTAAAGCTATTCTCTCTGCTAACCTTTGCCTGGTGCACAAATTGCCACAACCACCTGGCAGCTACTGTGATGGAGGTACAATGCCTTGAAGAAACACGGTCTGGAGCTGGTGAGAATGATTATTAGCACCGGTCACACTTGATAATAATAAAAGAGATAAGCTGTATTTAACTATCTTGTTGGTAACCATCAAGAAATCAAATGAGCTAATTACTATTTCCTTTTTTTCCCCACTGATCTGCAATCCCTGGATGAATGCTGTGTAAACCAGAAAAAATTTTGTGGCCATCCTTTAGTAATTGACCTTTAGCTCTCCCCATTTCATTTGCCCTAAGTGTTAATTGACTTTGAAAAAGCAGTATATTATCCTTTTAGAAAAGAAAGTCTGATTTGTGCCCGCCAACATCTCACAGCATCAAAGCCCTGTTAAATCATAGAGCAATACAGCTGAAAATGAGTCTCCAGAAGAAATGGAAAGAGGGTGGGGGAAGGAAGCAGAACAATTATTGAAAGAGCTCCACTGCCATCTAGAGAGAATCTGCACTAACCCATTTTCTGAAAGAGGGGTTCAGGTTCTTAGTCAAAATATTTCTGTTCTGATGTCGTTATGGGGGAAGGCAGGAACTCCACTCAGGTTCACTGTACCTATCCATTTTTAAACCAATTTTTAGTAACCTGCACAAAAAAGAACATAACCTGGAATACAATCTATCATGAATTTCTATGGAAATCATGGGAGAAAGCTTTAAAGGCTCTCTTGTAAGTTCCCCTGCAATGACGTACGGTATCTGCATAGCTTTGTTTCAAAGAAGCTCCTTTGAAGAGGTATCATTGTAGAAGGGTGCTTCAGTCCTAAACAATTTACATGTTAAAGGACATGTTATGCCCTTGGCAGCTGCCTTTATGATATTGCTTGTCAGTTAGAAAGAAAGAATGTGCTGTTCTAAAAGGGTAAGATTTTTTACTCCTTCAAGTGTATAAATTTTTTTTTTTTTCATGTTTTGTGTGCAGACATCAGGAGGCACCCATGGAACACGTTACTAGTGAGAGCCTACTTTAATCTGACTGATTTAATTTGCTCTGTCTCTGACCAAAAAGCCACAGAACTCCATTCAGTGTGTGAGACAGGTCAGCTGCTGTAAAAACGGGAGAGGTATCCCTCACTGGGAGCAGCTAATCCGATTACAATCTCAGAGCAGCTGACACGGGTACATGGCGAAGTGCATCTGGAACAAAAGGAGTTATTTTAAGGTACAGTCAGCAACTAATGCAACTGTGATTAATGAACCTCAAAATGGAGGGTTCGTTACCGCTGTGTCACAGAAACACTCAAGAGTGAATTGTGGTCCTCTTGGTCTCCATCACTGTTATTCACCTTCTGATTAAAGAGCAGTGTGGGACTTGTAACAGCCAAGAAGTGCTCAGGTGATCCTCTGTCTACTGACTCTGAAAATTTCAAAACCAAGACCTGTTTGAGGACTGCTGGTATAAATCTAACTGGCACTGTTTAAAAAGGCAGCCAGGATGTTTCTCATATTACAGCGCAGTTTGTGTTTGCTTCCTTTGTGAAACCCTGTTGGACTGAAGTATCTTGAGATACACAAAACTAGTAAATTAGTTTGTGGTTATTTCCTTTGCCTAGCTGGTTAGCTGCTCTGTGATGGTGCGAGGCTTTCGCCCACTTTGGCAGCAGTGGTGATTTAATAGTGCACAGAAAATTATAATGGTAGCTAAACTTCAAGTAAATATATGTTAAACATGATGCATTATGCCAATATGAGAGGCAGCATCTGAAATATTTTTAATCTTATTCCCTGACTAAATATGGCACCTCAAAACAGGTTTGTCAGGGAAATTATATTCATTTTCACTGAAATACACTGAATACACTTAGGTTTGCTAAGCCAAGAACTGCTTTCAGTAAGGTGACTGTCAGTCTTCTTGTTCCTATCAATGCTGAGACTGATGATTCCTGGATGGAAGAACATAGTAACTGTGAAGGATGGGTTTATGAAGAAGGGGAATCCAACACTTGGATCAAATATTAGGAAACAGAGCACATAATACTGAAGCAGATGCCTGACTGGATGGATCTTCCAGTCCAAATATGATGCAAAATGCAGAAGGCATTTCTTCCAGTGAGTACAGCCAAGAGACTTGTCCTGAGGAAAACCCCAAATGCACATTTGAAAAACAGGGATTTTTTTTTTTGCTGACAAACACAATTAAGCTGTGCAGTTCAGGGAGAGAACGATAACCCTGAGAATAGTAACTGTGGATGTGCAAACATTTACACAAGGCTGGACTGGGCTTTTTGCTGTTACCCTGTTTCTAACTTTGTCCAGAGGCCTTGAAGACAGTCCTGAAATAATGACAAAGAATGACAGCTCACCTTATAGCAATAATGCATTAAAACTGAATTGGGTAAATGTCAAAAGCAAGAGAGTTTTAGACACAGAACTGCTTCAGGTGAAGCACAAGTACAGGGTTTCTTCGCTTTCTTCTTTTATTAAAGGTGAATAAATTCAGCTCATAATGCTTGCAACATGAAAACCAGCACCTCGTCTGCTATATTTTACACTAGAAGTTATTTTAGGCATTATTTCCAATAGACGGGCTTGTTGCTATCAGACAAAAGTACCTCAACTTGTTATGGATGGGAAGAGAACATCCATATTGTGAAAATTAAAAGATAGCATCTCTTCTGTGTCTAGAATTTATTGTGGAGTTCAAAGGGCATTGTAGAAATTCTGTTTGATTTGTACTTGCAACTGGACATAATAGAATAGGCTTCATGAAGATATGGATCTGTCATCCTTTTCTGAAGGCTGTCTTAAAATATTATTTTTCAAGGGACGTAAATAAAACTCCCTTACAGTGTGACCGTAATCAGTTTATGCCACATCTTGATACTTCCTTCCCCTGGCTTCCAGACTTTGTCTCCTTTACTGAAACTCTTTATTTCTAAGGGTAGACTGTGCCCCACTATTATTTTTTTTGGGTACAATAAGACCAAGCACGCTCTTTAAAGGTAACTGTCATGTCAGGGTCCAGTCCTCAAAATGAAATTCCTAGAACATACTCATTCATGCTAGATGTTTTCATTCATTTTAGCAAAAAGAAAGGCACACATAAATCTTTCTCCTTCTTTCACAAGCTCTTTACTCATAGATTCATTGACTAAGAATTCTTGTTTGAGCTGGAGCTTGAATTAAGTAGGCTTCTTATTAAATGCCAGGTAAAACATGATTACATTGTTGCAATGTAATATTTTATGATTTGTAAGACATTTATTTTCATACTGATCTTAAATATTTTGAAGAATAAGCTGGATTTGCTCTGTAGAAAGCAAAAGCAGCAGTTTGATGTTGTTGGCCTAATTTCTTCAGTGATCAATGCAAGGACTAACCACAAGTCTATAACTTATTTGAAGTTAAAAGTTGCTGCTCTCGCACAAATGTCAGGAACCTGCCTTCTTGGTATAGAGTATCTTGAGTCTGATCTTGATGGATTATCCTCATGGAGGCATGTAACCGTGACACTTGATATTAAAATCAAACAATCATACTCAAGGATAGCCAGTATCATGTCCTGTCATATATATGTGTGCTGTACAGAAGAGCTCTGGAATATGGAGAGAGGAATAAATAAACAGGGAACAGGTATGAGTGCTCTTCTGTTCTTTACAAGTAACCTCTAGGGGTAATCTCGCTGAATTTCTTTGCTCTTTAAAGAGCTGACACAACCTTTTGTTGAGCCTTTTGGAGACCTGACTCTAATGATTGCTGCAAATTATTGGCCTGTATTCACTTTAATATGTGAGATGTAAGAGGTGAGGTGCTTGAGAGCATAAAAACCATCGAACACACGAGAGCCAGAATGTACTTATTGACTATAAGCAGACCCAAATGGAAGAAGCTGACTTGTGGAGTACTGTAATACGAGTATTGATTTTGTTTTCTTTATCAACATGAAAGGAGGAAAACGCAGTAAAGTGATGAAATGTGCTGATCATACGAAATGGGTGAGTCAACAAATACACAATAGGGAAGCAATAAAATTCTCACGGATTTGGCTAAACTAAAATCATGGGCAGATAAGTGGCTTACGAAATTCAATTTGAAAAAAGGTAAGATACTGAATCTGTAGATAAAATAACAGGAAAAGGGAACTCTATTTTCAATGGATAGAGAAGTGACTGCTGAAAAGCTTTGCTTTTTAACATTTCAATGGAGATAGCTGTATGCAATAAACTCAGGTTTCTCTAAAAAAAGCTTCCTTCCTGCCAGCACTTTTTTTTCAGCAGTTGCTGCTGTCTAGTAAGACACTAGCCAGAAGAGAGAACTGAAAAGAATATGTGAATTTCTTCAACTTTTGTCCAATTGACTCCTTTTTATATTAAAAAAGAGAGAAGAAAAAATATTTAAGAACGTAAAAATTAAAGGAGATTATGCTAATACCATGCTAGATTAGATATTATAAAAGTGACATTCATAATGCATATATCACTGTGATTACAAAAAGGCAACAGAGTTGGGAAAGCAGGATGCAAAGAAGACAATAAGGAGATGCATATTGGCTAATAACAAATAACTTGCTTAGGCAGTCTGAGGAACAGGGCATACATTTGGAACGCAGTGAAGAAGATTAACCACATCACTCTTACCAGCTTTACAAGAAGAACAAATCCTGAGATATTGTTGTGAATCCTGTAAACATACTGTTAAGAGGAAAAGGGAAAAATAAAATCCAAACCCTGACATCTGAGACAGGATTTACTAAGGAATGCAAAATCCCACAGCTGTCAGGATTATATCAGCAACTTTTGTACTACTGAGAGCTTCCAAGCACTGGTAACACCACTTTGACCCCAAACTTTCTATGCCATGCCAGTAATAGTGAGAATCTCTTATTTTTGAATATTTCACTCATCAGTAGTACAGTTATAACTGTCACCAGATTGATTTCTGATTAACTTTCCATTGTAGCATGTCTTTCTCCCCGGTTTTCGCCTCCTTCATCCAATTCAGAAATGTTAAAAAGGAAAAAGACCTCCCAGAATTCACAAAGAAAAAGAGAACCAACATTTCTCTGGCTGTCAAACCAACAGCAGCAGTCAGAGTATCCACAGAACGCAGCAAGTACTTGAACACGTTTCCTCTCTGATACATGCCTCTCCCACTGGAAGAGGCACCAGACAAGATCATGTCCTGAAATCTCAACAGTGCAATAAAACTGACTTTTAATTGAAATAAAAAAATTATTAACAAATAAAAGACGCCAGTAAGGTACCAAACACGGAAGTATTTGCGGAGGAGCTAATGAAGGCTTTGCTCTGCTCTTCAGTTATTTTGGGGGAAAGCAGAGCATTTTGTTCTCCAATGATTTCTAGGGTCACACGCACACACTTTGCATGCAAAGGCAAGTTCTCTTTTTACTTCAATGTAAAGCTTGTTTGGACCAAAAATACTCTGTGAGAACTTTCCATTTAATAGCTAAATATTACTAGTAATGGTTTGTTGTGGGTTTTTTTTCACAAGCCATTACAGTCAAACTGATCCTAAATTCTACAATGCCTTTGTAATGTCTTCAGCATCAGCTGACAGAAAGGCCCAGTGAAATGTGGCCAAAAAGGCTTCTCGTTTTTTTTCACATAGCCAGAAGATCTTGGCAGAGCACGCATACATGGAGAATTGCAAATTTCTCTAAAATTTTGTGTATAATAAAACTACTGCTAGAGGCTGAATACTAATTCCCTGATATCAAAGTAAAATAAAAAGCAACCCTCATTGCTGTTAATTTGACAGCTGGTCATTTCCTCAAACCTGAGAAAGAATCCTTGGGCCCAGGCAGCTTTTAGAAACATGAAAAGGCATATTCCTGTAGGAGGCAACACAGCAGCAGGGCTTCAAGGATGAAACCTGGTCTTGATTTAGTAGACTGGCAGCTACAAGAGAGAAATCCAGCACATATGCAAATGTGCCTGCAGCTAATGAGTGCATGTGCAGCTCAGAAGGGTTACAGATCTCCACATAAAATTCTGACCTAAAGCTAACATTCAATTTAGAATCTAAATTGAGAGGGAGGAGGAGGAGAGTCGGGGGGGGGGGGATAAGGTGTGAATAATTCATAAGAATCTTAATTGATACTTCTTTGCTGTGTCAAAAGCCCATTAGCATTATGGGTGGTCACCTGTTTTTTAATCACCCTTTGTCTTATAGTTCTGCATTTGTATCAACTACCCAGTGACTAATTCCGCAGCAGTGCTTGCAGCCACACAAATGGCACAGAAGTTTCCTTCAGTGGAGCTACACCAGTAAAGGCATCTTACCGGTGAGAATATGTTGCACAATACCTTAATTCTGAGACAGAACATGCCCATGTTTTTTGCACTCTGAAGTCGGTCTGGTTTCCACACCACTAATTACAGGGTTGGATATGATATAATTGAGGGGCAGTTGATCTTACTGCTTTTTCGGATGAGACTGCTTTCACAGCAGCAGTGAAGGAACAGTACGACAGAGTACATTTACACACATTCTCATCCACTCCAACATTGAATAGAGTATTTTACTGGTGTTATGAAGCCTGCTCTCTACGCATCATTCTGTGGATATATTGTAGCCTGTCAATGTCTTTTTTAAGCCCATATTTAGCTTTTTCTCAACCTTTTAGAAAACACAGGAGTCGTAGTTTAATGCCAACTAAAGTTACAATGTTAAAGCAGCTCAGGAGAGGTAAAGCCAAAAAAGCAGGCAAACCTGGACCTTGATTGTGTCAGTTCGTCAGGTAAGTATATTCACTGGTCCCTGCTGTTGACCATCTTGCTTCAGAAGCAGCCCATCTGTGTAAATAAAATTTCACTCAGAGTGTGTAGTTAACACACGCCACCAACTTTGCCTCCTGTCTAAAGTCACATCTAGACAGAATGGGAAGCGGTATTAGAAAAAGATTTAAGATATTGATGTATTGTCCCCCCCATGCAATCATGTGTGTTAATACAGTAACTCTTTGTTTCCACAGTGGTTGAAGTACGCTGATGGGTTCTACTTTACAAACAATGCCCCCATCCTTCCCAAAGACCCCATAAGTCTATAGATAACTAAATCCATGAGGTTCTCCAACTGCTACGGAAAAAACTCAGTTGCCTGAAGTTGTGTGTGCCTAACAGCTTGTAGGAGTTGGGCCTGAACAACAAATTACATTCCTTATGCTTCTGTGATTGAGCATGGAACTGTTTCATCCTCCTACATCAACACAACGCAGCCATTCAGGCGAGAGAGTGCCTGACCTCACGATACTGCAGGGAGAATTGCAGGTAGGGTGATTAAAATTACTCAGACAGAATGAGTTTTAAAATATGAAGCTTATAAATTATATAGCCTTGCCAGTGCCATGGGGACAGGCTACACAGCAACTTTCATACACCTACTCTCAGTTTCACACAGCCATGGTTGGAAGGTAAAAGTTTGAATCTTGGTATCAGGCAGAAGAGAAAGCAGAGGGGCGGACTTCCTGCCAGAACCTTGATAATGACGGCAGAGAAGGAACCAAAACCACTGAAATTATCAAGCTGAAAGCATTTCTTTTAGCTACAGTATTAATTGCATCAAAATTAAAAGGATAATTTCGTCATCTGACTGCTGGTAGATGAGCAGCAAAGTACAGGACTGCCATCTACTGGCACCATTAGTATCTCAGCGGTGAGGAAACGGCAATGAAATGTATTTTTGGAAATTCCTGCAGGATTTGGCTCTTGGCGTACCTGCCGGTGGTACCATGCCAAAATAACCGTGCTGGGCTGCACCACCAAGGCACGTCCTGCCTGCAGCAACGATATTAAATGCATCAAGAAGTACAAAGGCTCTGATCCTTCCTGACATGTACTGCAAACACGGCAGGGACAAGCTTAAGTTCTGACAGAAAACCAAAAGCAGAGGCAAGCTGCAGGAACAGACCAAATGTCTGCTCGCATCTGCAAAACTTGAGGCAGGTTCTACCCAGCTAGCACACAAACTCAGCAAAACAAGAATGTATTAATCAGCCCGAAGGCTATTTTCGTATCAGGAAAACTAGCACCTTTTAATAAACTCTCATGCTGTGTATTCTTATGACAGGCATCTCCACATAAGTTGGTGAACCCTTCAACTAACTGTTTTTCCTGAAGTTATGGATAAGTTCTAAGGCATGTACACTTAAGGATACTGTAAATTCATTGGCTGTTTTGGCCCAAAAAAACTTCATGCCAAGAAAATCAATAGTGCATACATTTTCTTCTGGTATTCCCTAGGGTCTTCCTTAACTAGAAAATCATTTATGGCTAAAATTGGGCTGTCCAACTGTTCTATTAATTCCTCATTCTCATTATGTACTAAAACATCCATTCAGCATTTTTTTCCTCTACTAATGTAACCGAAAGTCATCTGCTCAATGAAATTTACTGCTTGTTTTTTTTTTTCCTGTGTATACAAGAAATTGTTGTGCATTTTGTATTAGGTCTTTATTATCTAGTAATGATGGCTTGCTAATTAAATTGGGGTTTATTGACATAGTTAAATTCTAATTTATGTTTTTGGAGCTTTGTTTAATTCATTTAGTTAAAATGTAATCACCTTCTCACTATTATCTGATATTACATAGAAAGAAAAAAAGAATAGCAACTCCTCATATTCAGCTGATTTTCGATTATTAAATCTTATTACTTATTGCATTTCCCTGAGAAACTTTTTTAACCACTTTAAGCTGATTTGAGGGGAGGAGGCAGGGGGACAAGCTGTGTAATTTCTTTGGATTCAGCTCCTTGAAGGAGTCAAACGGAGTGCTTACTGCAGCTCACTGGGATGCCGCTGCACACATTGCTTGTGCACACATCATCCTTAGAGGTGTGACTCACAGCTGACTGACAGACTTTTTTGCAACAGTTATGCATGAAAACAGACAAGCAAAGAAAACATAACAGTTCTTTACCTTTCCTTCCTGGGCTGTGAAAAACTGCCCCCAAGCGAGTCTGGTGCTAGCAACTTTCATAGGAGCTACTTTGGGGGACTGAAATGAGACTGGGAGTGATTGCACCTCGAGGTCTGCCTCAGAGTGATGTTCCTATATTCTCACCAGAGCATGTTCTGCCCTCTAAGCCTTTGCTTTTGTGATAACAGCTGTTTTGCAGGCAACCCACCCGTCCAGCAGGAGGTGAAAAAGAAAGTATTTATTCCATACATCATGTAAGATACAGTCAGTCTAACTATAAGGACTCTGGAGAAAACTGAGTGCTACAGAGGATTTCATCCAAGTAATTAATGTATCCTACAGTATATCTTGAGAAAGACATTTTATTGGGTGAATAAGAAAAACACTGAGGCAGAAAAAACTTCTGAAAGCTATTATTATACATTAAATATCTGGCAAGAAATAGATCTTACACTTCCAACATATTAATCTTGAGTCAATAAGGTTGTCTGTAGCCTGGTCACACCAACTTTTACTTTTCAGTCTATTCAGAAAGATGGCTCTTTTTTTTTTTTGCAAACCAATCATTAAATACATGCAGGTCAGATGAAAAGGCACAGGTATTTAAACTACCATTACCACAAAATGAGAACTATTGCATAAAAATAATCCTGCTCCACTACAGAAAGAGTTGAAACTTTTTTGATTTACAGATTTTGTTATAGTTTCATTTCAGTTTCAATATCTTTGGACATGTCATTTCTAGAAGTGACCCCGGATAGTCCATCGAACTAGATTAACCCTCTGCAATCTGCTGCTCCTCAGAAGTCAATAAAAGCTCTTTCTGGATGCATGTGATATAAGAAAAGGCCCTGAAAGTAATTTCAGGCCTCTATCCAGTCGAAGGACAGCTGAAACATGAGCACTGTTTTCTGATGTTACAAGGACAGTTTCTGTGAATCATAATTCTTTTTAGGATTCATAAGTGTAAATTCAGTTTTTTATGACCTTGTATGTCAAATGTACTCGACATGGCACTCTGAAAAAAAGCCAAATTATAGTTTTTGCTACAGACATGCAGTACAGAAAACTTTAGGTTTTTATCCTACTCCTGAGTTATTATTAAAGCTGTTAACATGGGAAGAATTTGCAGTTTTTCAAACTACATGTCATTCATCTCTAAAATTGTCCAAATCCCTGTGTCAGTGACTGCCTTTAACAGTACTATCAATAGATGAAAGGTTATCAATAATCATTTGGTAGCATTATTTTCAAAGTCAAAATTCTCACAGGAGCAAGAAAATAGGACGCAGTTCTGTGAATATATTTTCAATATAAGAGTAAAATACCTTTTCCTAATACATTTTTAATGTATTTTGAATTTAATTTTAAAACTAATTCAACGAGATAATTTTAATTTTATATTTTTCATATATACCAAATGCATTTTTAAGGTGTGGGAGACAACATTAATGTGGTTAGTTCTGACAGTTTTAACTTCTAATTAGGCACTGTCATTTTCCAGTTGCACACTATGCAGAGAGCGTGCAAGACTACAAGCTCTTCATTTAGCTTTGTGATAGACACCAAAAGGACTTGGGATTAAATAAGCCCAAATTTCTTCTAGTGCATGGAGGAAAATTAAGCCCAGAACCATAACTGAAGTCCATAAATAAAAGCTTTAGAAAAGAAAAGGGGAATATATACTCTCAGTGTTTTAAATACATAGATTTATCTTAGATTTTCTAATAAGAATTTCTCCCCTCCAAAATTCTCATGGTCTGATTATGTTACTGGAAGCAGCACAGTGTTAAGGTCTTGTGCTGCTGTATCCAAACAGAAATGCTATTATTTTAATCTTACTCACATCTACTCTGTACCTGAAGTGGTCTTCATATTCTGGACTTTAACCTACACCTTTTAAATATGGATAGTTTGCTCAAAAACGTAGAAACTAAATTTAAAAACATGGATTTTCTAAATAAGATCTCCCAGATGACTGCAGTGATGTGGGCTGAAATTATCATATCATTAATATTGGAATACCTACATTTTCTCAGCCCTTTCTGTAAATCATTCCTTTTGAGAGAAGAGATTTATTGTCACACAATAAATGTGTACTACTTTTGCCCTGCAAGGGCTGGGTTTACGAAGAAAACTTGATAAAAAGAACAAATAAACTTTTCTAAACTTCAGAAAGGTATGTTTTAGTATCATATATTATGGCTATTATGCTGCATTCTATACTTTTGTGCTTCAGAACAGAAATTTACAGAGAGATTTCTCCATTGGGCTCTACTGAAACTCAGCCATTACACACTCCCCTAACCTAATGTAGGTATTCGGTGCACTGCAGCACAGGCTTCTCCAGTCATGGAGTATGTCTGGCAAAATAAGAAGCTCTCTGTTAGGGCTGCAGTGGAGCTCCACATGGGGAAAAAGAGGAGGACCATAAAAGAGAGTGTTTTCTTCTCAGCTCGTTCTTTTTTAATGGCAGTAATTCACAATGCTTCACGACACTGAAATGCCGCTGTAAATCCTGGAGAGAGTTATTAAAAGGCAAGTGAAGCTGTCAGAAGCACAAGATAAAGATATCAAATCCATTTCAGCTCCACAGGCATGGCATGGAAACACATATGGGCTTACATGGCATGTATGTTTACACTACAGCACTGAAAATTTAGTGGTTAATAAATCAACTGCAATTTGAAGCCAGAACAATCAGACATGCCAACGTAATAAAATCCATCAAACTGAACCCAAGTAAGCATACAAAAATAATAAAATTCATAAGACCAGGTTAGGAAGAATTAAACAGGAAGGTAACACCTGAATGTAATTCAGGGCCGTTACAAGGTAGTCCTTTTCTACAGTCACCTGTTTCTTTTGAACAAAGAGGGAAAGGAAAATGCTGCATTTTCCAAATGTACAATTACAACTGTTCACAAAGCTGATTATAAATTAATATCAGAAGCTCCAGTTTCATGAAAAATAGAGAATTCTTGGACAAGAATATGATTATTATAATTTGTGGTGTTCGTGTGTTATCAGCTGCACTACCAACATATCACATGTCTGCAGAAATCCTACAGAAACAGACCTAGAACCAAGCACCTATAGGAAGGGAGATCATTTCCACTACAAGCTGAGTCTACAAGGGACAAAAAAAATCCATGCTAGAGGAAACACAATATGTGAACATACAATCAGAAGCAGAAGAAAGAATAATTTATATTGAAATCAGTCCCAGACTCTACTTGCAATTTCTTTTCAACTGAAAAAAGGGCACATCCATTGGCTTCTGTCAGAGTTGTAAATGGCATACGTGTTATCTCAACCAAAAAAATAACACAAACGTGACAACAGCAAATGACATCATAAACTCCAATGCAAGGTTGGTGACCTCATCATTTTCAAGTTGTCCTACAAGAAGAATCAGACTTTTAAGACCCAAATCTTACTGAAGTCCCTCTCTCTCCATTTTTCTCCGCGAACAAAACCCAGGGGGAAGCTGCTCCCTTACTCAGTTTTTTTGATAGCACCAAACATTACAATGAGATTATTTTATGGTTTTATATAATGGCGAGGATAGTTTCTAAGCCTCTGCATATAATATAATAATACATAACAAGTCACTGCCTTTTTACTCGTTCCATGCTCCGCTATGGAAACTAAAACTCTTTCCACACACAAAAAGAGCTCAAAACATATGTAATCAGACACTCAAGGACTTTTCAAAAAATGAATTACCATAGTAAAAAAATAAAAAAATAAAGAATGATTTTGAAAATGGATGGTACTACTCTTCTAAATCACATTAACAACTCATAAGTGTCAAGGGCCTGGTACCAAAAGAGCATTATATACAATTACCTTTGAGTAATGGATATTTTATGCTAAGGGGTTACTTCTAATTCTGCTGCAGGAAGTACATGCTTGCCATTCACTGCAGACATTAGGAGTGCTGGTTAAGATGTATGAATGGAAACCATAGAAGGGGAAAATAATCATACAAACTTAAGTAAATCCACACTGGACATTGGAAGTAAAACTGTGAAGTTTCAGGAATAACCAGTAGAACTCAGAGCTAAAGGAAAATAAATTTTGAGTACCACCAGATTTTTTTGGGTCTCAGTAAGAGATAGTATTTATAGGGATGTGTCAATTCCATCTATCACTATGTAAAACGAATCCTAGGAGGGAGCCAGGAAGAATTTTCTCAAAATACCATCCTGGTTTGTTAAACACAGTATGACATGACCCCATTCTCATGCAACCCGGTAAAAAACAGATTCTAGTAGCAGTGGGAGGTATATGGAGTATAAGATTTCCAGTTTTTCTATAAAACTCAATATAAAAAAAAAACATGGCATTGTATACACTTTAAAAGGGCAAAGCCCATCTTCTTTATTTCCATGCTCCCCCAGCCTCTGCAGTTCTTGAAGTCTTACAAATGATGTCTGAAAAGGCAGTACTTGCCTTGTGAAATATGGGAAACACGGAAGCCTTTTCTTCACCCCAAGCGCAGTCACTGGGATTCAACAGGACAAGTCCTGAAAACATGGCTTTGAATAAAATATTACAAGTAAACAAGGGTGCAGTTAGAGGCTGTGTCTATTAAAAGTATATACTTAATCTCCACCCCAGGATAAAACGTGTCTCTGCACCATGCCTTTTCCATTCCCTATTCCTCCTTAGGAATTTCCTCCCTCATTGTTTGGAATTTAAGCATTATTTCTTAGCGTGCCTGCTTTTACCTCGTGTTTGTTGTGGCGCCGTCCTCGCAGGGCTCCAGGTTCTGCAGAAGGGAATATTGAGGACTTTGCCATTGGAAGGAGCCAGCAGGATGGCCTTCACAGAGCTGCACAGTGGCGAGAGGCAGATGTGGCCAGGGTCAGGAAGCTGGGGCAAGGGTGGGCTGCTCTTCCCAAGACTAGAAATGCCAGGAGCTCTGAAAGAGGAACACAGGTTTTATTTTATTAAAATAAAATTACATCGGGCTTTCAAAATGGCAAAAGGCCACCCCTGTATTAGGATGGACAGACACAGGGAGGGCTGGTAGATTCCTTTCCCATCCTCAGCTCTGCCCTCAGCCCCATGGTCAGGCCAGAAAATGCCAGAAATCTCTGGGTGACTCTGATTCCACTCATCTCTCTGAGCTCTTATGGAAAACATCTTTCTTTCCATCTCTTCATCCCAGGCTGCCTGCCGGCCTCTGCAGATAAATCCTCAATATGTTATCCTTTTTCAGGAACTTACTGTTATTCAGCTTCATATTTATCCATAACCAATCCCTCAGGGAAGGAACATTACCTTTTTTCCTCCTTTGTCTATATAGGACAGTACAATTCCCGGTGTTACAAAAACAACAGTAATGTCCTGATTGCATTAGTTTGCCACTATTTGCCTAGAATAGAATCAGCCCCTCGAAAAAATGTGGTTTTTTGAGGATGGAAGGAACTGAGTGAGTTTTAACTGTATTTGATGTTGGCCTGCATTGCCCATAACATCATTTCAGAAAACTCTGGCTTCACTCTGGGCTGAGGCAATGCTCCCAGAGTTGAAGTTTCTCTTGCATAATTCAGAATTTCCTGGCTATAAGATTTACAGATAAGAAGTTTCTTCCATGCATAAGTAGTACAGCTATCACTGCTCCCTCAAGGTCTGTTTTTCTAATTTGCTTATGAAAGGCAAGAATTATTTTAAAAGAAGTTGTCCTTAATGCTTCACACCAAAGAACGCTTTCCAGTTTGGGAATGTAGTGCATTTTCCATTGTCTAAATCTGAGTAATAAATTCTGTTCCTATAATTTTACCCCAATTTCTGAGAATTCAGTTTAATACTGAAGTATAAAATACTATATTGCTGCTTGCACATGGTGCTGACTGCACACAATGCGTCTAGGTCTTCTTTTGCATTGTTTCAACATTTTCAAGGCATCCTCCCTGTCTCTCAGGAAGGTAAATTGATACAAGTTTTCTTGTATATATATATTATACAAGAATATAATATGTTATATATGCCTTTAAAGGAAGTTATGCAGCCTTGTACACAGTCACTTCCAGTAAACACTTCTTTATAAGTGTGGGTCATTGGCTGTGGCTCTTTTCCCTGAGTTCCAGCAAAGATGCTAAGAGAGGTGCAGAGAACAGGGACGTTACCGATCTGTGATAAGTTCTGTTTGCTCCAGCTGTGCCGTGATGAAACTCTAGGGAAATCAAGGGAATTTCACCATATGAATGTACAACAGCTATCCATCAGGCAGAAATCTTGAAAGTCTGACAGTTGGAGCTTCCCCACATTTCCACTCTTCTTCCCTCCCCTCCGCAGTGTTCAGCCCCACTTGCAAAATAATTAGGGGGTAAAGGAAATCTTAACAGGGCACAGGAGTAGGTTCCAGGAGATGAATATTCACTTCTGTCCTTTTCAGTTCTAAAGTCCACAGCAGTGAAATCATTCTATAGACCATGGAAAAATTAAAAAACAGGAAAAAAAAGCAAAGCCCTTTATTTAAACTCCAGTATTTTTTCCAGAACAGATCTCAGAAAATTTCTTTCCCACTTAGGCCATGTCTTTCCTGGAGAGGTGGGAGAAACCACATTATTGTCGTCTCCATCAGAGATGCAAAAATATGCTACAAAGCTAAAATACCTTACCTCTCCTGTCTGCTGAGTTTCACATTTGCTAATGACTGATACAGAAGCAGGTGCTGTTCCAAAGCCACAGGAAAGCACTGAGTTTGCCATATGACAATGGCAGTAATGCAAATCTGTTTGTGAGAGGGGAAGATGGGAAATTAAACACCTGTAATTAATTTCCTTCACAGAACATTCTCTGGCAACATCTGCACAAACCTCCCTGAGTCAGAGATCCATTTGTGATGTTTTGCAATTGGTTCAAAAGCCAGTTTTGCTCTGCAGAATGACACCGGCAACAGCAATTAAATGAAGATGGAATGCAGCATCTTGCTGAGTATCCTCTGCTGGGGATCAGCCCAGCCACTGTATTTGGGGAACTTCAGGAAGCTTTTGTAATTTTTTTCTTGTTTTTCTTGCCAATTTGTAAATTGTTCTGTTTGACTTGCTTCCCCTTTCCTTAAGATGGCCGCTACCTATATCAAGATAATAATGATATATTCATTTATTCATTTCTGAATGCTTCTAGAGCCATATCCCAAAACATCAAATAATTTTGTAATAGAGATGAGGACAAAACAGGGAGGGCTTGACATCTAATACAGTAAGAGCTGCCAGCTTGAAATAAGTGAAGAAATATACCATGCATATTTTTCAAATATCTAATGTAACTGCATAACAGAGAATTAGAATTAGGTGTTTTTCTGTATCTCTTATCTACTACACATTTACAGAGGAGGAATGCAGTTTGGAACATTCATCTCCTCTGCAACTATTATCCTGCAGAGATTTTCCAGAAGTGGAACCAAGCACAAGTGACCAAGTAGGACCAATTAACCAGACCCATTTATGGTAAAACACTGAAATTGCTCTTTCAGGCTAGACCTAATTTGGCATCCAGATTAAAATGCAGACTAATTCAATAATTAAAAACAAAAATCAACAACATCATTTAAATCCTTCTTTGTACAGCTATGGGTGGAAAACAGCAACAAGCCCAATGTTCTTTCCTGCAGCACAAATCACTGTTTGAAAGAACAAATCCCCAGTTTGGATGACAAAACAAATTAAACTGACAGACTAACCAAAGGAGGGTTCAACAACCTGCCCTGCCACCTTATTAAATGTATTTCACTGTCACAAGGAGGTTTTAGAATAAAAGTGTTCAGCAACATTGGTAGCTTATATTAAGTGGTCACAGTAACCTTCCTTGATCTTCTGCCTTCTCATTTTTCTAATACAACCTCATATAAAATTTGCCTATTTTACTGAAACTGAGTTCAATGAGATCATGCTTTCAACATTTTTTTTCCACAATAATCCCTAAGCCTTTTTCTTGATCAGTGTGCTGGATGATTGTTCCATTTAGCAGGTATTCCCCAGATTATTTAATTTCTTCTACTTTTAATAAGCTTACATTTCTGTACATTGAACTCTATCTATCTGCTGTTGGCCTAGTCTCAAGAGAAACACTTCTTTCTAATATTGATTGCACTATGCATTATTTGTTTTGCCTCTAATCCTGGCACGTGGAATCCTGGAGGTTTTATTTTCAATATTCTATTTCAAATTAACTTGAGTGATGTCAAGAGAAATGGCTCATCCAGTTCCGAAAAGAAATAAATGCTTTAGGAAAAAAAAAATCATTGCTTCTATATGAATTTAAGTGTTCTTCAGGAACCAAAAAAATGAAGTTCATGTTTTGTAGAACATAATAACTATGAAGTACATATTGGCCATAAATAACCTGTGTAATTATAACAACAGCAGTCAGAAAAACATTACCTTGAATCCAGCTCTTGCTTAGGAAAGGAGGAATGTGCTTTAGACAGACCTGCTTTGAGGTCCTTTCCAATCTGTGTTCTGAGATGCTAAAGCCTTGGAAACAGATGCACGTACATATGCCAGTAGTCTTCCTAAAGAAAAACGCAAAAAGATCCTGGAGGTGACTGGCACACAAGATATTTTAATGTCTGAAATCTAGAGGATTTATTTCCCGTTAACATAACTTCATAAAGACACTTTAAGCACTTTAAAGCACTGTGAATTCCGAAGTTGTGTAAAACATGTGTATTACTGTGGTGCTGCATCACAGGTACCTTGCACTGACTCTTTGTGTGCACACGTGTGCGCATTTGCCATGGCAAACATGGGAGAAATGCAGCTCTCTCAGACTTTTAAGTTCTTTAGGTATCTAAGTAAGTTAGGCCTGTAAGTAAGTTTAATTTCAGTAATAAGCTAAGCTACATGCTGTTAAGTGTTGCTCCTTTATTAAATTGTTAAGATAGAAGTTAATTTAAGGACTGTTAAGTGCTGCTAAGCCTGCTGTCAGGCCGTATTCCTTTTTATCCTTGCCCTTTGTCTCCTTTTGTCACATCCACCTAAACAAACACACAGAGATAGTTTTCTGTTTATTTCGGTTTGGATTGACTGACTGGATTTTATTTCTTGCTTTTTCCTTCAATGTACCTTAACCCTCTAGTAAGTAGCAGAGTGAACATTGCCAATGAGCTTTTTCGTGCTGTCTCTTAATATTAAATCCCTTTTTTTTCTGCTGAGACCCTTGCCAGTCATTCTTTAAGCAATCTCAAGCACTCCTTCTCAACAATTACATTTAAGGAAAGATTGTTAATTTAAACAGAGCAGTTTGCTTTTAAAATCAAGCTTTTTTAAACACACAATTTTGAGTGACACTACTCCATCTGGATGGTTAGGTTTCGAATGCATCTACATATGTGGCCTAATAGAACACTCTCTTTAAAATCACAGCCTCCTGTACCACTCACATTTCAGCAACATTTCCTGATATGATGAAGCAGTTGCTCATCTAATTTCTGAAGGGCTTTGTTTAGCTCGGTGACAGCACTGATTATGTGCAAAATTATCAGTTATCTGGTATTATTATCAAGTGGCACTATCTTCATACATATTTACAGAAAACTGTCTCTCCCCGGCTGTTCCACTTGTTTCCATGAAACGAGTATGTTTACTTGAACACTGCCTTTTGAAAAACATCAGAGAAATCAGTTACATGCAAAATCATCTTGACTAGGTTCTGTAATAGCTACCAGAAGGGTTTATGCTCCAGCAGCCACCTTAGCAGGGCTTGAATTATGAACAGGAACTCTGCCCTAGTGGCACAAAGCAGCTGGCACAGAAGCATGTCAGTCTCCCACTGCTCTCCCTTGTCCCTCAGCCCCCACTGGCATGGTTTTCCAGGAAAGGAGGGCAAGTGAGGGCAGCCAGTGCTATTCCAAAAGCAGCTTTAGTTCTCCATTAGCTTCCTGCCAAGGAATCTGCAGAGTCAACAGGGAATGTTGTTAGGAAGGCACAGTGCTTGGTGCTTGGGGTTTAAGCTTTACTGCAGCGTGAACTTTGTTAAACATTTAGAATACCTTAAGAAATACAGTGTAAGCAGAGAAAAGGGGTATCTGCACTGTACAGAATATTCCTCTCACTCCTTTAATAATGGACCAAACCTGTGTCTGTGTAACTTTATCTTCCTCCTCAAGAAATTCCCTATATTTCTCTTTCCACATTATTATCTGCTTTGACTGTGAAATTTTATTTCTTCATTACTCTCATTCAGGTACCAGTGCTCTACAAGCTGAGTCCCATTAGACAAATTAGGGGATTCCCTTTCAGTGACCTGTACATCAGTTTATATCAATAAGTGTATAAATAAAAGAAGAAATGCCTTCATTACATTCTGAGACTCTTAGCAGCCAATTTCTTTAACAGCTTCTTCAAGGAATGCACACTGCCTCAACTACAAGATCCTGGAAATGGCTTCCTGGAAATGCCTCAGGGTATTTACTAAAATGGTATGGAGCCTTTACTGGATTATCTGCAAAATTAAGTCTCAAATTAAAGCTACTCTGCAAATTCTCCTAGCATCTTCATCAAGCTCTGGAAAATACTATGCATTTCCAGAGATTTTCATGTTACATTTAGAGAGAAGACTATCATTCAGTGCAAATCCTACAGCACTGAGGTTGAGATTAATCACACCTAACCAAGGTAGCAAAAGTAGGTGTGCAGTAACCATAAGCTCCCTCCATAACCCTTAGAGAGCACTGGCAGAAAGCAATTCAGGTTTTCAAAGGAATGAATGACTTTTGGAGTGTGCTCACCTCCTTTGAGTGACTACAGAGAGATGCTGCCAAGACAACGCTCTCATGCTGGGCATGTCAGCAAAGTGCTGAAACTTAAGTAGCAGGAAGGTCCAAGCTCTTCCTGCCTATCAAATACTGCCCCACTAGATAAAAATAACATGGGTACACACGTTTCTCTCTCAGCATCAAACATATCAGGGGATCAAACATAAGGACCTTACCCAGCTAAATGACATCATTTGCATGTAAAAGAGCTATGAATTGTGCAACGGCCAACAACTGTTTACCCTAACCTTATTTTGAGCTCCCATTCCCTTTGCCGAACTCATCGTAACAGTTACACAATCGTTATATTATACAATTGTTCCTAACTTCATTTAAATACCTGCATGGTATTTAAAGACTCCACGGTAAAATGGCCCCCTAGGTTTCCCTTCAAACCTTTGCCCTAGGACTTGCATGTGAAAAGAAGAATGACTTGCCCAAGTGTTTATTCAGGAACATGCTGAACGAGATCAAATGTAGTCAATTGTAATAAAATCATTACAATCATTAATGCCACTTCATGTTCATCGTGAAGTGGACTCATTAAGAAGAAAAAGTGGTGGTGTGTCCACATCCTTGTAAGGAAACAGAATGATTATTATAAATCAACCAAGCTTCATTAGCAAAACAGCAGCGTTAGTGACTCAGAGCAGCACCACCAGACAGCAGGCCAGCTTATTTGATCCTGTTTTAAAATCCCCTTCTTTAAAACTTCAACTACTATTTCCAACAGTACAAGGTTGAAACTGCTTACTGTAACACAAAATCGTCTTCCTCAATGTATAATTGAAGCATTCAATAAATGAGGCAAGTAATGGAAAACCGAGCACTATATACAACAGTAAATATTTGACTGGTTCTTCAAAAGCAAATTGCAGCATTTCAATATTTACTTGCACTCAGAATTGCTGATGGTTTCCCTGCTGTGCAATAAAAGAGAAAAATTATAAGTGCATTCATAATCACTTGACCTTCCTTCTAAAAAATTATATTTGCCAAAATATTCTCTGTATTCCTATTGTTTGGGAAATAGAAAATGTAAATTGCAAATACATTTGGAAGTGCTACTGGTTCGAAACAGCGTCTCAAACTTTGATTTTCCTATCTGCCTTCTGCCCTAAAGCGAACAGCAATTTCTCACTGTGACAAGACGGATCTGGCGTACTCAAACTCTACCAGCATGAACCATCAGCAGCACTTGCTGAGCATCCATCTCATGTTAGACACAGTTCCTAGCACATTTATGCTACAATGGCAATTACGAGAGTGACACGGGCTGCTTGCAGATGGCTCTTCGATTCATAACAAAAATGAGTCCTCTTGTTTTTTATTTTCACTGGTGTGAAATCAATGGAAGACAGATAACAGGTATCTTATCGCTTTATGTAGTCCCTCGATAGCAAACCATCACCTTACACAGGGATACAGGTGCTCCAAAATATCCCTCCATTTTATCATCCAAAATATTTGGAATAAATCTCATCTAAAATAGTAACAATAGCCTGCCTGCCCACCCAAACCTTTCTTCGGAATTAAATATCTATTTGACTCAAGCAGGTAACACAAAAATTCACCTCATTTTCTGCCCCTCACCTGGCAGACACGCAACTGGTACCAAATTATGAATCTCAGCTTCATCTTCACCAGGGAAATAACTGAACTAGGCAATGCACTCTTCCTAGGATTGCTAGTATGATATAGTTTAGTTTCTTGTAATGGTTCAATCTGACTCTTATTCTGAAACACTTACTCTATAAATGAGGGGCCAAATTTTTAGTTATGCCTGAAAGCACCTCTTCAAAATTATCTGCAGTTTTCCACATCAAACCTTGAGTTTTTCATGGTGAAAAGTGAAAAGAGAGGGCTGGTTTTTCTCCCTGTGACTACCAGAAGTTAGACCAAGTGGCTAAGCAAGACTTTTAGGCTATCCTTGGAGCCAAGATTGAGAAACAGGCATCTCCAGAGGGCACTCCATCCCATTCCACAACAAACGTCACAATACAGAATTGCAGTCACCTATCTGTTCACCACTGAATAAAGGGGATAGACACTTTTTTTCAGATAACTGAAGATGAGGAACTAATCTCATAGAGTGTCTCTGTCCAAGGCAAACCATGTAATACATCAACAAAAGCAAACCTCAGCCTGCATTTGTGGAATGGTGGCTACAGCAAACCACTAATTCCTGGCCTAACTGTACATCAACAGCTAGAGTGTTTTAGAGAAAAATAAAGAATATGTTATGATTAAGTATAACTATGCTACACATATTTACATTCTGCTGAAGATAAAATGCCATATCAGTGTAACACAATGTTTTTTTCTCTACCATCAGAACACTCTTTTAAAAGCTTTATGAAGGAAAATGCATTCTTTTTCAAAAACTTGGCTGAAACCCTTGGCTGAAAAGCATTAGCGCATCACTTACCTGAGAGACTGGGTTTTATGGATGACTATGAAAGGAAAAAAAATTTGTCAAGCTTAACTTTATATTTTCTACATTTGTCAGCTTGCGTAACTTCCATCCCCTTCTGCACAGCTTTTAATATATTAAAAATAATGAATAAAGGAGGCTCTAACGGGAGAAGTCAAGTATGACAATATAATTAAATTACTAAGCATCCAGAAATCTCTTGATTTCCAGATCTATGAGTTAAATATATGGCAATTCAATTTCCTTAAACACTTGACAGGACCTATTTTCTATGAGATTTCTTGCTAACAGGCTTTCAGTCACATTAAGGGCTCACAAAGTGCACAGAAGCTGTATTTTACTGCACAGTCCTAATTGAGCTGTCTGGGCTAAAGTAGCTGAATGTTACAGAAATGTTTATTATACAAATCCATTTACTCTCAAACTAGAAAAGGACATTCCTGTACATTTGAGTGCAATTTATCCTAGGAAAAAGAAAGCAAAAGGTCTTTTATCACCCTCTCATACCAGTGAATTATGCTTATGGACTTATTTTACAACTCAAAATCTGATTTCGCTCCAAACTGCAAAAGAGCAAAGTCTCAAATGCCTCTCAGTTATTTTTCAATATCTCTTTCTCAACAAGAAGTGTAACTTAGTTAAATGTAGCATTCCATAGCTACCTCAGCAGCACTCTAGGAATGGGGAAATGATGTCTTTTTGTGTTCAATAAACACCTTGTTGACCATTTCTGCTCTTTTCCTGTAACTTCATTTAGTATTTGTTTTTCCAATTCTTTTGAGCATCTAACCATCCAATTTAAGTTAAATGTTTGGACACACAGAAGTTACACAGAAAACGAGAAGTAAAAAATCCTAATACCTGCACGTGAAACACAACTGTGGCTGAAATGTCACACATCCCCAGAGTCCCCATCTATCTATTCCACAGGTTTTCCTCATGGCAGCAAAGGAGGTAGAGGATGGAAATCAACTTCTCTCAAGAAGGAGATTAAAATCCAACTGTGTTACAGAATAGGGATGTGTTGTGATCCCAATTCAAGGGTTAAAAGCTGTAGCAAATGTACTTTAGCTGTAAGAACTTAAGTACTAAACTTGACCTGTTTTCCTCATTTCCAAACATCTCTGTAATTTCTTATTAATGAGTATAGGGGCTAAAAAAAAAAAAAAAAAAACAAAACAAAACAGAAACAACAACAAAAAAACCCCTAAATTAAACCCCAACACACTAAAACTATATTCTGCTTTAAACTCAGCTTTTGCCTCAATCTGGTCCAACTTAGGCAACCTGAGGTACTTCAACCTGAAAAGACAAAAGGGCAAAGAATGCTAATGAAAAGCAGAGTCTGAGACCTGTGTTCATTTGTAACCATAATGTTCCAAAATAAAGTAATCTAAAAAACATTTTTTTAGTAGGCTTCCTTCCCGACACACCATCAGTGTAATTACAGGCATGGGTATTAGATCACAAGGTGGAAAGGAGCTTGCACACAGGACCATAAAGTAGTCTCTGCTCTCCTGTCAAATCATCTTTGCCCCCTGTGTATAATCTCTAAATAATATTCTTTTATTTCATTTACTTTTCTAGAGTGTCCTCTGATTACAGTTCAGTATCTATGCCAGAACCACACCTTGACTGACCAATTTTCCCGCTATGTCCGTGCTTGGCAAGCATTTAATAGTAATTAAAAATTTCTCTATTCAAAGGGTTCACAGATAATCAAGAGGCAGCGACTTTGATTGATAGTCACTGCCATGGAAACTGCAGGATGAAGTTTTTGAGTAAATTTAATTTCCTTGAAGGAAAGCTGGGTAGATAATATGTTCCAAACTATGAGTGAGACATATTTTTACCACATGCCATGTTGCTTAGAAAGATGGTACAAATACCAGTGATTGGCACAAGGAAAGAGATTTGCTGCAGCCATCTGAATTCCTTATGCATCTCATTTTCTCTGGGACATATCACCTTCCCAATATCGCTTGAGCCTCCTTAGTGGCACGACATATCAACAGAATAAGCAATAAAACTACAGTGAAGCAACTTTCATTGCCTAGAAATTAGGAGAGGAACTGAATCTCATGGATTTCAAAATAACGATGAGATGTAGCAGCAAGAAAAAGCATCACAGGGTCTTCCTAATAGGCAGATGTATGTGAAACAGAGTAACTTCATGGGCTGCATCTCAAATTCCAGCATGGAAATTGTTAAGATAATTGTGACAGACACTGTTGCCAGCAAAAGTTTCAAAAGGGAGAAAACACAGAAGCTGTCTCCTTCAAATATTAAGAGGTGTGAGTTAACTCAGTGGATTTAAACACATTTGAAGCTGAAATCTACCATTAAGTTTTTCCATTTAAACAAATGGAAAAAAAATGCGAATGCATGCATAGCCTCTAGTAACGAAGAGAAATCCTGCACAAAAATTTCTAGTGTGTTGAACACATTTCTCAGTTCTGTTTATTAATAATGTTAAACAGCATGACTTAACATCTGAGACAAATTTGGTAATTTTCTCCTTCCCTCTTTTCAAGGCTGGACAGAAAATACCTTTTAATCTTCAGTAAAATATTGCCTGGGATTAATTTGAATCTTGCTTCCAAGTGGGTTTAGCAAAAGTGATGTGAACCACTTAATATAAAAGCTCTAGGTGATCTTAAACGTCACATAAGCTAAACTAAATGGTAATTATAAATAACACTTTTAAGGACTTCAGGAGAGGTCGCCCTGAGATGAACAATTTAGTTGAAATACATATTTCAGAAAAATTCATGTAGTGTTGGTTTGTTTTTTTTAAACACAGATTAACAGTTTATTAAGAAGACAGCATAATCAAGATATATTCCATGAAACGGAGGGTGGTGAGATACATCAAAACTTCTACTCAATGTTTCTTTTGCTAACTTTAATATATTATTGCTTTAAGATTATTGCTTTAATAAAGGGCCCTTTGCCATTTTATGTTATAGTGGCTTTAGCTTTTATACTGTGTAGTAAGCAATTCTGATTAAAATCTGTCTGTTCACTTGTCTTAATAAACAATTCATCTTTTATAAATATATCTGAGTTGCCATCCCTAAGACTTGAGGGACAAAGCTGAAAACTTAAAACTTAGGCAACCTTAAACCCCTTAAGCAAGGGGGCTTTCTTGACACTTCATGATTCAGAGGCGGGGCTGCTTTAAAATCTTTGTCTCAAGTTTCCACTCCACCCGTGACATCACCTGAACAATAACAACTAAAATCTTCTAAGGAGATCTAAAATATTTTTCTAAGGGCTTTACCTTGGCATTTTAAAATACATGGATTTCTTACTGCTCACGCACACTAGCTACAACATTTTTGCATGTTGTATTACGGTCGTTATTCTATCACACCATTATATGTAAAAACAGTATTAATAATGTTTGTGATTCCTTTATTCCACAAAAAGCCATTTTTTGATGAAACAGTGGGTGGCTAAAATAGCAAATAGTGCAAGAAGCTATATATGGGTGGAGTAGAAGAGATGCTGCTTCAGTCACACCTGCCACAAAAGGGACAGTCTAGAATGACACTGTCACTGCTGCTGCCACACACCCGGCAGGAAGATGAGAGAGCAGAGGTACAATCTAACTGTGCTGCACGTTCTTTAACTCAGTAGGAAGGAAACACTGCCTGGCAATAACTTCCACAGCTGCTCAGCCTTTGCATTACACATTCCTACTAAACTTAGGAAGCCGCCAGGCTTCCTGCTTCCTTCCTCTTCAAACAGGTGTTAGGAATACCTTTGGATGTGTTAAAGTAGACGTTGGAAAAGGACACCGAATCCCTGCATTGCAGAGAACAGGCTCTGCTTTCAGGCTTCCTCACCGATTTTCACAGAAGCTCCAGCAAAGATGTCACAGTTGTAGGGCACACCCCCTTTCCCTGTTGCACACAGCTGTGCTGGCCCCACTCTCACCGCTTCCATGAAGTTATTATCCCAGCATTCTCACCACTGAAATGAAAGGAGAGAAGCAAGGCCTCAAAGCTTGTTTCTTCATGTTAGGCAGATGCATCCCTCTTTCCCTCTCCCAGTAACCACTTAATACAAAGTTTTAGGGTGCTTATTGTTTCACAGTAGACCAAACATCAAATTGCTCCTGAATGTGACATCTTCTGATCCCCTGAAGCCTTTCACACAAGCTGGGATTTAGACACGCAGGTGAAGTGGGAACCGAGAAGTTGCTCCATCTCTGCCTACATTGTGACTGTGAATAAATGGCTCCATGCTGCCAGGTGTTTTTTTTAACCAAAAAAAGCCACATTTAGACAGATCTAAAATGAACTTTTCCTCCTTTGGGCTGCTAACCTGTAGAACATTCTGGCCGCAGCTTTTATCAATTCCACAAAGCAGTATTTTGACAAACAAGTTTAACATTGAAACCAACAGTTGCAATTTGGCAGCCAAGAGCTTTCTGTCTCTCATTTTAATAATGTTTCTGCCCAGCACTCACAGTTCTTGTTATTCCAGCTGCAGCAGCCATAACTCATGTCTCTGGGGCGTCATTGTGTGTACACTTCGGAGTAAAGAGGCCTTGCAGAACGTCTAATATGATGTCCTTTGCAATCCATTATTACAGTATGAATCACCTTGCCAGTTAATCACACCATTATGAATGCTGAAGGCATAAAAAACCAAGAGGGATTGAAATACCTATATTTCCAGATTAAGGAAAGCTCTTCAAAAAAATTGCAGGCAGACTAGTGAATATAGGTTTTGAACTGTGCCAGATCGGCACACAAAACTGAAAAATTTTAATCAAAAGGGCTTTTTGTCTTAGTTGCTTGTAATGATATTGAAAAAGAAAGGGGAAAATATGCAAACTTCCATCTTCTGCTAAAAATGGGTACGTTGAAGTAAGAATTCAGTGCACTTGGAGTAAACCCAATATAATTTTAAAAATAATAGATAAATACATCAATCCTCTATTTACCTGGGCTGTCATTTGAAGCTAGAAGAGGCCGATGCATTTACTCAAAGTCATCATCAGCACTGCAGAGCAACATTAATCTCTCACTTGTTTATGCATTAGTCGTCTCCTACTTCCCTTGCGTGTACTTTGCTGCCACCTCCAGGATACAGTGGATTTTAGCCTAGAAGCTTAAAAACCTTGTCGCCAGCCAAAAGTTATTTTGCTCTGAGGTCCAATATTTCAAATTGCAAGCATGGGTTTGGTTTCATTTTAAAAGGAAACAACCAAAAATCTGTTTGCAGACACCATTCACAAGCACATGAGTCAGGATAACTTACAGATGCTCTTTCCTCAGAAAAGTAAAATAGTGCTTTAAAATAACAGCCTGTTTAGCATCATGCTAAATTGCAGAGGAAACCCTATAAAAAAGAAATTTATGGCATACACTCACTCCAGAGTCTTTTGTGATTATTATTGCACCTAATTCCAGGAAAAGAAAAAGTAAACAGACAGTTCTTAGCTGGAAGTATTTTACAAGGTTGAGTTTTTTGGTGTTTTTCGTTTGGTTGGTTTTTTGGTTTTTTTAAAGCTGTGTTAGGTCATTCAAGGCAAACTCCTAGCCCCTTTAAAGCAGGCCATAATTGCTATAAAAAAGAGGTTCGAAATCCTCTACAATGAGAGGGTAATAGCAGTATCTTTCTCCTCTTTTATTAATGAGAGGATCAGGTTCAAGTGGATGGAGCATCAGGTATCATTAAGAAATTCATTCTTCCAAAAGCCATAATGAGGTGTCACAGTGCAGAGCTGTACACAATGGACTATGGAAAATCTGTCCTAAAATTAAGACTAATATTAGACTAGAGGAAGCTTTTTTAAGACACTATACAATTAGTAATATCTGCTTAATATAAGCAATGTAAAAAGGATTCAGAACTTGCTAAGGATAACAGTATATTCTGGTTCTAGACATACTGTCCACTTTATTTTTTGGTATCTTCAAAAACAAAAGAGTTGGAGTAATCACTTACAGCACTGAAGGAAAGCTTACCAAAGAGATGAATTAATTTTTATTTAACAATAAGGTTCAGTGAAAACTAGGTCATACCCTACTAGGGCTTTCGTTTTTATTAAGAATCGTTCTATCTCAAAAGTATAGGATGAATTCCATTGTCTGATATCTACATTCCAGGTTTTTCCACGCCTGATTAAAGGTAGCAAGGGGAAAATGAACATCTCACACACCTTGGCAGAAACGGGCTGTACCACTCACTGGATTAGGCATTGCCACACTCTTTCTCCGCAGAGAAGATCAGCACAGGTATTTTACATCCTAGAAGCTGCAAAACAAGTTTAGGGACATTTAAGCAGGGTCCATAATTTATTCATTTTGCAAAATTTACCTTACTGGCACAAACCCCGTTTTCCCTGGGTTTTGCCAAAGCACGTGCAGATGGCAAGCTGAAATGCAAACACAAACATCTTTCCGTGGTGTAGCTCAAGTGCTTTGCCAAGCATCATTAAAAATTACGTATTTAGGGTAAGTTGTCTCCATTTTTACTTTATTTTTACATTCATTATATAAAGACTTCTGTTGCTTAAGATGAGGTGTGTGTTCACTGGGTTCTTCTAAAATTGCTTTGCAATAATCCTGCCAGAAAAAGTATATAATATGACTTCCATTGATTTCCTGTACCAATCATTACAAATTTATCAGAGCCATAAAAATGCATAGAATAGGTTCTCCCTGGGTTTACAATAATGCTGAACTACACTCACCTTTTGGAAGTCAAAATGCTCAATTACTTTTCCTCTATGTTAGATAGAATTCACTTGCTTTCCAGTGTGACCAGAATTTGAAGTAGCTTTTAATTTGTACACAGTAAATGTAATATTCCTTTATAGTTGAGAAGTGTGAGAGGAAGAAAAGATAAAAAATTCAGTGGAATATTTGTACGTAACCTGATGAAATTTGACCCTCAAGCCAGAAAACAGTCTATTATCTGTCAATATTTCCGAATATTTCAGAACTACTACAGAAATGATAACAAAATAAAAGAATAGCACTCAGCATAAGGTCTCAGCTACCTGGAAAATCAATCCACAGTAGCCTATATTGAAATACTGCTCTGGGACCTTGGTAACATGATCATTTCCTGAAAATCCCTTTAAAGAGACTGACACCCTTTTCCATATCCTGAAGATACTAAAACTTAACATTTATTTATTTTACTCAAAAGGAAAACCTGTGCTAATTCATATCACATCAGTACCTCATCAACATGGCACATTGGGAAAGGGGTGTGTCTGCTAAAAGAAATTCAAATCATGTAGTAACAAAGATTTTTGGGATTGTTTTCCTCTGGCTTTTTGTTTGCCTTTTACATGCTCTGTAAATGCTAGAATTTACACCAAAAAAAACCCCGTAAATCGAGAAAAGGTAGAAATTAAAACAAAAATAGTAAATAAACCAAGACTTCCCAAGAAAAGACAATATTCTGTTATTCACAACAACTTATTTTTCCTATATAGAACAGAAATAAAAGGCCTGTTCAGTTTTAAAACAGGTTTCTGGAATACATTATTAACTCCATTACTGTTACTATCCTTTATCATTGTTTTTCACAGCAGAAAGCTGGATCACTTTTTTCTCACTACTGTAAACTGGCTATAGTTTCCCATGTAAACACAATCCCAATTAGATGTTCATCACAGACAAACTCCTGCTGTCAATATTGCGTGTGGCTCTTCACCAGAAGCCATCAATATGACCTGCACACTCTATTTTCTAACTGGCAGGTCATGCATCAGCCACATGCTGTTTATTTGTTAGCTTCATTGATTTCTTGTGCTTTCACTTGTACATCTAGGAGGGAGATGATATTGTTGGAGAGCTCACAACACAGATGCAGTGAACTGCCCAAAACAGGCACACCATGAGATGTGTGTCCATGGCTGGGAGAGCAAAAGGCAATTACACTCTCTAAGGATATCGAGATGCTTTTGCCATCCTGATTAAAGGGTAACAGGCTTTCTGGAATATATGTCCCTAACACAGTTTATACACTCCATTACCATGTAGTGTCATCAATATCTTCTTTTCCAGGTAAGCCTTGTCTCATTTGTTAAAATACAAAAACGCAGCCTTTTTTNNTTTTTTTTTTTTTTGTGGTTTACACTGCTGTTGTGACAGGACTGTTAATTATACTGCTAATGTAGACGAGAGAAAGAGTTCCAGTCTCCTGTGTGGAGAATTAATCCCAAATTCTGACACCTTTAAACCTCTTCCTCATCACATGAGGTTGAGTGGAAACAATATTGCTTTGTGCTAAAAGGAGGAGTTAATCCTTCCTTAGCCTTGCTTTATAAATAATGTTCACAAGATTACAGCAAATACAAAAAAACCCAAGGGGGTATAATTTATAATTTCACACCATTACAGCAAAGGCAGTCAGAGTCTCTAAATTCTCTGAACACAGGCATAAAGTTCATGACGTCAAAGAACACAAGAAAAAAATCCAGATCAAGATGAGCCGCAAAGGAAAAAATTAAATTAGTGACCACTGCGGGCATAGTGCGACTCTTATTTCAGGCTAAATCTTATTGAGATGAGAGTCCCAAGACAGCCCTATTTAAACTAATTTAGCATAAAATACCGCTCAATACAATGGTGGCAATATCTAGGCTCAACTGTCTCCTGCAATTTACTTTTAATCTGTAACGTTCCCCACCTTCTGTGCAATTTCACGGCAGAAAAATAATAGTTATAAAGGCTACTTTAAAATAGCATTTCCAGTTATAGACAATTAGTTGTAAAGACATTGAAGTACCCTAGTGCTTCTATTGAAATGTAAATATTTGTGATTTTAACAGCTTACTATTCAAGACAAGCTATTCATTTACCACATTTCCTTTATTCAGAACACTTTGAATAATATTTGCAGTAGAACACTTTGCATAGTATTTACAGTCAACATTTTATTTTTTTAAAGGAAACTAATTTTTTTCTGTTAGTTCAAAATTCATTGTCTTTCAAATGGTCTTATCACTATTGCTACTAAATACTGTGGCATCCTTTTCAGAAATTATAACAGCTGCAGGAAAAGGAAAAATATTTCAATTTCAAAAGCACATTGCAAACAATAAATTGGCCACTTCATAATTGCTGTGCCTCAGGAGGTGCTGAGGGCAGGGTTCTTGAAAGAATTAGAATTATTTCCTTGCTACCTTTTGTCTCAAGACCTTTATCAGTAACAGGCTCATTCTTCCCATTTGCCACCCCCTCCCCACGCCCACTCTCCCCAGTATGAGTTAGAAAGGCCAGTACAGCAAAAGCTAAATTTTAAGTGTCATTACCCACTTCTCTCAACTCACCTCACTCAGCAAAAGCGATGGACACAGGAGACAGCAGGAACAGGCAGCTGAGAAAAAGAATCACACAGGAAAGTGCACTGAAGATCCCTTTCTCCCTGGCATTCTGGCCCTCAGCAACCATGGAAGTCAATGCTGAATGTTCCAGTAAGGTCACACTGTTTGAGAAAGCAGTTGCGTGGAACCTGTACTTTAGCTGAGAGAAAATGATGCAGTATTCTATTATTTACAATGACAAGTGATTTATTGGTATGCTTTTTATGCCCCAGAACTTGTTTAGGTGTTACATTTCTCCACAAATGTACTGAATTTCTAATTCTGTGCAATTCTATGCCTGAACAGTAGTGCTAGATATCCTTTCTAGGTAATGCTACGTTAGAACAGTCCATTTTCTCCCCAAACATGCTTCCTTAGGAATATTTTTACAGCTGCTCTCCATGTCCTGAATTTCACTTTCCATAGCAGATGTTTTACTTGTGTCTTGTTCCCCCTTCAAGATCAAACACAATCAAATGAGCCTGGAATACTTCTCTATCAACATTTTGCAGGTTAGCATATAAAACAGGCCAAAACATCTCAGTTGGCCTCTGGGACTCTATCTAGCTGAATGTAAGTAAACAAGTTTAGAGATTCAAGATTATTCCAACCTATTTCCCAGTCATTTTTGAAACTAGCAACATTTTTTTCAAAAGTTCTTAGCCATTATTGTCCCACGGTATTCCAGAAAGTCTAATGATTTGCACAGAAATTATTAGTAATGGGGCAAATGTTTTTACATCCAAGTATTGTTAATGCACTGGGCAAGTTGCACTGTCTGGAATAATTCTGTTCTCACAGATATTGGAAAGGCATTTTTACTACCTTAACCACAATTAAATAATAATCTGGTGTGTAATTTTTTAAAAATCTAAATTTATTACAAAATACAATTCAAGAACTGAACTACTTTAATGGGAAAGGAGAGGGAGAGGAAGTAAAAATGTTCCCCAAAAGTCCCAGGTATCACAGTTACCCCTTACGCCTCTGCCTTCTAATTCTTTTCTGTTCTTTTCCTCCTTACTTCAGGGGAAAATAATGGACTTTGGACAACCCCTTTTTCAGTCCAGCCTTCTAAATACCAGCCATTCAAGCCAGGTTGCTCCCAAAAATGGGAATGCACAGTAAACAGCATTCTGGTTCCAAACTCGTTGATTATTATTTAAAGATAAGAAGATGCTAGATAACATCAGAAAGTTAAAAACCCTTCAAGCACAATTCCCTTTTCACTGCAAAAAACAGGTAATATCTGGAAAATGCAAATTTTGGTATTTGAGAATATTTCAGCTCTTAAGGGATGTTATTAAAGGAAATTGAAGTTCCATTTTATTTAAGTAAGCTTTCAAATTTCTGAAAAATGCACCAACCTATAAAAAAAGTGAAGCTTTCAAAACTCCAGTTCACCACCAATACCAAAACATTGTGCAACTGTGTGAAACAAGTTCTCCATGAACTAAAAATCCTATTTCTTTTTTTGCTTTGTTCAGTGATTCCATATGAACTCTGTTCTACTGCACTGCAGGAATGAGTTAGTGCCACGAGCCCTGAGCCTTAGCTGACTGCACCTGCAGGTCTCTATTTCTCCTTACAAAACCCAAATAAAACCTGTGGAACGTTTCAACACCGCTTTTGAACCAGCTCTTGCCTTGGCCTGGATAACTCAGGCGGCTGCATCACGTGTGACTTTTGTGAAGACTCAGTTCTAAGTCATGAGTACTGAGTTCATAACATCGTATTCTCCATTCACTCAACTTAAGACTGCCAAGTCTGTCCTCTTGCAGGGTGTGGGAATATGTACATCCACAAACATATAACCTAATCAGAGAGAGTAAATACCTCAGAAAAGTTTTGTTTTCCTTTTCTAATGCATTCTACCTTTTAAAACTAAAGGTATATTCATAGAATGACAAATTTTCAAAGCAGCAGCAAGATCAACATCTCGTGATGGTATGGTCGTAGTTATATATGAACCAGTTTTCAGCCCAGAAATTAGTTCTGGGTGCATTTATGCTTTAAAACAGAGCAGCACATTAATTTTGGGTAATCATTCTCACAAGTTTCACAAAACCGCATTGTTTCAAACTTAGTGGGAAGGTAATAAGGTCTCCCTTCTGTTCTAATTTAACAGAAGGGAAAGAGATGAAATTAAGAGACTGCATGATGATACCCAAACTCTCCCTAAGGAAAAGCAAGTTATTTTGTTGCTAGGGCCACAGCAGCATGCCAAACAGCATTTGTGAACTTGGATACCCTTCTTGAAATTGCAGCAGTGCACTTAATGAGCCATACTTCAGAGGTGCATAAAATTAGGACTGAGGTAGACTGCAGACCTAATAAATCTTTCATTAGAACTTGTTCAGGTATCACTTTTCCCAAAGTCATAATGAAACTAAGACTGAGGGAAGGCCCACTGATTTCAAGGCAGAGTCCCACTCCATTTCCTAGTGACCCTACTGCTTTAGAGATGCTACCAAAGGATGAGTTAAAGCCCTGCTTTTGACAACAGCCTGTTTAAGCATTGATACAGAATCACTGGTTCACCCTCCGCAGCCAGGGATACAATATGCTCCTCAGGAACCCACAGGAATCAGCAATAAACATGCTGGCCAGATATAGTCAAGGGTATGATGCTAGCCTTTTTCACGAGCACTAAATTCAGTGAAATGGAATGGGGTTTACTAAAAGATTTGGCAATTATTGAAGTAGCAGTGAAGTGTTGGGAGTTCCGGGGAGTCTTGCCTTCAAGACCCTATCTAAGCAGCAATAAAGGGTTTAACTAGAATCTATTTTAGTGTGAACTTGCAAACAAAATAAGTTTACTGGTAATAGAATAAGCCCCAAGACCACTCAAGATTCCTTCCAGCTGCTGTCCTGTTGACCTGTTTCACCAGTATTGGCACAACTGGTAGATGGCAGAAACCTGCCAAGGAACGGCAGAGTAGGTCTACGAGTTTAAGACATACCACCTTGTCTTACCTTCTCACTGGAGAATGACCAACCACGAATCAAAATTCCATAATTTCGAGTCATTCTAAAGACATTTCATTCCATCATCATTATTTTCCGTGACTTGACAAATACGGTGAACTGCTAAGAATAATGGCATCTATTTTCTTCTAGTTTTTCTGGGAAAGAAGGGAAAAATGTACATCCCGACTAAAGGACATGTCTCATATCAAGGTATATGCCACACATGAAAACTCAGAAGAAGACAAATAATTTCAAAGTGAGAGTTTTGGAAGACTTTAAAGGCTTTATTTCAGTATCTCCTATGCTACTCAGGTTCAAGTCATTTAATAAATTCAACAGCTTAAAGCTGAAATGATTAAAGTAAGGACACGTAGTCGGAAAAGACATATTAAAGGTAAAAGCCAGAGTCAGATGTAACCATGTTAAAAAATGGAGAAATTGCAATAAGCCCTATGCTTAGGAGAGAGTATTGTGCAGTTAATGTAAGTAATGAACCTTTCATGTGAAATGATGTAGTGTCACAACTCATTTGCATCCCACTTAATGTGTAATTAAGTTTCCCTGACAGCATGGCTTATGGCTGAAAGAACAGACCTGGCTGCTAAATTAATCCAGAATCCCTCTAGTTAAATAACACTCTGCAAAGAAAACTTAACACACTTTCATTTAAAGTTCCTAAACTTACATTTAAAGTGGCACTATACAGAATTTCAGAGAATGTTTTCAAAGACTTCAAGATACACTCAGTCACACAGCTGACTTGAAAATCGGTGTGCTGAACCCACAACAAGGTCTGGCCCAAGCCACAGAGCACAAGATAATGCAGTAACACGTCTAAATATGTTACCATTTTGGGGGGTTTTTGGAACATTCCTGCACACATTGCAGGAACTCCATTACCAGGACAGGGTTCTCAAATGCAGAAAAGTTCAAAGGACACAATGAAAAGGTGCTACTAACTACAGCAAAATAGATGACTATCAGCTGGGTCATCACTTGTAGTGATACCAATGTCTGATTTTTTGATAGAGTAACATCCAGCAACAACAAGCTCGATATTAAACAGGTTCCTTGGTTTTAATTGGAAGAAGCCCAACTATTAGCCACTCTTTTCAGCCACTGACAAAAATCATTCCCAAAAACCAAGTTACTAAAAACATGATAGGAGTGAGGAGTGACTGGCTTGTGGCCTGGAGAGTCTCAGAGGGAGCATTCAACTGAGGCGTACTATTCCTAAACCACAACAGAGAGTTATATTTTATGGTTTATGAATCAGTTTGTTCTTTACTGATTTTTATCCTAAAGGTTCTATTTAGAGCAAAGAAAGCTGAAACACTCCAGAATACATAATCCTGTAAAATCTACATCGATCTAAGGAAAGTTAACTCATTACCATGAACCATAAGTAAAGACTGTCCAGAATAAACAGTTCATAAACACTGTTGCCCTATTTTCTATTATATTCCTACCTGCATGTGACAGTGAGGAATCCGTGCAGTCCTTCCATGATTCTGAAAATCTCATTAGAGAGAATTCCATCTCAGCCACTGGAAATAATCCAATTTTAGCAGCCTGGCAAGATCACTCCCAAGAGCAACACTGAAACACATTGCATGAAAATCTGCAAAGTCCAAATCTGTATCAAAAAGGAACAGGTACACCGTGGCTATAATTAAACTGTAGTTGCTACAAAGGTCTGAGTCCCTTCTTACAAGGGGAGAGGTTTTAGCAGCTTTTTTGACTACTGAAAAACAAAAACTGTGCTTGGCAAAATGATTTGATGTTCTGGAAAATTATTTTTCTCCATAGTTGAAGAAACACATAAAGAAATGTTCGAAATAGACACAAAAAATGTGGGTTTAGAGATGGTAGTAACAGAACATGAACAACCAAGTCTCTGAATTTAAGAGATTAAGCTATAGCTTTTTAATACTAATACCATCACTACTTAGAAGACTGGGAAAGATAATTTCAAATATTTTCCATTAAGGGAATGTTTCAGGAAAGCTCTGTGTGCCCAGGAAGGGAAGTTTAAAGCCCCGGTTATCCTTCCACAGTCAGAATTTATAACAATTAATGCAAAACACAAGAAGCACTAAAGTGTAGCCCCTCAGATGCAGAACTTGTACATTTGCCTGTCATTTTCAACATAAGACAACACAATTTAACATGCTGTTCAAGTAGTTTTAGTCATTACTTGACAGCAGGAGCTGATTTATCTGTATCCACAATAAAAAGGTAGTTGGGTCCAAGATCTCTCCCAGGTTCCATTTTTGACTTAACGTTTTGAGATAGACCAGATGGTAACTAATGACGAAAATATGGAACAGGAAAACACTGTGCAAGTAAATGCTGTGAGTTCCACGAACAATTTCCACTCAAAAATTAAATTCTCTCAGATGTGATGGAACCAGAATTCAGTCTCTGGGCTTTCATATGAAGCCACTTAGAAGTCTAACACAGTACTCCAGGTCTCATATGTATCTTGTCAGATACAGCTGTGTATTGGACACACATTCAGGGCAGCAAAATTAAATTTTGCTTTAAATGCAGTGAGGTTTTGAGTTAGTTTAGCAAGTAATTATCAAGAGTTTATTGGCCTTAACTGAACCAGTATTGTAGAATAACAATTGTATAGTAATATTGTATAACATTAAGAATGTGAATGCTATTATATTCCCAGAAATCAGCTAGCTACATATCAAAATACTAAATTTTTTTAAGCAGTATAAATATGGTTTTTTGACTGGAACTGACTAGGAAATGGTGTTCTAATAGAGTTAACCAGAGACCCCCTAGGGACTTTTCAGTAGCCAGAAAATTCTTAGGTACTACAGAACCAGCACACCTAAAATGAAGGAAAAGCTGCCACGGTAGCTTTTTCTCTAACAACATTCTGCTCGAGTTCTGAAATCAGGGCCACTGGGCACTATAAATCAGCCCTGGACCTTTAAAGCCAGTGTCTTCCCCCATGTAAGGAATACAGCTAAATATATATTCTCTGCCAGTTGTTTGTATATACCTGCTGTATTTCCTCTAAAACATTCATTCCTTGTAATTGTATGCAAATACAATTTACATCCTACATAGGATGCTCTGTATTCTCAGTAGGTGAAAGGTCCTATCGCAGATGACATTCCATTATTAATTTAATCCAAAACACATTCAAGTCAAAAGAAAAAAAAACTTACGTTGGCCTTAAAGCCCAATCTTGCTTTATTGACAAAAAGAAACTGTTCCCACTCACAAATCAGGCCCCTGACTCAGTTCTATCTCTTCTTTAGGTACTGGATAAAATGATGACATATTCTTCCACTGTTATTTAAATAATGTAAAATTCATTCTTCTTCGGCGGCAAATGCTTTCAATGAACAAATGAAAACAGAATTAAAGAACAATTTGGGTTGTGAGGGATCTTAAAGACCACCTCGTTCAAACACCTCTGTCACAGACAGGGACACCTTCCATTAGACCAGGTTGCTCAAAGCCCAGTCCCACATGGCCTTGAGTACTTCCAGGGTTGGGGCATCCAGAACTTCTCTGGGCAACCTGTTCCAGTGCCTCACCACCTCTCAGCAAAGCATTTCTTCCTTTCATCTAATCTAAATCTGCCCTGTCTATATATACACTGAAAAGTGCAGGCCTTCTACCGAAGCACTAAGTGGTCCCATCAGTTTTTCCATTTTTTATTTCCATTTGAACTTTTCAAATTGAAAACCACAGATTTTTCAGTAAAACACTGATGCAAGGGTATAATTTATTTTCTGTGTTATTATAAAATAGTGTGTGTGGACATTTTGGGTCAAGACAGCCATGTCTAAACCACTATCACCCTGAAAGATAACTGCTTTTAAGTGTTTAATTCCCTTTTACTGCAGACAGTGCTGGTAAAGGTAATACCTTTTTTCTTCTACAGCTCTCTCAGACTCATTAAAAATAAAGGACAATCATGAAGTTGTCCAACCATGTTCTCTAACCACAGACAAATATAAGACATTAAGATAAATCAGGAAAATTACTCTCTTCTTTAGCCTTGGTTACTGCACGGTTAGGTGCTACAATACCTGCAACAACGTGAGTGCTGCCCATTAGGACAGAAAGTGGTGGATGACAAAGAATATTTATGTGCTTAAAAGAGCAGTGGGCTTCACTTTTACTCGCTTCATGTGCTTGCACAGACACAAGATGCTGCAGATATGCATAAAAGTACCTCCACAAAAACCTAGGGGTGAAGGATACAAAAAAACCCGCTTTAGATGAGATCAAGTACTTTGTTGGAAAAGGCATTCTATTACTGTAAAAACATTAACTTGAGTGCACAGTTAACTGAAGGTCTGAGCTAGTGAAAAACCGTGTTTGTATTCTGCACAACGTGCCACAGTGAGGTTGGACTTTCTGACAATTAACAGGGAAAGATCAGCTCTGTATTTCATAGAGCTTAAGTGGAAACTTCAATACAAAGAGGCACTCACAGAACAGTTTTCTGGTTTGCTGGATAACCTGAGCCAATTTACAAGGGGTGCAGAGGTATCCTGTTATTACTCACAGGGCATCATTTCAGTGCTTTATTTTAGCACAGTAAAGCAAACTAAATGGAATTTACAGGTTTAGTAACCAGAAGGAAATAAAGATCACAGAGGGGAAGATGGTGAAAAGAACAACAATGGTCAATTGGAAAACCTCTTGTTACATGAAAAACTGGGGAAAACATTTTAAAAAGAGATATTGGAGAAATTGATTTTACCATTATGGTTCTCACCTATTTTTACATCCTTAAAAAATCCACAATTACTAGAATAATAGACTGGATTCCTTACTAATCACAAGCTTGCAGATGATGCACAGCAAGGCTCAGAATTTGGCCCATATTTGATCCAGACTAGACTTTAAATCCAATCAATATGCAAATCATTATAGCAAGGTAATTCTAAGAGAGTTTTCTGGGAACAACAGAGCTGATTTAACAAAGCTGGAGCGGATATTTGAAATTAAAATCTCATCATCTACCACAGATTCCCTCCCATGCCCCTTGCAAAATTTGGTGTAACTTTTCTGGTTTCAGTTTTCAAATTCAACTTGATTCCAAAGGGCTGTGCTGTACAGGGCTGATCACTGCAACTTAGGGCCTGACATACCTAATCACAAGTATTAGCATTCCAGATTGGGTAACAGGTGGCATCATTTGTTTTCTCAAAATTAGAGCTCCTCCAGCGTGCAATGTCTTTTAACACCCAGCCTTTCAGATCCGCACATCACTTGAGACTCTGTCAACCTTTCACCACAAGATCTGAAAATAGCCTTCAATACCAGTGCTAATGGAGCTTAAGCAAATGTGAAAAGCTTCAGACTATCTTCTGCTTCAAAAAACCAGCTAAGATGTCAAATGCAAGCACGTAGAGCCTACTGAAAGGTGACAATATGGACCCAAGCAAAGAAAGTTAATCTTTCTTAAAAAATGTATCTCAACATACGCCTGTTGTCTCCATTTGTGTAAAGCTCGTGATGGATACTCGGCAAAATCAGACTCTGACAGCAATTACAAACTCTTCTAACAAGACCTGAGATTCTTCTGTGACTTCTAATGCAGTAGAAGGGTTCGGGGAACGTGGAACACAAATCCAATGGAAATCAGGCTTCATCAAAGAGCTTTTAATTAGGATGTTCTAATTAGATGTTGAAAAGACACACAATCATCCACAATTAATTCTACTCTTGAGATGGCTTAGGGAACATCACAGCTAAGTCAGAAAAGACACAGGCAGTTTAACACTTTAACTTTCAAACCTTAATCTTTGAAGAGGCAATGAAAAAATATTCCTTACTTTTTACTCATTCACTGAAGTGTCTCCCGCTGTTTGGCCTACTGAAAACCAAAAAACTCATCTTGCATAATACCTGCACTTTATTTTAAACATTCCAGTCCTTATGACCACAATTAGATTCATTACATCTGCTGGAAAACTAGGCAATTAGTAGTTCTAATAAACTAGCCATTAACTTGTACTTAAAAATGACTGATTTTTAAAAGCAGTATATTGAATAGTTTAAAGGAATCATCACATTTGTCAATTAGCACTATCAATTTTTAATTAAATTATCTTTCCATGAGTAGAGAAAAAAAAAAAAAAACAACACAGATGCTTCATTAAGTTTATGTGGAGTAGAGAATTCTTCTGACTAAAATGCAATTTTTAAGGGCTGTATTTTAAACCAGTATTTTCAGGTGTAAACACTGATGCAAAAGCTAAAGACAGAAAGGAGAAAAGTCGAGCAGGTCTTTGGACAAAGTTCTTCTCTAAGGAGGTTTTTGTGGTCTTGCTAATCAGGAAAAAAATAGATTTCATCAGAAAAAGAAACCCCAGACATTGTTGAAAACTATAAAGGACTTTCAGCATACATCTATGAATCATAGAGGGAGGAGGTGTTAATAACCAAAGAGGTTATTTACTCAGCATATCGCATTACAGTGAACACAAAGCAGTCAGTCAGTGCTTGTGATAGAATCTGTGAAATAGCCCTCATTTCAACAAATAAATTACACATCCTATAAGCAAGGCCATCAGGATTTTAAGCACTTCAGGCATTGTAGGCTCAGGAGGATGAAAGTAAAGACTTGGCACTCCGAAGCTAACACATGCAGAATGTGATTAGTCTTTCCTGTATCATTTAATAAACCTGCTAATTAATCTGGAGGGCCTCACACAAGCATCAAATACACAGACTAACTGATATGGAAAGCCATCCATTTACTTCTCTATTATAACTAAACAGGTGCAGAAATAAAAAGAGAAAAAAAAAAATCCACTTCTCATTAGCTCAGACATTCTTTTCCAATCCTGAATGTTAAATCTCAGTAAGTCTTGACGCTTCAGAGATGCAGCATGTGGAAATGGACTCAGGTCTGAAGGAAATTCCAGTATATAAAAAAATTCCCCTTGTCTATAATGACTCACTTTGTGACTCGAAGAAATAAAAAGAGAGCTGAAAAAGCTAATCAAGTCAAAAGCACTGGCAAAATAAAGATGTCTCCTTTTAGGCAGCAACCTGCACTGCCAAAACCATTTGTCATGCCAAAGACTTCACTAATGACCATCTCATCAATAACATCTGAACAGATAAAATATAGTCCCCACTTCCTACTCAAAGAAAAATATTACAACAATAATCTGACAGAGCTTGACGTAAGAGATCCCTTAAAGGAAGACTTGGCTCTCTTCCTCTGTACACAGATTTCATATCAACAATTTAAAAATACAAATAAGATAGTCAGATCCACTTAAGAATATAAGGAAACATGACTGACATTGGTTTGAACAGTGATATGTGATATACAGGCTGGTAGCACTGCACCTATTGTCTTCAGGACAAAAGAGCCTGTAGAGGTGATTGAAGGCATCCATCCAAGAACATGAAGGAGCACAGAAAGGCATTGTTGCATCAACTACTCAAGCGTTCAGAAATGACCAAGTACTCTGCAGCCTGATACATTTTATATTTAGTTTCTAGACTATGACTATATGATCCTACACTCCACTGAATGACATTTATCATGTGAACTTCACTGAAAGGGTGATCAGACAGGAACCAGAACTGTCTGCCCAGCTCATGAAACTGGAACAGGCTGTCCAGGAAAGTGGTGGAATCACCACCAGCCCTAGAAGTGTTCAAAAAATGTGTGAATGTGGCACTTGGGGACATGGGTTAGTGGTGAACATGGTAGTGTAAGTTAACAGTTGGACTCAATCTTAGAGGGCTTTTCCAACCTTAACAATTCTATGTTTTATGCTGTACTCTTACTTCACATTTTAGAGAGCATGAAGAGAATTAATCTGTTACCAGCAAGACTTCTGCAGATTTCCCATGCCCTCTTCATTTCATGGTTCGCACTTAGCCCACAACAGCAAAGTCTGAGCTTCCCAATTTCCTGATTTCTGGCAGCTTTCTTCTTCCACTTCTCATTACCTTTTCTCAGCAAGAGATTTTTGAGAACATCAGCAAGGAGCTCTGCTTTGCCCCTAGCTATTAACAGACAGTTCTAGTATAACTTGTAAGTAATGAGAAACCACCGCAGGGAATTACAAAACAATTCCTTCAGTTGGGTTTCCAGCTACAAGAATAGCAGCAATGTTTCAGGCTAACAACCCACCCAGCACTGTGACCTTTTTACAAAAGTAGATGCCTAAAGAAGAGTAAAACTGAGAGCATGTGCTTATCCTATTACACTCCCAATCTCCAATTATTTTATGCTGAGAGGATTTCTTTAATCTGATTTCATATACTTTGAACCCATCACTTCATCTTTCTTCCATGTACCTTTCCCAGTCTCCCACTGAGTCCGCAGGAACTTCTCAAGCACACAGTGACAACACAGCTCTGCTGTGAGCATGGCTAGAGACAGCCCCAGCCTTAGCAGCAGGGGCTCCCAGTAAAGGGCATGGCCCCTCCCATAACCTGCCACTGCCAGGCAGAAAGAACACTGAAAAAGTCAAACCCTCGCAATTCCCCCTGCCAGAGGCGGATTCCCACTCCCAGCAGAATCTGCAGAGAATCCACCTCTCAAGCTGCGCTCTTCTGAAGTTGCCGAAAAGCTGTGTCACAGAAATTACAAAAGACTCCTGACAATAGGGATCTCTCACCAAGTCTCAAGGTTTCATTCCAGAACCCATAAGAATTTAAGGAGGTACAAGACCAGAGTTTTGTCTTCTGACATCATGAACTACCTCCCTCTAAAACTGCTAAATATTTTGCTGAAATTAAAAAGGTTTAAAGCAGATACTTGGCATCAAAGGTTACAGCCCACCCTGTTAACATTTAGGAAAGTAATATGCAATTTTAAAACAAGAACCAATTATTTAAAGTGCCAAACACAATTAAATATACATGCCATGGCTTGTATAAGCTATAAAGCACTGAGAAAGTACCAGTTTCCAAACTGCTTCATTTGCTGAAGGAAGCAAACTCAGCAGTAAGAAGTGAACCAATTACATTGCCTAGAATTAGAGATGAATAATTTTATGACAGCTACTACTGGCACCAAGATATAAACTTCACTGCCTGCAGAGACTGAGTTCAAGAGAACTAACTCATGAAATGAAAGACAAGATTAAATTGGCAACAAATGTGCTCTACAGAGGGAATTTCTGTATTTTAAAAAGGTAACATCTGAAAAGTCCTTTTTTTCCCCTCCACAGGAATCTGTTCCATATTCCAAGAAAGCCACTGGGCTAGGTTGGTTTTAAAACAGCAGTGAGGGCATGGTAATTTAATTTTACTTCAGTGCCATTTTAACACTATTTAGTCAGTTCTGGTCTATCACGTGTAAAAATACATTTGTATTTGCAAATACACTACATAACTGGCAGAGAGTGTTTTACACACACACTTCGTGATAGTCCACAGCATAGTTTCTGAAAATGAAACAGGAACATATTTTGGTATGTTCATAGCCAGTGCAGATACAAACAGTGCCTCCTGACCCATCACTGAAAACCCTCCCACAGACCCCCTGCAGCCAAGGCTTTTACTTGTTTAAAAACAGAATAAAAGAAAACAAACAGCAAACTGAATTCTCCTGTTAATATTGATTTTGACAGAAAGAGAAGTAGAGGGAAAAAGGCGTAACTGCAGTACAGTTTATGATAAGTGTTGCATTGATCTCACTGAGGCTGTTTGCATGAGCACGTGCACAGCTGTTTATACAACCTGTGCAAATAAATCAGGCTTAAAGCACTTCCCTGGACTTTTGCTGAAGCACTGCTCAGAGACACTGTAGCAAACTAAAGCACTCGCTGAAGCAAAAAGAAGGAATCACCTACAAAATAAATGCAGGTTAACTATCAAATTTCAGTAGCATCATTCTAAATGTACCATAATTAATTAAAATGAATTCTACTTCAGAAATGGCCCTGGTAGCAAGAAGGAATACTTCTAAATTTTACATGCAGCAAATCATGCACTATGCCATTCACATTTCGAAAGGATTTTTTTACACGGTCAGAATTTAAAACACAACAAAACATTTTGTGCTGTGCCTTTCAGAGGCACGAAACAGCCTGGAAAAAAGGAACTACAAGCAACATCGTACTTAACATCACATTCAGCAGTAACTCATCATCATGGTGCTGGGCAATACAAATATTAACTGACTCATGCATCTAGTAACTACAACAGGTAACACAGTAGTTACATCAGCCATAGCAGTCAAAATGTATATATTCCTGAATGAAATTAGAGCTTTCTAGCTCCAATATCTGACCTGGCATATCAGAAAAAAGTATTTAAAAGTATACAAATACATAAGCAAAAGTTTTACTCCTGTTAAGAGCTTTAGCATTAAAAAAACCCACTGTATAGGGTCACTACAAGAAATATTAGATGTTACCTGACAGCCTAAGTTGCTCCAGCTTTGTATTTAAGATACAAATCACTTCTACCAGTATCTACACATTACCATTCAATTTTTCTTTACATAAATTTTTTTTTTTGCATTTTTGGAGAGAAAGAATTTTCTGTCCCTCTTAAGCCACAGTTTTCACGTTGTTTCACCAAGCTTCACTGCAGGTTGTTCAAACCATTGAAGCCTCACCCTTGAAGGGGTGCAACACCTCTCATAAATCAGGCTGTATTAAAAAAAAAAAAATTCCTTTAGAATTCAGAACAGCCTTTTTGGAAAGTTTGCAAGAGACTATCTAAGACATCTGCAAAAAATATAAAATCCAGAACAACACTTAAATCATTTGAACATCACAAAACTATCTTTTATACTACAGATTGACTGACACCTCGTGGAATTTATCTTCTGTTGATTTTGACTCAAAAACTATTTTTGAAAATAGCCCTGCAGGAAAGCAAACATTAGAACTGTAACTACACAGCATGACAAGTGTTTCATACAACAAAGATATCTCAAATAAATCAAAATAAGCCACCATCAGCTTGATTGAAATATCCTTTTTCTAAAATCAAGGATACAGCAAGAAGGAATGGATGTGGTTAAGGATAACTAGGCTGGCAGCACCAAGGCACAGTTTAGACAACCTTCTTCTCCCACCTAGTGGCAAGAAGCATAAAGAACAAGGTCTTTGGCAGTGCAAACGTCAGATTTGTTTTCAAACACCAACTCTAAAGAGATTCACTGACATCGCAAGGAAGATTGAGTCACATACAGTTCTGGTTTTCATGTTTAAGTTCACAATAAACATGCTATCACTAGAGCTAGTTTTTAACTAGAGCTTGTTTTTAACTCCTGTCATCAAAAAAAAGGAGACAGTTCAGAAAAGAGCCCACAACTGGCTGCCATCAACTTACACTTCAGATACTTAAAGCTCAGAACAAGTGAACCAACTAATGGCAGCATGGAGTAGCATGGGCCTTGAATAAAGTCTGTATGAGAACTTCCATTTTCAGGAGCACCCAGCATTGCATTTTGTACTGCAAAGACAATGATTTTACTTTAAAATACTTACTTAGGGAAAGCAATCTATTTCCCTCCAAGTTCATCATTTACATCCAAAGTCAAATCTGAAGCAGTCAGTTTGAAGTAGGAATAAACATGAGATAAATAAAAAATTTTATTTACTGTCCTTTATATACAAAGTATCATTCCTCATATGAAAACCTTTGTGAGAAAAGCAGTACACTCATTTTGAATCTTTGCACACACTTTTTGACAAACTTTTTAAAATAAAGGCTATTAAGTTTAGTGAAATGCTGTTTCAGTTTTGACTGAAATTTTCAAAGCAGCTTTGAGACGTCAACACCTAGATGACATTTTAATCAACATTTATTGGATTATTCAGTATTTCAGATCGATATTATTCTCTAGAAAACTGTACATGGATTGAAGGTAGAAAAGAAGCCAAACAACTGAATGTACAATACTTACAGTTTTCAACAGATGGCACTTTACAGCAAGGAACCTATATTGTCTAATTGAAAGAGAGCAATTGGATGACTGAGTGCACTGACATGCCAAAGTCTGCCACAGAAAAAGCCTAAAATCCTCAAATTTGAGAGTATAGTTCTATCAAACTGGAAGTTTTAAAGAGGGAATCTAAAGCCAAACAAAAGCTCTGAGCCAACATTCTATCTCAGGTATTAAACCACACTGAGATGTTCTTCACAAAGGTGGGATATTCCCACCTTCTTTGCTTCTCAGGCAGAACTTACAGCTAGAGCTAAACTGAAAGATAGCAAAGAAAATAGGACCGTCAGACTGTGGTTATTACTGCAAACAAGCAAGGATCTGGTTAGTGGGCAAGTTTCCCATTTCCTAAGTTAATTGATATAGGATTAAATCAGCAGCCACAATCAAGGAGCAATTGCTATGCTCAACAAAAAAAAAAAGAACATCAGTTGTAAACCTCGTGAGGGTTTACAGATTACATGTTACCATCTAAGAGTATTCACTACAGTTAAAATTATTCATGCCCATATGTAGAAAATATAGGCACATACACCTAGAGTATCTCCAGAGCTCAGTGGCATGCAAAAAAAATTCTCAGACATCTGAGCTGAATCCTTGCAGCGATGGGACAAGTCTTAGAACAAACCCGCTTTGGCACACTCACAACTATACCGAAAGATTTTACTAAGCATGATTTGTCCTAGAAACTTTACCTGAAATATGTAAAACCTTTTGTAAATCTATCCCCTGCACCTAAACACCACTAGAAACTCCACACAGAGGTCTGAGAGACAGAATAAGTTCCCTCTTCAGCATTAAGCAAGGGAAAACTTCAGGTACAGGAACATACAGGATAGGGCAGTGTTGTACCTCCTGCAGGGCAAGTACTGGGACTCCAAAATCCATGACAGCTACATTCCTCTCTGTTCCTGAACAAGGCATTCCTCCTCCTCATTGTAAGCAAAAAATTTAGGCACATAAGGATTTCATTCAGCAGTCAAGGAACAAACAAGCAGCAGTGAAAATACAAAAGAAATGCAGCAACTACCGGACATCAAAAGATTTCAAGCCAGGTATTGGCCGTGTCATACTTCAGAGCTCTCACGAAAACACAGCTGTAATTTCAGCACATTTTTTCTCCTTCACTGGTAGCAGCAGATTCATCTCTTGCACAGATGAAAAACTCCATACCCAGATGGACTGAAACACAAGCCATTCATACATTTAGAATCAACAGATCCACATCCTTTACAGCTGATTTTAAGCCTGATCAGTGATTTGCGTGTCAGTGAAAGTCTTGCTAATCTGGTATTTACAACCTCTGCTCAGAATGAGGAACCTGTTTCCATACAGCTTCATCCAACTTCAACATTATAAAAATTTATGCCTCAATCCATCCACTTAGTGAGAGATTTCCATATATCCGATTCAGGCTGCTCCCAGTCTTCTCCTGTTAGTCCTTTCAGGTTCAAGTCCTTGAAAAATTCCAGACGATGACTGCAAAGAAAGGAGAAATAAAAAAAAACAGTTGTAAGTCTTGTAGCATGTGTCTTAATAAAAGGCAGTATCCTCAATGTGTTTAATTCATCTTTATTTGCAGGTTTTCTTGGACAGGAAAGTAACCAGCATTCCATGTGTTTATTTTCCAAAACTTCAGTTTACAAATAAAAACCACTACTTTGTATCTGACCCTACATTAACCACTTTAAAGGGTGAAATTCTTTTCTTAGGAAGTAATTTGTAAGAGTAAAGACAAACTAAGAGTAATGAGAGCAGCACAGAACAGCCTCTTCACATAATTGCATCTGTGACCAAAATCTGAAAAAGACAATATTTTTTTTGAAAGGGGTACTATAGAAAGAATTACTTCTTGAAAAGTATTACAGGCATTCTCCAGTTTAATACAGAGAAATAAAAATACCTATTTCTCAAAGAACATTGATATGTGTTTTATTAGCAATACCTCAGAATTTTTAAAAATATACAGTTGCAGAAGCTAAATTTTTCTTAAATAAAGGCAATAAAGGGTAATTTATCTAAAATTTACTCTACCTGACCATCACTGTGTGACAAGTCTGTATAAGAACTATAACGTGTCCTCTAGAGCTGGTTCATTTATACAAAATGCCCAGGAGTAACAGGTTTCGTCAGATCATCTCAGCCTCACAGCCAAAGAAAATAAACATGCCCAAAGCACAATTTAAAAATCCAAATTCTCTGGTTTTTCTATTAATACTAGGTATCTTTTAATTGTATTTTTTTATTTTAGTCTGCTTTTCAGTTTTTTCTATAGTATGGAAACATCTGTAGAGGTGAAAGCTTTTAGAACAGTAGAGGAGAAGCAGAAGAGATTTACTGGAAATGTATCTGGTGAAATTATCACGAAATGGCACTTCGGGAGGAGCTGAAGTCAAGGAAAAAGCAGAACAACCATCCATGATTTAGATGAGGAAGGTGATAAAAGCAGATACCAATGGCATTGAATGCATAATTTTCTATGCACCTAACATGGAAATCAAGCACTAATTACAGCTCTCTGCCACAGTGCTTCATACAAAGTACAGCACCAGGGGACCCAGAGCTAAGCAGCATAATAAAAACACTAGTGGCACTCAACCCAGAAACCAGATCAGCTTTTTTAAGTATTCCAACAATAGTGCAGCCGTATTACAGAAGAGCTCATTTTATGCTCACAAATCTGGTTTCTGTCCTTCCTGCAGTTCGTGTCGAGGCACAGGATAAAGTGCTTCATATTTTCTCTCTTCTCCCGAGCCATGAATTGCAAATGCATTGAACTTGTCAGTGCCTGGTGGAAAATAATTCCAAGGAAGAAGAGCTTTACCCTCCCATTTGGTCTTCATTCTGGTCACCTCAAACTCCAAAGGAAGTTTGTCCTGTTAAAGGAGGGGGGAAAAAAAAAGAAGTATTGGCCATCTTCAGATCAGAAAAATAGGCAAATAAAAATCATTATGAATGTACTTGATCACTTACTTTCCATACTTTTCTTCTGCCAGAAAGCAGCAGCAGTAAGTACTGCCCATGGCTGTCAAAGAATCAGAGCAGAGTTTTCCTGAAATTATGTCAAGTTACCAGTGCATTACACCACCACAAATATGTACATTCCCCATACTGAAACAATTTCTGTGTCTAGTCTCCCTCCTACATATATCTCACAAGCATTAGAGCTGCAAGTGTAAATTAACACTTGGGACTTTTTCAGTGCTGTACTTACGGACAAAGCTCAACTTCTAAATACTGCTCAGTTCTGTCATTCAGAAAGAATGCTTCTACAACTGAAAAAAACCAAACCAAACAAACAAACACAAAAAAAGCCCACCAGGCTGTCAGTATTTTACATTAACTATTTTGTAATACCCAGAGATCTTCATATCCCATTAATACAACTCTATTTTCATGGGGTTTGGCCTGTGCCATGCCAGAGTTTAACTTGCTACTGACATGCACACGGTAACTACAACCCAAATATTCAAAATGTGGTACCATAATTCTAACTCCAGGAGCTTTCTATTTTTAATTGCTATGATCACAAAGAGCTTTTTAAAGTACTGCACTAACTTTATTAGCTTTACCAATTCCAGTTTTGAAAATACTCACTCTGATGCATCAGGAAAATAAGGGAAAGAGGATCATACACTCTCAGCAGAGCACACACCCCATCACTAAAACTGTTAAATCTCAAAAATAGTAAGAATGCCTTTAGCTCTTAAATGTTTTTTCCCTATAGATGGGTATTTTGGACAGAGGATTGCTGTCCCAGGTGTACTTGAAAGCCACATATCAAATTTGAATCACGTTTCAGGAACACAAAGTAGAACTACAACAGTGTTTCTCATGTCAAATGATAATGGTGCTTCTCACAGCGATGACATTATTAGAAAGCTTTAGTTAGAATTATGATACAACTGATATCTTTATTTATTTTTACTTGAGCATATTTATTATAATAACATCAAAGAGCTGCTACTACTGTTTTAGCAGAGTTTTAATCAGAGTAGCTCAATAATCAGGAAGTAAAGAACTTCTGGAAATATTCAATTCTTGCATTATCCAAAGCAATGGGTAAAAGTGGCAGTACAGACAGGAAAGGAGAAAAGAACCCAGCACTACTATGAGAATTTTCTCCATTCCGTTTGGGTGCAATTTTGAATTGAGGTGTAATTTCTGTGTTTCACACGTTCCTATTCCTCAAAGGAACTTTGGAAAAATGATTAAAACACTTCTTAAAGCAAAAGTAGAATCTCTCTTTAGGATTTCACTTCTCCTCCCACAAAGGCATTTTAATATATATATGTACCACAAAATTATTTTGATATTCAAGTATGTCAAGCCTCTGATAGTGCCTAAGTTATATCAGTAACCCAAAAACTAAGTTTGAGCGCATATACTATTGACAGGAGCAGGAAGTCAACTTCAACATTAATGAAATCAACCCAGATCACTGAACTTCAACTTGTTTTAAAAAAAAACAACCAACACAGACCCTTAAAAAAGACCAGGCATATTAAATACAGAGCAACATCAGTGTCTGCAGAAATCAGATATATTTGCAGCAGAAGAGTTACACTTACCCTCATAGTCCCACAGTCCACCAAAGGGTTTCCCTGGCTCTCCGGGTGGTGCTGGAGGGTCATTAAAGAAAGGAGCATGAACTTCCATCAGCAGTCCTGCATTATCCGGCCTCAGCCCAATGGTCACCGGCTCGTGGTTCACAGGCAAACCATCCCATGTGTGTTCAATTCTAAATTCCATCCTCAGATACTACACCAATGAAAAAGGAAAGTTCCATCAAATAAGATCTCAGATTCCATCTCAGCACGAATTGCCGTTTGTTTGCCCAGGAAAAAAAAACCCCACACTTTGGTATAAAGTCGATAACCAAATCATGTTTTTAGACATAAGAATTGAAACATATTAGCTTTGTAAAATAACTCAATAAACAGTTACATAAATGCTTCTTCTCATAGGTTTTTGTATCTGCAGGGTTACAAATGACTCTGAAGTCTTATTGAACTTAAAGCTTTTCAACCATACCTCTAAATAAGTACCTTCCAAAACCACCAGAAATGTTTATCAAGAGAACAGATAAGCAAAACAGCCTCCACTACATGATCTTAAAGAATTTGGTAACATCAGAAAAACAGACTGAGGGGAAAAACATTTAATGTTTGAGACACAAGAAAATGAAGCAACTAGCTAAAGCTTTCCTCCGCAGTCATTGCAAACCAGCGTTTCTTTGAAGACCTCCAGGGACGGTGACTCCGTCGCCTCCCTGGGCAGCTCGTTCCAAAGCCAAAGCAGCATTTCTATAATGGAATTATTCCTGAAGTCCAACCTGGCTCTCATGGAACTATTCCTGAAGTCCAACCTGGCTCTCCCCAATGCAGCCGCAGGCTGTCCTCTCCTCCCGTCGCTGGTTCCCTGGGAGGGGCGGCCGGCCCCCGCCTGGCCACAGCCTCCAACGGGCGGCAGCTCCCAGAGGGCTCCGCACCGCTCCCGCTTCCGTCCCCCGCTCTGCTACGCCGGCCGCAAACTGATTCCCTGAAGGGAAGCTCAAACCCGCAAGCCCCTCAAGGAAAGTCTGACGAGGGATTTCTTACACCTCCGCCTCAGCGCCGCGCCATGTCTGCTCCCCACGTGACGGCGGCCGGGCGCGGCGCTGAGGGCGGGCGGCAGCAGCCGGCTCCGCCCCGGCCCTCGGCGGTTGTGGGGGCTCCGCCGCGGG